>JAOXYD010000007.1:5745316-5763539 GCA_028565735.1 Pinacopodium congolense
ATGTTCAAAATTTTCAAAGATGAGGTTAAAAATCAACTTAGCAAAAGGATTAAAAGTGTTAGATCTAACCATGGTAGTGACTATTATGGCAGATATGATATTCAGGCGAATAATGTCTATGACCATTTGCCAAATTCTTAGAAGAATATGTTATTATCCTACAATACATTATGTTAGGGAGTCCTAACATAAATGGTGTTGCTGAGAGATGAAATAGAACATTAAAGGATATGGTAAGGGATATGATTATTCACACTATCTTACCATATTCACTCTAGAGAGAGGCACTAAAGACTATAACTCAAACTTTCAGTACAATTCCAACTAAGGAAATAATTAACATCCCTTATGAATTATAAATAGTAAAAGGCCTAGGATAAAACATTTTCACATCTAAGGTTGTTCAGTTGAGACAACACCTTGTAGGTTAAATAACAGAAAAATAGAATAAAAAACACTCAATATTTATTTTGTTGGGAGCTCTGAAGGGTTAGAGGGGTGCAAATTTTTTGATCCCATAAGTAAATCAATTTTTGACATGGGAAATACTAAATTTCTTGAAGATGTTAAATTTGAAGGGGAAAATAAGATTAGAGACTTTATCTATGAAGAGAATTTTTTTATTTTCCTACAATTATTATTAATTATGATAAGGGTATAACTCCAAATTAGTAAGACAATGTTGAAAATATCCCTAATCAAGATCAATTAGATATCTTGAAAGACTAACTCAACAACCTTAAGAACAAATGCTATTAAGAAGATCTACTAGAGAGAGGAGCACATGATTATATTGTATTTCTCCAAGAACATGATAAAGACATTGGCATGGTGGAAGGTAATCCAATTAACTTCTGTGAAGCCATTAAAAGTTATAATTCTCAAAAGTAGATTGATGCGATAAATGAGAAAATTAATTCCATGAGAGATAATGATATTTAAGATCTTATCTCGTTGCTTAATTGTGTAAAACCTATTAGTTGTAAATGGATATTTAAGACCAAAAGGGATTCAATAGGCAATATATAAAGATATAAGGTATGTCTTTTCATAAAGGGATTTACTTAGAAGAAAGGTAACAATTATAAATTTTTTTTAAAGATTATTAAAGAAACTTTCTTATCAATATCTTCGAAAGATTCTTCAAGATTATAATGAAACTTGTAGCATATTTTGAAATTGATTTACATCAGATGGATGTTAAAACAATGTTCCTCAATGGTAACATTAATGAAATGATTTATATAAAGCAACTTGAAAACTTTGTTTCCAAAGATTTAGAGCAGATGGATTAAAAATTGAAAAAATCCATCTAGGGACTTAAGCAAGCTTCTCATTAATGGTATTACAAGCTTCATTAAGTTGTTATCTCTTTCAATTTTAAGATAAATTTGATTAATGACTGTATATACCATAAGTTTGGTAAGAGTAAATATATTTTTTTGGTTTTATATGTTGATGACATACTTCCTATCATCAATGATATAGGCTTATTATGTAAACCAAGAAATTTGTATTAAAGAATTTTACCATAAAAGATCTTAGTAAAACTTATTTTTATTAGGAATTTAAATACATCAAGATTGTTCTCGAAGTATTTTTGGGTTATCACAAAATAGCTATATCGAGAAGGTACTTAAAATATTGGGTATGTAGAATTATAAACTAGGTGATACTCCTATTATTAAGGGAGACAAATTTAGTCTCAATCAAAGCCCTAATAATGATTTAGAAACTAAAAAATGTAAAAGATTCGTTATACTTTGACTGTAAGAAGTATAATGTATGCTTAGATATGTAGGTATCTAGATTTTGCGTATGTTGTTGGAATATTAGACAGATATTGGAGCAATATGGGAATAGATCATTAAAAAGCAGCCAAAAAGGTTATGTAATATCTCAACATAATAAAAGACTACATTCTTGTATATAAGAGATTGGATTAGTTAGAGATCACTAAGTATTCTAACTTTGATTTCTTGGGATGTCACGATAGTTGTAGATCCACTATAGGCTATATCTACATACTTGTTAGAGGAGTTATTTCTTGGAAGAGTGCCAAATAAACACTCATAGCTTCTTACACTGTTGAACTAAGAGTTGGTTCCACCTTCGTTTTTATGATGACAAAGTATTTTTCCACCTTAGTTTTGATGATGACAAAGTTTTTTTTCCTACTAATATATTTATAGAGTTTGGTGTGTTTGTTTAGATAAGTATATTGATAAGTATTTGGAGTGAATGTGATGAATAAGTAATTAAGTTGGTAATTCGGTGAAATTTGTATTACTTGTGTAAGTCATAAAATAATGTTTTAGATAAAGGTTATATAAATTGAAGTTGTATAAATTGATTAAGTATGTAGATAAAGTGAATGAAATTGTTTAGATTATTGTGTTAAGGAGATTTGGTAAATTAGATGAATTGATTGTATTAAGTTTGTATAATTATGTAAAATGTCTTAAGATTTGATTAGTAGTATTTTGTTTATGTTAAAATATGTTGAATTGGGTTAATTAATGAATGTAATTGGTTTTGCATGGATTGATTAATGTTTGTATAAAGTTTGGAAGCTAGATTATTGAACAAGCTTAGTTGAGCTCTAAAATTTATATAGCTAACTTTGGAAAGGAAGTAAGTATACTTACAGAGCTTCAAATGCTATGAAATTTTATAGGCTGTTATAACAATGTGTCAAGAAGCTACCCACCAAAGTTCACATCAATTAGATGAAGAATGAAGGAGATAGGATAAAAATATCAAGTGGTATTAAAAGTTGACAACACAGGCATCAGTCGACCGAATGAGTTTGTGTAGGACATTGATTGACCGAATGAGGACATCGGCCGATCGAATGAGGTATAGGTCTACTGAATAAAGCAATAATTCAATCTAATGAGGCCATCGGTCATCTAAATGACCATCAGTCGACCGAACATGACGAATACACAACAGTAACTCTGTAACGGGCAAATTTTCAACGGTTATATTATTAATGAGAAGAACATTGGAGCAACGGCTATTTGGTCTTGGAATGAGTATAAATAGGTATGTTTTGTATTTTTTTAGGTATTAAGAAGTATTGAAAGTATTTGTGTATTATTATTGAGTATTCTTGAGTGTTTATGATCTTTTAGTGAAGTTAAAGTTGTTGTATTTTTTGTAGGGTTATTCTTAAATCTTGAAAAAGAAGAGTGTGAGGTTCTCCTTTAGCATTAGAAAAAAGAGTGATGTGAGGTTATTCCTAAGCCTTAGAAAATGGAGGGTGAAAGGTTATCCTAGAGACTTGAAAAATCAATGTATTGTGTATTGCGTATTCTTGTTGATTGTAATAAGAACAAAATCTCAATAGTGGTATTGGGGACTGAATGTAGGGCAAGGGGACTGCTCTGAACTAGAATAAATCAGTTGTGTCTCTTATTCCCTTTCTCTTTTATTTTTATGCATTTAATTTCATTGTTTAATTTATTGTTGTTATTTGATTTTTATAATTAAATTATTGCTTAACCTTCGCGTTTAATTAAAATTGATAAAAAACTTAAAGTTTAATAATATTGAAAAGAATTTTTTAAGAACCTAATTCAACACCCTCTTAGGTGTCATATAGGGCCAACATACACCTTAGTAGCTAAGTTTATAGCATGTTATAAGGCATTTAACCATAGAATATGACTATAAAACCTTGTCACTGAGTTGCAAGTTATAAATGGCATTGAAAGATCATTAAAGTTATTTTATAACAATAAGTCTATAGTGTTGTATTCTAACAATATAAGAACTCGTTAAAGTTAAAGTGTGTCAACATTAAGTTCCTAGTTGTTACAGAAAGAATTCAGGGTGATCAGATGTCTATAAAACATATTAGGACAAACTCCATGATTGTGGATGTACTAACTTAAGGTTTACCAGTCAAGGTCTTTTAAAAGCACATTACTTATATGGTGTTATGTCGTTTGATGATATATTATTTTAGTGGGAGTATGTATTTATTGGTACTTACGGTTATAGATATGTCTGATGGATTTTGTATAGTTTAATATTGTAGTATAAAAGATTTTATAAATTTACACTCTAATTTCATTTGGTTTGATCTCATTAAAGAATAAGGTAAGTCTAGTTAGAAATACATATATTAAGATCCTATTACATGAAATTTTCATGCTACACATCCATACTATACCATATCATTAATTTTATTGATGTATGTGATCATTGATAGACTTAATCATGATACTATGATGAAGATTTCCTTTATCCTACATTAATATGATTGATGGACATGATTGTTTAAAGATGATTTCATAATAATAACAACTTTGCGCTTGTAAGGTGTATTATGATATATAATTATAAGGAATTATATATATATAGTTCAAGTGGAAGATTATTCAAATTTTTTATGGACATACATACATACATATATATATATAATTATATATCATAGGCTATTTTAAGGTGTGACTTAATATTAAAAGTAAACTAATAGAGTTTTAATGGGTTTAAATTATCTAATTAAGCATGGGCTATTATATGTGTAGAAACCTAGTGTTATATTCTTAACTTATGATAGACAAATAAGGAATAAGGACCATACATTTAAATAACTGGTTATAGCTCCTAAAAGAGGTTAAAAGGTTTTCTTTTTCGAAATCCCGTCATTGGAAAAGGAAAATAACCTATTCGCATCTCTTGAAAAGTTAAAAGTTTGAGGGATTACAACACCTTAAACACGATTATTCCAATAGATTCAAGTATGTTTCTACAATTAAGTCATTCTTAGTAATGTGATATGATTTATTTGGGTTTTTATTTTAGTTTCATTAAATATAAAATATATAGGTAGAATATCACACACGAATCGCCTTATGATGGAACAATATTATCATAAAAATTTTTCTAGAATTTATTAATAACTACACATTATTCAAGCATGTTTTTTTATTAAAAAATTTTCATTTTTTAAAGGTAGGACCATATCAAGTATATAAGTCAATCAAGCCTAAAACAAGAAATTAAATAGGATAAGATTTACATCGCTATCTAATTTATAGTATAATTTAATCAATAAAAATATATAAATTACCAAATAATGAGAAGAAAAATCCATACAAGGAATAGAGAGGCACATCCATAGATATATAATAAATTAATTAATGAAGAGATAGTGTTATAAAAATATAAAATAATATATTTATTAAAATACTTAGAAATAAGATAAACATCAGATTAAGCTAAATTTAAACCAATAAAGCTAAATTATATGCATATGAAAATTGATTAGTGTAATTGAACTATAATTAACTTCTGGTATCTTCTATCAAAATTCAACAATATGATTCACATTTTATAACTTAATTATATTTAAATTTAACTACAACGAGTTTGACTCTAGTGAAATCAAATATTTTTATCTTAAAAATTATGAGAATGAGCAAACTTCTCATCACCTTTTAATGGGCAGGGGATAGAAAATTTCAAACAGAATGTGGTTTCTATGTAAGGGTTATAAAAATTTGATAAGAGATTAGGAGTGAAATCATTCCACTTATAAAGGAATAATTACTTTCCATTCATTTACACTTTAAGAGGGGTGTAAAAGAAGTGAGCAAATTACTACATAAGATAAGTTAACATGTTTTTTTTATATAAGAACCATTTTTTGAGATAATAATTAAAGAAAATAATTCAAAAGTGGTAGTTGAAATTGAAGGGAGTAAGTAATTATATTATTATGCTTGGAGTCTAAGTTTGCCTACTATGTTTTTGGTATACTACAGTAGAAATTGAGATTTCATGGACCCACCATCAAACCAAGTTAGCTACTTATTAAGGTTTCCATACAAATAACAAAAATAAACAAAACTCTTAATAAATCTTCTTTCTCATAATCATGATAAATTAAATATGTACCTACTATAAATAAAGAAATAATCTATTTAAGAGACAAAATTATTTATTTAATGTAAATAACAACTAAATTCTTACTAATGTCTATAAACTCCTTGTCTATATACTCCTCATCTAAAAATAAACGAAGTAAGTTAGTGTACTATTAAAGGCAAAAAGGTCCTTTTTAACTTCAATGTTTACACCAAAATATAGACAAGTCCATACCATTTAAGAATCCTAAAGAATGACTTTGACATTTTATAACCCTCATATATTTAATTCTATGAAGGTTCCATCAAATTGCACTGATGTGGATGTTTTTATGTGTATATAATAAGACCATCATTACCACCATTAGAAAGGACCCTATTTATATCCATGTAAATAGTGCCACTAGGATAAGGCATTAGGGTAAGTCTGATAGGTGATATCCCACTAATACCTAATATCTTGGAAAAACCATTATCAAACATGTTTAAGATGTCAACCTTAATTAATTATGATAATATGCATGACTTTCTTGACCACATGTATTGGTTTAAGGAATTTATAGACCTACATAACACATTTGATACCATAAGATGTAAAGCCCTAAACTCTTATTAGTGCATCATGACCATGGTTTTAAACTTTTCTTCTAACTTTAATTATTGCTTTCCAACATTTAGCATAAGATTCATTTAACATTTTTTTCATTGATAGACATATAGATGAGATAATGGCCACCAAGATCACTAAGAGAAACAAAAAGTTCTAATGCTTCATCCATCAGGATGTTAGACATAACACAAAGGATTACAAGAATCTTACAAAGGTAGCTAAAAACCTGACAAAATAGGAAAGGTTAAACAAATTCTTAAAAGAAAATGATAAGCATAAGAAAGTCAAGAAGGAATTAAGAAGAAGTCTTTTATGAAGGTTAAGAACTAGGAATCCAATACGGAAACACACCCTACTTAAATAGTGATCCACTTGATTATTAAGGGAAATAATAAGGATTTAAAGTCTTAATTAAATAAAGTTTCATAAGGGGAGGGCCACAATAATTGACTTAATCATAAGAAACCTATAAAAAAAGATGAAGTTATTTGAGATCACTTTTGAGATAGTAGACAATAGGTCTTTAAAACAAGCCTATGAAGATGCCATCATTGTGAATTTATCAATTACTAACTCTTGATTAAGAGGATATTAATAAATATAGGAAGTGCCATTGACTTCTTGTTTATGATGCTTTTAGTGAGTCGAGCATCCCAGTAGATAGACTAAGAGTTATAACCTCACCTCTGCTTAGTTTTAAGGGAACTAATTATCTATGAAAGGGAAGATATCCTTACCCATAATGTTTGGAATAAGTTCAACACATAAAAAATATGATGAATTTTTACTTAGTTAGAAAACCCTTCACAATTCCATATTGACAAGTTATTCCTATATTCAACATGAGCAATAATATTGGACCACTAACTTAGAATGAAATTCTCAACCATAAATGGAATAAAAGAGTTGCACGAAGATCGCAGTATGGAAAATTGATGTTATTATGTATACCTAAAAAAAATGAATGTTGAATGTACCATTAACATGGAATGAGTGAATGTAGAAGAAACAATAAAGGAAATTAGGGGTGTGCCAAAAGAAAAAATCAATTAGGTCATTATTGGAAGACGTAAACAATCCAAGACTATTAAGATTAATGTAAGGACAAAAAAACAATGCCAAAGCAAACTTTGAGAAATTCTTACTCTATCACTTAAATATTTTTGCATGGAATCCAACCAGCATGCTTGAAGTGAGCAAGGACATAATTTTTTATAAGTTAAATGCCTGCCCCCTTTTCAGATTGATAAAATAAAATAAGCGAAATTTCATAGTGCAAAGACAATAAGGTTATTAAAGAGGAAGTGATAAAAAAAACACATACTTCATCAAAGATGTTAACTACCATAAATAGCTTATTAATATGGTCATGGTTAATAAGGACAATAAGAAGTGGAAGATTTATGTCGACTTCACGTATATGAATAAAATATGCCTTAAAGACAACTATCCCTTACCAAAAATAAATCAACTACTGGATACCGCATCAAGTTTTAAAAACTTAAGCTTCTCAAAATCACAGTCAACATATAATCAAATAAAGATGAATAAGGTAGATGAGGAAAAGACATCCTTCATCATGCACAAAGGTATTTACTATTACAAGGTCATATGTTTTGGTCTCGAAAATGCAAGGATAAACTATCAAAGGTTAGTAAACTTGGTTTTCTACAAATAATTTGGGGGAAATATTAAAACATACATAAGCATATGATTGTTCTAAGAAAGTTAGAAGGAAACCATAATATAGACCTTGAAGAATTCTTTACAACCCTACAAAAATATGGCATGAAAGTAAACCTAAAAAATGCATATTCAGTATGGAAGCTAACACGTTTCTTGAATTTTTGGTCACTCATAGAGGGGTAGAAGTTAGTCCATAAAGATTCAACATTATGTTATGCACATAAACACCTAACACTTGAAAGAAGTACAAAGGTTGATATGTAAGATGGTAAACTTATCAATGTTCCTCTCAAGATCTTTTGACCATTACTCACTATTTTTATAAATACTTAGAAAGCCTAAGGATTTTAAATAGAACCAATAATATCAGTAAGCTTTCAAATAATCAAAAGATTATTTCAAAGTCCACTATTACTATCAATCCCACATTTTTAAAGATATATTATATCTCTATAGCCATTTTGAATGCAGTCATCAACTTTGTTTTAGTCAAGAGGATAATAACATCCAGAGGCTTATATAAGTGACAGGGTGAAGAGCTAAACTACTAAGGTTAGAAAAGATACCACAGGCACCACTTATAAGTGTAAGAAAGCAAAACACCAAATGCAATCCAAAATAAAATCATCAAACCTCTTATCTATCTAATTTTTCTATTAGTTTCCTTGTTTTCATTACAAATCAATAACATGTTCTATTGTTCTTTGTTATACCATTATGCCTTGTTCTCTTTATAAACCATTAACGTGCTCCTTTACCTCAACCTATTAATAACATCTTACATTTCTAGGAGTAAATTTCTTATTGTATCATTTAAAGAAGTTGCAACAATCTTTTTGATATCATTGTAAAAGAAATTAGTACAGTGTTATGTCCTTTATATTAATTGAAATATATATACACTACACCTTATATCTAGGACATCCAAAAAAATCTCCTTTTAGGGTTCTTTATTGTCTAAGAAGCATGGAAATAGGCCTCTAAACCACAACTATAATATGCATGCACAAGTTGTACATTTGATGCTATGCTTGTAGATGATTTCAAATAAAGATACCTGTGACAAGTTCAAAATTAAAACATTTCACAAGTGGCATAAGTATAACAATTTATAGTTATGTTAGCATGTCAATATGGTTCATATAAAAATGAAAACTTCTTTACTCTCTTTTCTATTCCCTATTGGCTCAATCTCATCATTAACAGGAAATTAGAGATAAGATAAATATAATACATAGCTACATTTTTAAATAAGATGCATATATAATACATAGCTACATTTTTAAATAAGTGCGCTATATGCATCTTAATTTCCTTATGCTAAATCCAAAATATATCTAATTAAATGCCATTACAATTTATGCTATTTATCTACAAACGTGAAATGTACTCAATATAACGACATTAATAATCACATTGCATCTTCACCTAGATGTAAGAGTGACCACTAATCAATTATTCTATGATAATCTATATAAGATAAGTTGAAATCACACAAGAAATGAGCACCTTTGATAATGTATCCTATCCATATCCAAAGAATATAATTAATGAATCTTTTTAATATGATCTTTAATAAGATGAGTTAAAGTAGTGACATTAGTCTAACTTCTTTAGTATATGATCTATTATGCATATGTATCTTTAAGAACTCACAAATTTTGCAAATAATCAAACAAAGTTAACCCTTTTCATGGATTAAAACATATATTTTTAGGAAATTTACTTTCTAATCTTATAATCATAATAGCAACACAAGTATAATAAAGCTATAATATAAGAAATAAATGGTATTGATCCAAAACAAAGAAATGATTGCTTGATTACTAAATAATCAACCACATTATAGAGCTTTAATCTAAATAGAGAAAATGGGCACTTCACAAGATTAATAGAAAGATGAAAATTTTCACTAAAGATCACAAACCTTGATTTTCAATATAGTTTCGAGAACATTTTTCTGCTCAAGCCAGACTTTGTAATAAGAATCCATAGACTCCATCAAGGCATTTGATAGTTTCTAAAATTTAAGGATTAAAGTGAAAAATGATCCAACCACATGGTGATTAAGTATAATTTACTCTAAAATTATAATTAACTTCTTGAAGTTTTAGTTAAACTTTGATCTTTGGACATATTTTATCTATATCAAAAGACATTGTATTAAATTAAGAAAACATCAATTTCTTTGTCAGCCAAAGGTATGTTTTAGTCCTTAAAATTTTCACTAAAATTTAAGATAGACCTTAATGTTTAATAGTGTTCAAATAAGGCCTTAATATTTATAAGGTCATTTGATGTAACATGAAACCCCAAATTCTCATCACGGTTTCATCTAAACCAACTGATGTAGCATTTTGTTTAAATGTTGGTGGCCTAACTATGCCATATACACTATTGATGAGGCCTCAAACTTATGACTTTATTCTTTGCTCTCTCTTCTCTAAATCTTTTTCTTTATTATCTGTCTATTTGCTTTAGCCTAAGTAGTGTGACCAACTCCACCATAGAAAAGGTAAAAGCGTATAGTTTGCTAGTGAACCAAGACATTTTCCAACTATCTCTTGGCCTTTGTTAAGGACAATTTCCTTATGACAAGAGTTATCTTTCTTGTGTTTTAAATGTAACAAAAAAGTAATTTGTTGATAAATGTTGAAGAAAATATCAAATAGCACATTAAGCTAGTACCAACTAAATTATAGTTATTTTAGTCATGCCTTCTTAATAGACTTCAAGAATTAGATCCAATGTTAACTTGTACACAACATTTCGTCTATAAAAATAAGGTGCCTTATAGTCTTAAATGTTAGAAACTTTAGGGAAAATATTAAGCAATAAATAATATACATAGAAACATAAAACTAAAACAAAGAAAAAAGGTGAAGACATTAGAAGCAAATATCCCAACATTTACTAAAACTAAAGGTACCAATAACTACACAAGTTCAACTAGTAATGTAAGAACTAATTTCCCTGAAGTTGATGGAAGTGCCTATTTCTAGGGCAATTAATTCTTGTAAACAACTAGTGCTTACTTACTCAATAGGTATAAAGGAAAAAGGTTAAAAAAAACAAATAGATAAAGGATATCAAGCATTAAAGTCATCTCATTTTGCAAATGGAGAGGTGATAAAGGAAAAAAACAAGAAGAGCAAAATCAAACATGAATTTGAGATTTTGGATCTATTAACAATTTATATGGCATATATGGTACAACATTTTAAAAAAATGTCACATTAACTAAGTTGAACAATATCCTAACAGGAATTTGAGGTTTTGTCTATCTGAGTCTTCAATTAAATGATTTTATAAACATTAGAATCTTATTTGAATACTAGCATATTTTAAGATTTATCTTAAATTTGATGAAAAACCTTGATGATTAAAACATGCCTTTAGCCATTCTTTGTATAGAACAAAAGAGTATATAATATGGGGAAGTCAATGATTGATATTTTTGTAGTGATTGACTTATTTAATATTACAATCGTTGGTGGTTAATTAGTTTTTGTTACAGCTTGTTTTAGTTTTTTTTTCTTTTTTTTCTTCTTTATTTGATCTTTGCTTAAGTTTGGTGCTTCTTTTGCTTCTTGCTCTAATTCTTTTTGTAAACCTGGTTTCTTTAGCTTGAACTTATGACTGAAAATCAATCCGTTTGACCTTGTATGACGGGGAAAAAGAAGGGTGGATCTTGCTCTCCCAACCCCTCATGAATCCCCCCTGTAAAAGAAGAATCTCCTCTAACTCCTTCTTCTTCTTCCTCAGCTAGCTTTCTTCTGCTACACTCATAAAGCCAAGTTAGGGATGAAGGTGCTTCTCAGCTATCAGATCAAAATCTCTTCCAAGAAAAAATCCCATTTATCCATAGGCTTGTTGACCTGCAGATCTCTCAGGTCAAGACTAGCTCATTTTTATACTTTTTAGACCTCTGATCGCCTCTCATCTCACCTCCTGGTCAAGATGAATTCAACCACAATCAAATCCTTGCATTCAATGTCAAATCCTTGCATTCAATGTCAAATCCTTGGTTAGAGTCCTTCTTCCTTCCCTGTTTTGTAGTGATTGAATTATTTAATATAGATCTACAACTTCCATCGTAATTATGCATATACAGTATTTAAGATGGTTTCCATGAATACCAAACTTTAAATTTGCGTATATACATTGGTATTTCTCTTGAAAAAAAAAACAACGATCCCAAAATCTACACTAATTTTAGTTAGAAAGACAGTTATACCATAGCTTTATAAAATACCGTTATTAGCACACATTTTGCACCTAAAACTTACGAACTTTGTGTTTGCCAACCAATATAATTAGATCATAGTCTTGGCATCTTTTGGTGAGTTGCATACATATTATATGTCCCCAACACAACAGGCAACCGCAACTAACTGACAGCTTAACTACTAAAATTTTAATTCCCTCTAATTTGATTGTCCTCATTACAATTCATTACATAACATATAGAACCAACTTTCAGCAACTAATCATATCTGATTGGTATTGTCACAGCTCCCGCCACAGCATTTCTTATTGGTTTTTCAATCTCTAAGACTTTTGTACCTTTTCATGATGATTAGAAGATGACAAAGAATATAATTAATTAATTAGTGGAGCCCAGCATCCCCTTAATTAATCCAAGAGCGAAATTCAAAACCTATTTTAAATGCTTTCTATCATATATTTAACTTATATCGAAGTCCGCCTCATAATATGCTTATGACACTAGGACCTGAGTTGTTTGGAAGAAGTGAAATATTTATACGGATGCAATTTGACATGAAAATAAAACTATTTAGCCTTCATTTCATATGTTGCTATATTTGCTCTAGTGGCTTTTTCTTATATACACAAGGAAGAATATGCATCCAAGCTACCTAGCATTAGAAGAGCGAAATTATTAACAAACAAAGATCTGGAATTTCAAATAGTACATGGAGATTTTATACTGTTGCTGTATTCATATGTCTAAGAAGTTAGATAGATATATTTAAGGGTTGGCAACCTGTTCGAAGGAATCAAATCAAAGTAAGTAGCTTGTAACCATGTCCAATCATTAGTTTGGTGTTGTCTATAGCGAACTCTGGTTCATATTCCAACACTTTGTACCATCCCTCCCCATGTGCTCGGCTCAATAAACAACTTCGGTCCCTTAAAAACCATTCTCATAAACAAATCAAACAGGTAGAGGAGACTCAATTAATGTTACTAACATGTAAGCTAAGATATTGATGCAACCAATCTCAAGTAGCAACTAACATATATATATATATATATATATATTCTTGTTCTCTTCCCTAGTTTAAAGTGTAACTCAAATATATGATTCCAACTAGCACGAAAAGTCCGTAAACCACCATATCTGTGATGTGAATAATGCAATGTCGAACTGTACCATAGAAGACAAAGTAAGCTAACCAACAACCAGATATGGACCCCTACCCATTTCCTCTTTCTGCTCCTAACTTCCTTCATAAATATATGTTAAATTGAACGATAACTTGATAGTTATATACTAACCTCTCAACCCATCACTTACTTCTACCTCTAGTTTTGTTTCTCATATGGGAAATGCAGCATCCTGTGCTCCTTCAATTATCTCAAATGGGGTGGTGAAGGTTTTGTTGCCTAATGGAAGCTTGCAAGTCTACACAAGGCCAGTGAAAGCAGCAGAGCTCATGTTAGAAAACCCTAGTCAGTTTGTGTGCGAGTCTAGCAGTCTAAAAGTCGGTCAAAGAATCCATGGTCTATCGGCTGATGAAGAGCTTGAGAGACGCCAATTCTACTTTCTTCTTCCTATGGACATGTTATACTCCGTGTTAACTCAAGAAGAGATGACCACTCTCACTTCCAAGGCCACTAAGGCATTGAAGCAGACCAATTTTGGAAAGATCTTTCCTGTTCTCAGTGAGACTTTCTGCATTTTTCCTTCAGATTCTAAGGCTGTGGCAACTGAGCCAGAGCCTGTGGAGAGGTACTCCAAGCAAAAATCTTGGAAGCCAGCCTTGGAGACCATAGTTGAAATTCCAAGTAGGCAGTCTCAATGAATATAATTTCCTCTTTTTGGTAGCTTTTCCAATAAACTGATGATGGTCTATGTACTGACGTTCCCATATGTAGATTACAGAATAAGTATGTATCAGATTCGTTACATAATTCGGTGCTGGTGTTTTACATCTTGCTATCCACTTATGTATGTTACTATGTAATGATTAAAAGTTTTTAACTTCAGGACTCTTGAAAGATACAAAATTCTCGCCTTTTTTTTTCCCTCTTAAAAGCACCGAAAGCTTTTTCAGGCAGCTTTCCTCTTGTCAGCATCACCAGTTTCATCCATCGCCTACCCCACCGTTCTCATAATCTCTCCTTTTGCCTTTATGCCTGGTTTTGTAGATTCGTAGAATTGGAACGTGATATGAATTTTGTCGTTCCACTCTTTTGCCAATAAAGGTGATTTAATTACTTTCCACCTTAGCTGCAAGCAAAGTTGAAACATTAAACTCTAGAAAACATTAAATTGGAATAGATAAGCAAGGCCCAACACTATGCTTGATGACAGATGATGAGAGGTTTAGAGGACTTCAAGAATATTTTATGGCTCTGCAAAGGTTCTATTTGGGCCATTAATAAATAAATAGAAATTCCGAGTGCCATCTATGCATATATATATATATATATATATATATCTTTTTGCAGCAATGTGGCATCTTTAGCTTTGTCATATTTGGTATAATATTATTCTGTGCAGAATTTGCAACAAAATATAGAACTTGAATATACTAAAAAATAAAGGATATGGCCAGTTTTCTTGATTAGATTAGATGTTAATCGTTAAAATGCAAGAAAAAGGAAACAATTTTGATGATTTGACTATTAACTTAAAATTCCTTGTGCGTTCAAAACTTTACATTATTTTTTTGTTTTCATTTATTGCTTAATTCCTATTCATTGCGTTTGGGGTTGAAGGGCCGATACTATAGTTCTTGATTTTGGGTTGCCCATTTTGTGCACCACCTTAGGTGGAATACGATTGGCACCAAATCTATTCAGCTTCTACGTATGGAGGAAATTCAGAACTAAGAATGTCATGTAAAATTCAGAAATTTCTATTTCTATAGTGGCAGTTCATCATTCAATTAAAAGAAATTCTAGTTTCAATTAATTCCTTCAATTAAAGGAAATTATATCATATTTATTATTAAAGAAAAATGAAAATTTAAAATTTACTAAATTCTATTGATATTTACCAGTATTTTAAGTACAATTAAGATTGCAATTTCAATTTTGATGAGGAATTAGAAATGAAATTCCTGTATTGATTTTCAATTCAAATGCAACCATTAGCTTAGTATTTTAAGGTATGTTTAGTTCTATTTTCGTTTTTCGTTTTTATTTCTTTTTTTTAAATACAAAAATTTTAAAAAAACATTACAAAATTAAAAAAACAACACAAAATTTTAAATATATATATATAATCAATACAAATACGCAAAAATCACAACTAAAAATTATAATCAACAACCCAATCAAATATAGCCTTAGTAGTAATCAGGCTTATAAAAAGGAGAAACACTCACTGCTACACCCAAGATAAGCACTTTTAGTGGTCATAGTTTAGTTTTCATACAAACTCAAGGCTGACTGCATCTGTAAACCATCCCCATAGATGACTAATGGCCTTTTAATGACGTGAAATGAATGGAGTAGTGTTGAACAAATGAGAAGCATATCCTCACAAAAATGAATGTGGCACCATACGTTTCAAATGGCTATAGCCAAATCCATTTTTAGTGCAGCGCAAAAAAACAAAATGAGGATAACTTTTAATGGAATTGCTCATTTAAATAATAGCAATCAAGAGGGCCACTGAGCTTTGATTAATGGGTATATGTTAGATTAATTCTAACCCATGTCATTAATAGTTATAAGTCCAAGGCATAAGATCCAATTTGATGGTTATTGAGTCATTACTCAGTTGGGCTTGAATGGGTTCACTGGACCTTTCCCTTTCCTTGATGAATATGCATATATGATCTGTAGTTGAATTAACTACATTAAGATCAATTTTACAGAACAACAAATTTTCTCCATCATCATAGAAAATACAAAACAGAAATTCAAGCAGAAAGGGAAGAATTAACAATTCACATTGTCAAACATTATGGATTTAGGTTTGAGTTTCTTAAATTAAGTGTTAATCGATCATGATAAATTCTTTTAATTGATATCATAGCATGGTTAATTGTATGTTATCTGTTTAATGCCTCTACTCTTGTCTGGATAACGTCGTTTCTGACTACCCTGTTTTGTAATTTTCTGTGACTGATTTCCTTTATTCTGGAACAAGTCATGGTTTTTTGTGTTTTGAATGTTAAATGAATCGCACTTAAGACTGCAAAAGTATATCCAGACACACAATCAGATTTTTGGCCTCTGAAAATGACTGTGAAAAGAAAACAGAAATTGAAACGACCCTACATTGATGTTTGTAAATTTCTTGTTGATATTGGCCTACATATTTTAGGTTTTCGCTTCCTATGTCCTTTAGCGTAAGAAACATTGATATTTTTAGAGTGAGAAAGAAGAAAAACTCTGATTGTTGATCTTTTTTCTTTTTTTTTTGTCATCGAATGGGTTAGGGTGGCTAAAATCGTTGGAGGTTTTGGTTTTGGCATTCAAAACTGCAAAGAAGAAACCATGAAAAAAATGTTTAAATGCAATAAAAAAGGAACGAAATTTGAAATGCAGAAGCGGTTGGAGGAGGAAGGTGAGACGTGGGCACCGCACGTGCCTTATCCCATCAGGCACTGACAATTGAAGAAAGGAACTGGCCCTTAGATGCCTTACAGGCTGCAGCGTCTGGGCCGCAGTTTTGCAGCCTTATTGGGTTGACTTTTCTAATTATTTTGGGCTAAGAAAACCTATATTTGTGGACTTAAGCCTAGATAACAAATGTTCCGAGTCAAAATATTATTTTGGCCTTATAGGATTTATTTAGATCCAAATTAAGGCTTTTATTTGGGTTTTATGAACCTTTATTTTGAACTCTTATTAATGCATTGTCATTTTGACTCATAATTGATTAATTAATTAATTAATTAATTATTATTTGACTTATATGCATAGACGTTATGCATGTTTTCGATGCATAATATACTTTTAGAAATTAGTATCATATTATATTTTAATTAGTACTTTGAATATTTTATATTATGTCATGATTGAAATTAAAATTTCATATTACATGTTTGATTTTATACATGGTATTATCGTAATTTTAAAGTAGTTTGTTAGTCATCAAAGTGATCAAACTAAGTAAATTAAATTTAGTCATGTATGATAATTGTCCAATTAAATTTTTATTACATGGAAATCTTATTAGTCACCAAAGTGACCTAACATTTAATTGTGAAATTTTGTAATTGTTCATGTTGTTATGATGCTATTAAATGACATAAATATTTTATTGAACAATTAAGCTTATTAATTATAACGCTAGGAGGTCACCCAAAGGTGGACCATTGCTTATAATAAATGACACAAAAGGGACTTATCAACATATTTAGTTAATGTGATTTTATATCCAAAGATAACATATATGTTGACTATAATATAATTGATTGTCCATTATAGTAAATCTTATTGGCATCATTATTTGTTATAGCTATGTATTTAAATATCAACCAAAGGAGAATTTAGATACATAATTAGAGTTATTAGTTAGCATAAATCCATTTAGGTTTACTCAAAGCATTAATGTGTAAGTTATATATTGTGTTTGCAACATCAACTAATTTGTTTGTTTTAGGAAATGGACTTGTCAAGTTTAATAGTCTGAACTATGTGGATTGGTCCTAACAAATCCAGTTTCAACTGGGTATAATGGATTTACTGGCTTTAGTTTTAGATGTAAGGTCCGAAGCTATAACTGAGACTAGTTCTGAAGCTGACAAGTCTTATTATGAGCCGTTTTAAGATTGATTTTATGTGTTTTTATTTAGTATAATTTTTATTATTTTTTTGTTTATATTTGGTATTGATTTGA
>JAOXYD010000007.1:5775967-5800465 GCA_028565735.1 Pinacopodium congolense
AAGAACAATCAAAACATGACAGTTTTAGAGTGTTTCAGGGTTTAAGCTCAAAACAAATGAGATATGCTTCCAAAAATTTGAACCAAAGATTATACACACTCTAGACACCTTAAGCAAACAGAAAATAAAAATTTTACAATTTTCGAAACAGATAAGTGACTGAAATTGAGATTAAAGCAAGAACAGAAAGTACAGAAATAGTTTTGATAAAGATATAAGTTCAAGCTTTAATCTGACAAAATAAGCATCCAAAAAATTGAAACTAAGATCAGACAAATACTAGGACACTCAAACAACTAGAAAACAGCAAATTTGCAAGCTCAAAAACAGATTAAATGAGTGAAAGATCAGATTGAAACCAGCACAGGGAAGATGCTTGACAGCTTTGAGAGATAGATTGATTATTGCTTGTAAATCTGTTATTTTTGCATTAAGAACAGATAGGAGTGTTTAGAGGAGGTATATAAAGGGCTAGAAAGGGTTTAGAGTCGTTAGTGGGTAAAAACTAGCCATTTAGAAGTTAAGAGAAAGTAAAACACGTGAGAAAAACTAGCTGTTGGACTTATACGACGGGTTTTGAGAGCTATACAACACCCTGTTAGACCACTGTATATCTCGCTGGAAAACAGGGATATACGGCGCCCTGCAGCCCGCCGTATTTCTCCTGCTAGTCCACTTTATATCTCCAGAAAAATATGAAACAGTGTTCAATTCAATTTTAAACCTTCCCAAACACTTTCCTAACATTAATTAACACTTCAAGTAAGTTTTAAAACATGATTCAAGTAAATTTGACTCATCAGAAACATTCAAACAATCCAAACATATGAATTGACCTATATGATGAGAGTTTTATGCACTTTTATAAAACCATATGCAATGCATGATTGTCTTAACCCTTTAGATCAATTGAAGGTCTTGAAATTGCCATACCCCTTGTTCTTCCATAAACTTCAATTTTGGCTTTCAAACTTTAAGCTTTTCATTTAGAATTCATCATAAAATGCACCTATCTTTAAAATTCACAATATAAACTTAAATCATTAGCAAACAAACATGTTTTGTTATCATCAAAATTCAGATTGAAACCTTCCATAGTTCAACAATAGAGTTAGATTTGACCATGGCCGTATTAGAATATTATAATGTATTGTCAAAATGGTGTACACAACACTATGTTCTCATCATGTTGATATTTTCTGAACTCAGTTATTCTCTTGGTTCATTGAGGATAATGTTTGAAAGCTTTTCATTTAGAATTCATCATGAAATGCACCTATGTTTAAAATTCACAATATAAACTTAAATCATTATCAAACAAACATGTTTTGTTATCATCAAAACTCAGATTGGAACCTCCCATGGTTCAACAATAGAATTAGATTTGACCATGGGCGTATGAGAATATTATAATGTATTGTCAAAATGGTGTACACAACACTATATTCTCATCATGTTAATATTTTCTGAACTCAGTTATTCTCTTGGTTCATTGAGGATAAAGAAGCAATTGTTACAATGAAATATAATTTCTTTTTAGGACTAATGGTCCTGGGTTTAGATCTTCACATGGGTAGAATATTATGGCCAATGGGAATGGGTTATCTCTTATTGCATATCCAACATTTGTCCAATTGGGCTGTTGTAGACTATTAGAAATCATTTAGCTAAAAAGTTTAAGCGGGGTGAGGCCTAGGAAGTAGTTTATACATTATTCTATCATTCTTCATCACTCCAATTGTGGATAAGTACAATAAATTACAAATCTACTAGTAACGAGGGTGAGACAACTTGAAATCAAAACCATTTGATCACATAAGGTTCTTCTGCCATGTCAAAAAATCACTTGAAAGTTTTAAGTTCTTGGGTGAGGCTTGGGAAATAGGCCATATATTATTCTAACATACGTAAAAACAAGTTGCTCAGGTTCTGACATGACTTACCTAAAAATGTTGGTTTGAGTGATACCCAACAAAATGCTATTATTGTTTTATATTTAATTAAATTAACATCTCCATAAGGTGATTTTGATGTACCTGATTTCCATTTTTTTGCAGTCAATTTTTCGTGAAAAGCCTATAGCTTCAAAAGATTCATATGACTGCCAATAAACAAGGAACATTTTACATTAATGTCTCATGCAATATGATTATTGATGCTTGATTTGACTAGATTTTGGAAGAGTGTAATACAGATTTTGAGCCTTCACATTTCATCATGAGCATTCCTTGGTGTTCCCTTGTTGGCTTGGTCTCTTAAAATATATTTCTGATTTGTTTTCAAATGGTATTGTTGCTTGTTATCTGTCTGAGGGACCTTTTTCTTGCCTTTTTTCAGATACTGATGTGCTTGTAGTCATGGTAACAAATGAATCTCAAGCTGAGAGCATCCTTTATGGTGATCTTGGAGCAGTTCCAGGTACCATCTGGAGAACCATATCCACAATATGGTCAAGTACTGATTTATTTTTTTCTTATCTACAGCTCTTCCATCAGAAGCGTCTGTTATTCTTTCCTCCACTGTGTCTCCTGCATTTGTGAGCCAGCTTGAGCAGCGCTTGCAAAGTAGGTATCTTCTCTTTTTGAAGCCAAATATGACAACTGGACATCTTCTGGAGTTTGTTGATGTGAAAGAAGGATCGTAGATGAGTTTTAATTGAAAACTAGGGCAGGTTTCTGTAAAATCTTTACAAGACATGAAGAAAATAAAGTTTGGTGGTTAGATGCTTCATTTTTTAACTAGAAAAGATTGAAAATAATTAGAAAACCTTGATTTCCAAATTTTCAAACCTGTATGCTAGACCTTTCCCCAACACTTTGTTCCTTAGTCTTCCTTGTTACTAAATTTGCTCAAAAAGAAGTTCTATAACCCTAAGTTAACCTTGAATTCATTCTATAACCAGCTGCAAAAAGTCATATGAAGTTTTAAATAGTAAGCCTTTTTCAAATGCCCTATTTATAAGTACTTCAAAATGGGAGTCATAGCTTCCTGGTTCTCTTGAGTAAGATTTCGGATGAACTGATTAATCACATTACAACAATTGTAATATCAGGATTTGGTGTAAAGTAAATAAGATTTGCTGTTAAACTCCATCCTAGCTAGATCGTGAAAAAAATTCGCCATCATCTTTGCCAAACTGCATATGGGAATCTATTGAAGCGTCTTCAAGGGGCCTTCTTTTTTTAAACAGCTCTGCACCTTGTAATCTCCTTCAATTTTGTAACTTTGACAAGCATAAAGTACCTTTGCTTAGATTCTTTTTGGCTTTTAAATGAATCTCAATGTTGAATCAGGAGGAAAAGAAAAATTAACCAAATGTTTGCTACATTGGTAGTAGATAGTGGATGGTTCATCTCTTGAATTCGCGTGATAAGTAGAATGTGGTATTTCAAACAGGATGGATGCCTGTTGGCATCACCTGGTTTAGAATGTTTCACATGTCCTCTTCTTATATTTTTTCTATCCTTTGCTTGACGCATTTTATTTCCTAATATCATCATGATCAATCTGCAAATATTTAGATGAAGGCAAGGGTTTGAAATTGGTGGATGCTCCTGTTTCTGGTGGTGTTAAGAGGGCTGCAGATGGAACATTAACGGTCTGAAACAATGCCTTGAGTATCATAGATCACTTGGCTCAGGTTTTATTGATTGTACTGTAACAGTGACTTCTATATTATGCATCAGATAATGGCCTCTGGTACAATTGAAGCTCTTACTTCATGTGGTTCAGTGCTCTCTGGTAATGAAAATGCCATCAAATGTTAATAGTTGCCAGGCCAATAGAATATATCGAAAAGTTATGCTTACTTATGCAACGTACAATTATTAACAGCATTAAGTGAAAAGCTCTATGTTATCAGAGGAGGATGTGGAGCTGGAAGGTACGTCATTGTTTCCTCTCTTGCAAGATGCATGGATGTTTGTAACTAACTTTATGTCTCATTATTGTATTCAATACTCTGGGAACTGCAAGTTCTTATTCTTTTCTCAATTTGTTGTTTATAGTGGTGTAAAAATGGTGAATCAATTACTTGCTGGAGTTCATATAGCATCAGCAGCAGAGGCAATGGCCTTTGGAGCTCGATTAGGTCTTAATACAAGGATGTTGTTTGATTTCATTAGAAACAGTGGGGGAACATCCTGGTTTGTTTCACGCTTTGTTTTTATGTAGTTTTATCTGGAAATAATATTTTTGTAATTGAACACAGAAAATTTCTCTATCCTGAATTTGCGTTAATATCTAGTTTTTTTAATTGGTTTTTCATTGGTTGTCAGTCAAAATATAGTTCAAGGTGATAGTAGGACATCTGAAGTTTACAAATTGTTAGCTGCTTCAGGGACCTCATAAAACGTTGCTACAATCAACATTTCATTTTCATGTACTAAAACTTCACATCATAAACTTTAAAAAAGCTTCAATGTTTATGCTGTTTCAGTTGGAACTGTTATTGTCAAAGGAAGATCTCTGAATGAATTCATGAAAATGGACTAAAAAAATTAATTGTAGTAAATCTGTGCTCTTGTATGAAGTGGGATTGCGTAACACATAGCATCCAGTGGTACTATAACTTTTCAGATTCAAAAGATGGTTTATTTGACTCAACTTTGTGTTTCTGAGTTCAACCATGTGGGGTGTTGATTCCTCATTGGACTTTACAGTTCTTAAAAGATATCTTTAAACATCTGAATGAAAATTACGATTTATTTCTTGTCAAGTTTTAGGCATCTGTTATTGATAATTTATCTTAGGAATAATGTTTCCAGGACTTGTTTTTCATAAGCATCTAATGACCATAGTTCTTAAAGTTTAAGTTTTACTAAGCCAAATGTTGTTTCTGTTGCAGGATGTTTGAAAATCGGGTTCCACACATGCTAGACAATGATTACACCCCATATTCTGCACTTGATATTTTTGTCAAGGATCTGGTCTGTTGCTACTTTGCTATATTATGTTTGTATAGTAGTGTCATGAATGATCTGAACTCTCTTAAGATTGTGTATACCACCTGTAGGGCATTGTTTCTCGTGAATGTTCATCACATAAAGTTCCACTTTATGTTTCAACGGTTGCACACCAATTGTTCTTGGCAGGTTTAGTCCTCTTCTCTTTGGTCATGCTGTCTCCTCTTGGTCCTTTCTGTTGTTGGTTCTACTTTCCGCTTCTACATGTCAACTCTCACTTCTTGTTGATAGAAGAGAGTAATTGATTTTTATCCTCCAAGTATAAGGAAAACATTAAATAAGGCCTCTAGACTTTGACGTTTTTATAGGAAAACTATTTAAATAGTATGGACTTAGCTTTAAAGATTTTTTGAGGGTATGTGATTTATAAAAATGCAACATCATGAATGGATTTATAAATATTGAAAATGGATATTTTGCTGCCATTTACGGATGATGTATCAGTGTGGACCTTTTATGTATGCCCTTCCCATATTAGCTTGCGAAGCTTGCACTAAAATACATCAATGTCATCTATATCAGGGTCTGCTGCTGGCTGGGGTCGACAAGATGATGCTGGCGTGGTTAAGGTACAGTAATCGTGCATTAACAGCTCGATAAACGTAGCTGGAAGCTATGATTGTTTAATGAAGAAAGTTATAGGTGCAAGTAAAATTTCTCATACTTCTACAGGTGTATGAAACACTTACCGGAGTTAAAGTTGAAGGGAAGCTCGCTGTTCTTAATAAGGATGCTGCCTTGCAATCTCTTCCACCTGACTGGCCCCTGGATCCTGTAAAGGATATACATAGTTTGAATAAGAGCAATTCAAAAACGCTAGTTGTTCTGGATGATGATCCAACTGGGACACAAACTGTCCATGATATTGATGTGCTAACTGAATGGTGATCTCTTCTATTTCCTTGAAAATTGTATTCTGCTCCTAGTATTTCCTATTTTAGTTTGATTGCATGAAAACCATTCCAAAGCAAGTTGTTGGATCTTTATGTTCCTGGTTGGAAAGGGATATCTTTAATTTTTGTCTAAATCCCATCTATTTGATGGAGAGCCTTGATTCATATCCTTACAGGGATAGAGATTCTTCAAGGTTTATTTTGAAGCTTGAACCTTTTGTTTCTTTTACTTTGCAGGAGCATTGATTCTCTTGTTGAGCAATTTAGGAAAAACCCTACATGTTTTTTCATTTTAACAAACTCCAGGTCATTAAGTTCTGAGAAGGTGTAGAGCTTGTTTCACATGGATATTCATCAATTCTTGATGATGAATTAGATATTCACGTTGCTTGCTGAATACAATCTATTTGTTCCCACAGGCCAGTGCATTGATACAAGACATCTGCAACAACCTGGCTACTGCTGCAAAAACATTAGAGAACACTAGATACACAATTGTCTTAAGAGGGGATTCAACCTTACGTGGTCATTTTCCTGAGGTAAAGACTGCGACCCCATCACATGGTATCATAATAGCAAGAAGTCAGATGGGAACTGCTATGGGGTGAAACCGAACCAAGTTGAAATTAAGAATTAAGTTTAGTTCTCACACAATTTTCATTTGGTTCTTTTTGTTCCTCATGCACGTTACCGCATTTACATTTTAAGTGTCCGTAAGTAAGTCTTTATTCCCCGAAAGAAAATGTTGATTTTTTTTTTTGAAAAGTAAGAAAATGTTGATATAAGGGAATAATTTATGAGAATAATTATGTAATTCTGGCAAAATTTTCGTGAATTTTCTTTTGGTTTGTTAATATGTTAGCATTCAAGGATATCCTATAGTTTTCATATTTTTTGATAGATAATGTTCTATTTTTGAGGCCTTGACTAAAAGTCTAGAACCAAAAGCAAGATATATCTCAGTATAACATCTTAGTCCATCTTTGGATATCTAATATTTGGTCCCCTTCTTTTGCATTTTTTCAATTCATTCTTCTTGCATCAAGTTTCTTCTACATGCTTCAGTGTGGGTGAAAATTATTGATTAAGTCCTACCATCAAGTCGGCTTGGGTTCAATGAATAATGATTATTCTACTTCAGTTCTTTCACTTGATGATTTTTCTGGTAAAATCCTGCTCTTAAAAATGTATTAATTATATAGATTATATAGAAATGTAAAAGAAGCATTCAGTAGAGTATAACTGGGAGACTCTTTTTCTGTATTTCACATACTATGAGGACCAACATGAAATATTAAAGAGCAGTGATATGAAAAGAATGGAAGGAAGATTATAACAATGATTTCTGCAATCACTAAATGATAGTTATAATTTGAAAAACCAAGCTAGTTGGGGCAACTTTTTAGGTGCAATATAATGGAAGAAAGCATGCTTTAATAGGAAGCAGATGCAGCTACCTCAGTACTCGGAGAGATGGATGCATGGATCATATGTCCCTTTTTCCTTCAAGGAGGTCGTTACACTATTGAAGATATACATTATGTTGCTGATTCTCAAATGTAAGTTTTTCTTCATACTCGCATGCTGAAACTTAATAATATGTGTTCATCACCTAAGCCTACTGTTGAGAATCCCACATTGATTGTGGTGTGGGAATTAAAACCATTTATAAGATGTGATAAACCTTACACCCTTAAGTGCACTTTTGGGAGTAAGTTAGGCCCATTTAACATGGTATCAGAGTCTTACTATGGGCTAACACATCTTCCTGGGTTGGTCCTGGCGGAATTGGTCTCTGCAGCCCATATTTGGACTGAGGGGGGTGTGTTGAAAATCCCACATTGATTGTGGTGTGGGAATTAAAACCATTTATAAGATGTGATAAACCTTACACCTTTAAGTGCACTTTTGGGAGTAAGTTAGGCCCATTTAACACCTACAAACATGATGTGTTCAGGCTGGTCCCTGCAGGCGAGACAGAATTTGCTAAGGATGCAGCTTTTGGTTATAAGTCATCAAACATTCGCGAGGTTTACCTCTTTTCTATTGTCATGTATGGTGCAAAAGTAATTTGGGTTTGATAATGATATTACATTGCTGCTTTTATTCAGTGGGTAGAGGAGAAAACAAGAGGTAGAATTCCAGCAACTAATGTTTCATCTGTCTCTATTGAACTTTTGAGGAAAGGAGGACCAGCTGCTGTTTGTGAGCATCTCTATGGTTTGCCGAAGGTACAATCAATTGATAGTTTTGTTGTGTTTGTTCATTTCATTGTTCTTTTATGGTCAATTCTTCATGTACACTAGTATGCTTACTATCTTGAGTCCTATCAGGTTTCAGTTCATTGATGGTCAATTCTTTAGGTCATCAGGACTTATTATTTCCACTAATGGTGCTTTCATTTTCTTTGGCCGAACAGGGATCAACATGTATAGTTAATGCAGCAAGTGAAAGAGACATGGCTGTATTTTCAGCTGGAATGATACAGGCAAAATGTTTTGCAACTTTGAACACTTTTTATGTGTTAAACTTGTCTACTTATGAATTCGTGAGGGATTTTTTGGACTGATTTTCCTTTTTTATTTAGGCTGAATTAAGGGGTAAATCTTTCTTGTGTCGCACTGCTGCTAGTTTTGTTTCTGCTCGAATTGGAATTATTCCAAAAGCTCCAGTACTGCCAAAGGATTTAGGAATTAATAAAGAAAGAAAGGGTGGGCTCATTGTCGTGGGATCATACGTTCCCAAGACAACAAAGCAGGTCGCAATACTGGATCTTAGTTTCTTTTCTCAATTTTAGGATTCTGCTTGCTTATGTTCTCAATATGGTTCCAATTGGTTATTTGTCTTAACCCGCAGGTTGAAGAACTCATATTGCATTATGGCAAAATGTTACGAAGCATTGAGGTGATTCAGATTGGACTGTCCTTTGCTTCAGATAATGAATTTCCCAATATGCATAATTTGTCCTTTGCATACATGACCAATACAGCTACAATTAAATGTATGTTACCCTCTTAACAAAATTATTCATCTTTTTGTGAATAGGTTTCTGTTGAAAAGTTGGCCATGAAGTCCATAGAAGAGAGAGATGAAGAAATCAATAGAGCAACTGAAATGGCAGACCTTTACCTCTCTGCCTGTAAAGACACTTTGATAATGACCAGTCGCATGCTTATCACCGGAAAATGTTTGTCATCTCTTCTTTCATATATTATATCTCTCTTAATTTGTGCATCTTAAAGGTTGGTCTTGTTTAGTATCAGTAGAGCAGTTTCTAGTATCCTTTCATGTTATAAATGCTACTGGATGATGGACTTTCACATGTAGCATACAAAAAGATTCAGTTAAAATTGTCTTTTTGTAAAACAGATATAAATTACTTTTGTCATTAGAAAATCATGTCTTTATTAATAAAAAATATTGACTGTTTTGTTTGTTTTACAGCTCCTTCTGAGAGTTTGCAGATCAATTCCAAGGTGAGTTCTGCATTAGTGGAAATCATAAGGCGGATATCTACAAGACCTCGATATATTCTAGCAAAGGTAGTATAATTTGTTTAAAACAGCAGTTTCTTTTTTTAATACCAAGTAGCTGCTTGGTTAAACTATTCTACTTTTCTTTGCCTCTCTTCTTCTCAGAGGGAATTTTTAGTAGCCCAAGATTGTGTTTCTGACATCCATTTTCATTTATATTACTGATTCGCTGCTCAAATCCTATCCTTATACATCAGAAAACTGAAATTGTACAACGCTATACTGGTCTCATTTTGAACTATACTGTGTCTTGTATTATATACCTATATATCCTGGCTGTTTGCACTGCTTTCTAGTGAACCGAATGGAGGTGAAATTTTGTGTATGAAGGATATCTTCTAAGTACTTCATGTAAGATTGCAGCATTGATATTGCTTGTATTGTGTCTAGATAACAAAGGGAGTTTGGCATTATTTAGTGTGCTTTTTTGTAGTCACAAATAAGTGTCATAGAACTGCCACATGGAATATCTGCTGTTCATAAATGGGCATTGGGCTACTTAGGATATCTTTTACAAAACACTTTATCTGCCTGGATTTTAGAGTTAAAGAGTTACTCTTGCTCTCTCCTAGATTCCTCTATTGCAGATTACATTTGGAATTTGATTCCATTCAAAGATTTCATAAAAAAGATGAATAATCTTATAGTCACTTAATTGTATGCTTTCTTTCTTTAGGGTGGAATTACTTCGTCAGATATTGCTACTAAAGCTCTGGAAGCAAAACGTGCCAGAATTGTTGGGCAGGCCCTGGCTGGTGTTCCCTTGTGGCAGCTAGGTCCTGAAAGTAGGTATCCAGGTGTCCCATACATTGTCTTTCCTGGTGAGTTTTGGCTATTTTTTATTTTTTTTCAAAAATATCATCTGATTTCTATCTGTTCATGCTGGATATATAACATGGAAATTGGGTTTTTCAGGTAATGTTGGTGACACTAAAGCACTGGCAGAAGTGGTGAAATCCTGGGCTCTTCCTTCCAGAGTTTTATCAACAAAAGAGCTCCTTCTTGTAAGGATCATGAAAAATATTCTTAATAATTAGATTTCAAGTTCATTAACAACTTTGTTTTATTATGAAGAATGCTGAGAATGGTGGATACGCGGTTGGAGCATTTAATGTTTATAATATAGAAGGAGCTGAGGCTGTTGTTGCAGCAGCAGCAGAAGAAAATAGTCCTGCTATTTTACAGGTTAGAGTTGGGTGTTTACCCTTAAAATATGCAAAATAACATCTTCCGCAAATGCTTGTTGGTGTGAGCTTCCAATTGCAGCTTAACTTCAGCATGTGCTGAATTTCAAAATATACCTGCTTTTTCTACAGATTCATCCTGGTGCATTGCAACAAGGTGGAATTCCATTAATTTCTGCTTGTATCTGTGCTGCTGATCAGGCCCATGTAAGTGTATATTCTTCCATTCCCAATAGTAAAAGGAGAATACAAGTGGGGAAAGACACTTTAGCGGCTGCATGTTCATAAATCACAAATTCCTTCTGTTTATGTCAAGATGTCATATTCTTCTCTCAGAAAATAGAATCCTGAATTTAGTAACAGGTTTCAACCATGTCTGTCGGATAAAACCTTGTTGCAATTTCCTTTTTTTTTCCCCTGAAGAATAGCTATTGACAAGTAAAACTCAAATACAAATGGCGACATAATCTTGTGCATCAAGTGTTATAGTTGTAACAGAAATTTATGGTCAAGGTTATTCGTGTTTCCATAAAAATGCTTTTCTAGAAAGGGGGACAAGTGCAGAGGTGCAGGGTAAATTGTGGGAGAAGGGTGTTTGAGGAACTTTGATGACTCTTTATTGGTTGATCCAGTTATTATAAAATTTGTTTAGATTCAAGATAATCATTATTCTTAATGTGGCGCGACACAAGATATGTCTTGATTAAGTAAGAAAAATCATTCATGTATTTAAGAAGGAAAAAGCAATCATCCTTGACAATTCATTCCTCGTCACTTTTGATTTTGTTTTCATAAACCAATTATTTCTCAGAGCTTATTGGCTATTATTATGAATGTACTTGTTTGGAGGCTACCGATGTTCAGGTGCATTTTTGCAGTAGTTGGGAACAATAGTTAACCAGTATGCATGTGCGGCAGGTTCCCATCACTGTTCACTTTGATCATGGAAATTCAAAGCAAGATTTGATTGAAGCTCTTCACTTGGTAAGTATCTTATTTTTTGCAAAATGTCAAAAGGTATGTAGTTCATTACAGACTGTACATGATTTTAACGAATGTTAAATTACCAAATATACTTCTATATGAGTTGACAGTTTAACACCAAAATTGCCTTTCTGAAATCAATCATTTCAGGGATTTGATTCTGTTATGGTTGATGGATCACATCTTTCTCTAAGGGATAATATCTCGTACACTAAGTTCATAACACACTTAGCCCACTCCAAAAATGTGATGGTGGAGGCTGAACTAGGGAGATTGTCAGGAACTGAAGATGATTTGACTGTGGAAGATTATGAAGCAAGGCTAACAGATGTTAATCAGGTCATTTTACTACCTTATGCATTTAAAATTAGCAAACAAGGATGTAGTTTATATTGATGTAATTGGTATTACTTGAATTTCAGGCTGAGGAGTTCATTGATGAGACTGGCATAGATGCCCTGGCAGTATGTATTGGCAATGTACATGGAAAGTATCCTGCAAATGGGCCAAATCTCAGACTTGAGTTGCTTGAGGTAAGAGTCTACTGATTGAACATCTCTCAATCTTCCAAATTTGCAAGTTTTTTTTTGCTTCGAAACATAAATGTCTGGCTCAGACCCTTTTGAAATTGTCCATATAATTATTTTTTGATACAAATACTTAAAAAACTCTCTCACTCCATGCACTTACTGGGGATTAAATTCTGGTAAATGGGTAGCTACTCCTGCATAAACCCCTTTTATTACATTCATATATAGCGCAAGCTACTCATCCACTGAACTTGAAAAGATTTACCTCCTAACTAAATTTGTTTATGCTGTCAATAGATAATAATTTGAATGATTCTGAAATTTTCCTTGTCTTTAGGATTTGCATGCATTAAGTTTGAAGAAAGGTGTTTCCCTTGTGCTGCATGGAGCTTCTGGCTTGCCCAAGGAACTTATCAAGGTAAGGAGGAGATGAATGCTGCTTTGTTCATCTAATTTAAGAATTCACCCTAGTTCCAGTCTTTCCATTACATATACATATAGAATATGAAGGTGAAGCTAAGAGCATGTTTGGTAATGCTTTTAGTTTTTGTTTCTGGTTTCTGTTCTTTTCAACACAAAAACCGAAAAAAAACAGTAAAAAAAAAAACAGTGGAAATGCTGCTTTATGTTGGGTAAATCCTTGGGGTGTGCTTTTGAGGTTGATTAACATGGGTCTCGTGCTCTTGTAACCAGGCTTGCATAGAGCGAGGCGTGAGAAAGTTCAACGTGAACACAGAGGTGCGTAAGGCTTACATGGACTCACTGAGTAGGCCCCAGAAGGATTTGGTCCATGTGATAGCTTCTGCAAAAGAAGCCATGAAGGCTGTGGTTGCTGAGAAGATGCGTTTGTTTGGTTCTGCTGGAAAAGCCTAAACCTTGCTTTTCCTTCCCTGGCTCGCCTTAGACGAAGAAATATTTTAAGTCTCCTTAAATTATCCGATCAAATTATAAATTTGAATCACCCTTAAATTCAGGCATTTGGAATTTTAGTGGGAGGTTGCATTCTTTTTATGGGGTTACAAATTGACTTGGTTACTTCTGTCAATCCATGTAGCTTCTCCTATTTTTTAATCAATGGGAGAATAATCTGATGATTTCGAAATAAAACAGAAAATTATTATCATTAGTTTAATCGGATACTCAAATCACGTTATGCATAACGGCTATAGTGACCGTGATCTTGCAAATCGAAGATTGTACTGGAAAACCAATTGGATCCGTAACTGGAGCACTTCGGTTATGAATAACTGAAGGCACTCTGTCCAGATGCAATCCCTACGGCAATCGTTCCTTAAAATTAAAAGTCAAAGAATGGATCAAGGACAATGTATGGGAGGCTCCTCAACCAGCTGCTTGTGTACTGCCTGACTACTCTCTTAATCCCAACCATACATAGGAATTAAAGGCCTTTTTGCAAGATTTATTAGCAAACATCCTAGATGAATGGTATAGAAAAGTGTAGAATAGAAATTTCCATCCTACAATTTCTTCCCCCATTATGGTTGTTGATCAAAGCAAAACTTCCCATGGTGATGAATAACGTCTGTGATCTTTCGACTAGCTTTTGCAGGTTATCTATAAACCATGAATCGTAAGCAATGCATATTGGTAATTATTGGAGAAATTGGAGAATATTTTACGTACCATGTTATTATTAATTATTATTTTATTAGAGAATATTCTATTTAACATGTCATTATTGCTTGTTTATTTACTGCCTAGTATAGTGGGGATATATATAGACAATTAGTAATAATAATTATATGTACAGATACCTAGGCCAAATTAGTGCAAGAAGTCCTAAACCATTCTTCTATGTATACATGTATTAAGTATGAGATAATTAGGTGGGTTTCTTCATTAAAAAGATTCCTCCTTTAACATCTTCATGATACAAAGAAGTGATCATGCTTCACTGCTTCTTTTTTTGTTTACTCCTTAAATTTCTTTTGTCATGAATGACAAAAAGAGCATCGATGCATTGCTTTATCCTGTATTATTGATGTTGATGGCAGTAATTCTTAAAAAAAAAGTTTAATGTTATTAAACAAATTCAATTATCTTCCTTGATCGTGGGTAGTTACTATTGTTCTTAGTGAAAAATCAAAATTAGGGTTTATCAATGACAAGGAAAAAGCTCCCAATGTTAATTCACCAAAGTACAAAGCTTGGTTGTCAAAAGATCAGTGGATTATGTCTTGAATTCTTAACCTAATAGAATATAATCTTGTAGAAAAATTTTAATTATTATGAGTCTTCATTAGATCTTTGGAAAGCAATTCAAGACATGTTTGGCAACCATAATAATTCGACCTATATCTTTTAGATTCAATAAGAGATTGCTATTCTTCATCAAAATAGAAAATCATTTGTAAGTTTATTGGGTAGTTTAAAAAACTTATGAAATGAGTTGGAGGTCCATTGACTCATACTATTAATCCAGTTGTTTTGTAGAAACGGATAGAAGAAGATCAAATTTGCCAATTATTGACAAGTTTTGATTCTAGATTTGATTATTTAACTTGCCATATTTTGATGAACATCGAACTTCGTTCCTTAAAAAGTGTCTGTGCAATTATTCAACGTCAAGAGGTTTGTAGGAAGGCTATGTCTCTTGATACTACTTCCAGTGCTTCAGATGTTCATGCTTATCTTGCTCGTCAATCTCTGAAAAAAAAAAACACTCTACAAAGGCAAATGTCTAGACCTCAAATGTGAACATTGTAATTCTCTTGGACATTCAGTAGACTATGGTTAAAGTCTTGACCCAAAGTTGAAGCCTAAATTTGCTAAGGAAAATAATATAAGACATAATAAATGAGTTATTAATCATAAGGCTCACGTGGTAACCCATACTGCTAAATCTTTTTCTTTTATTCCTATTACTTTACTTAATCATTTTGTTAGCTATTTACAAGAAAAGAGCGATCAAGGAGTAGTTCATGATGGGGTTGTTATCCAAAAACATGATGAGCTTGCTGCACTTCTCAGTAAATTTGCTAGATTCTTAGTTGATGCAGACTCTGAAACTAGACAAGGTATTCTAACTACCTTTATGACTACATTAGGGATTGGTACGTTGCATGATTTAAGAGTTGTTGATTCTAGAGTTGCAAATCCTATGCCAATCAAATAAATCAATATTTATGACTTTACTCTTTGTTTAACTCCTTCTTTTGTTTTTCCATAGCTAATGGACAGTTGGTCCTATTATATAGGTAAGTGAAAACTTGAGCTTTATAGTACTTAAACTATGCACCTTTTAGGCATGGTTTTATGATGATTATTTTGAATTTGAGAGAAAAATCCATGTGATTTATGTGCATATTTATTAATCCATAGAGTTAAGATGTTTCTTACATGTTTTTGATGATTAATTATATTTTATAGGACTTGGTGAAGAGCATCAAGTTATGAAATTCCATATCAAATATCAAGACCATAGGATAAATAATGAAGAATGTATCAAGAGAAGAGTAAGAAACATGAAACAAGCAACAACTCAAGTGCAGGGCCTTTGGTGAGTAGTTGAATGAACATTTTAGGATGGAATGGTTAAGGAATCAAATTGGATATTAATAACATCATGTTATTGAGTTCTATACCAAATTTCAAGACCAAAGGACAAGTAAAGAAGACATTATAATGAAAAGATCGATAGGAGGAGAAAGTTGGAAATCAACTTAAAACTATGACCTAAGACACTCCGTGTGGCCCGGGCCATGTAAATTTTCCAAAGAGAAATATAGTGTGGGACACGGGGTGAGTCCTAAGCTATGGTTTTACTTGATCCCACTTGATTTTTAAACCTAATTTTCATCTTTTATCAAGACTTCTTGCCTTTTGAACACATATACTAGCCATCAAAACCCCAAAACTCAAGTCTTAAGCCATGTCCAAAGGTTTTTGCAGATGATTGAAGGGGAAGAAAGGATAAAAAATATCAAGATTGAAGATTAAGAATTCATACAAGGATTTTCAAAGAGTTAAGGGTTCAAGACATACATTATGAGCTTTTTATATTTCCCTTCTCCTTATGATTGTTGTAGTGATTCTCACAATGCTTTAGAACGAAGTTTCTTATAAAATTTATCTTTTTATGAACTCAAGGATGCATAGTATTCATTGTCGTTCTTGATTTAACAATGGATTTCTAGATTGCATGTTAGATTTGTTTATGGATAATAATGACATTGGTTGTTTAATGTTATTAGAATGCAAACTTCAATTCCAATGATTCAATTGTGTATGTTTAGATTGATAAATCAAATATTTGCTTTAGATTACTCCATAAACCATTCATCTTGCATAGAAATCTAGAGATAGGTTTACATATAATGTCCATATTAAGTATGAACTTAATCAAAATAATATGTTCTATAGAATGAATTAATACATTCAATTGATAGGTTGAGATAAAGAAAACTTTCACTTGATTTAATTAAATATAATTACATAACTCAAGAGAGATATGATTTACCTTAGAGAACCTATTGGAAAACATGTTGAATCAAGGTTAGACAATGAATACGAATACATCCTAAAGAGAGTAATTACCTATCCTAACTTCATAATTATGGTTAATTCTTGTGAGTTGTTTTAAGCATTTACTTTTAGTTATTTAATCTATTTTCATTAACAAATTAATCAATCACTTTTTCATTGAATAGGCTAGATAATTGAGATAAAAATTCATTGATAATTACAATCCTCATGGATTCAACACCTGGGTTCACAATACCTATACTGTAAAGTAATAGTTGCACATACCTTATTGTGTGTTATATATTGCTTATTTATGGTTATTTAGTTCATTTGTATTTAAAATTTAGTCATGTATACACAATATAAAGTTTTTTGCTTCATTTTTAGGGACCGTTTTAATGGTTAGGAATTTATACTCTTTGTTAGACTAATTATTTTTCTTTTCATTTTTAATTAATAATATCTTTTACAGGTCTTATGTTTTAAGTTTTGAAGTACATGTATTCAGCATAAGGGCATGGAAAAGTAATCAATTGGAAAGTCTACCAATAGAGGATGTTCAATAAGCTTTTGTTAATAGATGAAGAATTGGTAGGATGGTTTACGATAGCCATCGAAGTAACATTTTCAACCTTTTATAGGCTGATTCAACTTATTTTGAGCAACTTCTATTAGACTACTATCAACAATAATGAGATGAGTTGAGATTGAGAGAACTATTAATGAAAGTCATATCTACATCAGAAGCTCGATTCAAAGGTGTAAAGACCTCCATCCACAACGTGACAATACAAGTTAAACAACTTATTCAATAAGAAGAAGAATCAAAGTTGAGAGAGTCATTAATCAAGGTTATATTTACAACAAAAGCTCAATTTGAGGGTATGGAGACTTCCCTACATAACTTGAAAACACATTTAGGGAAATTAGTTGAATTGATTATAGAATAAGAGCGTGCAAGTGTACCTATCATTATAGAAGTGAAACCAAGGAAGTGAGATAAGAATGAGTTTACAAAAAGTGAGCGGGAGATAATAGTTGATGTGGATAAGAATGAAAAATCAGCCATTAATGTTTCAATCGTTAAGGAAGAAAAACAAGTACCTTTATGATTTGATTTTATTTGTTTAAAATTTTTTGACTACAGACAGAAAATAGATAGAAGATAGTATATCGGGATCTATTTCTAAGGAACTTAACATAGTCTAAAGGAGGTGAAGGGAGGAATCAAATGGTAAGTGGTATAGCTCATGTATTCTTGGTGAGCAATATAGTATTTGAGAAAATCGACCTAAGATATAGATTAAGAAAGAGAAAAATCATTCTTTAGTATTAAGGTCTAACTTAAAGACTTTAAAGAGACACTTTTTTAGAGATAATCTAACATTATTTCATCTATTTTGATTACTTTTTGTTTTTGTTCTTAAAAGATGTTGCATTTAGTTTTGTGTGTTGGTTTGTTCCATTTATTTACACTTGAATGTGATTGTGATTTATGTTCATTAGATTTCTTATAAAAAGTTGCTTGCTAAGTGCTTGTTGGTTTAGGTTTTTATTTTCATTTTCTATTTTGTTTTTCTAAATAAGGAAATAAAAAACAACACAAAAATTTACAAAATAATAAATAAATACAACATAAAATAAAAAAGTACAAAAATTGAAAAAACTTACAAAATGAAAATAGAAAATAAAAATAAAAAATTGAACCAAACAGATCCTAAATTTTTATTTTTTATGAGTGAGTTTTTATGCATTAATTAAAAGGTTTTAGATTAAATTATCAAGATATGCTCTGAACCTTTGCACCGAACACTTGAAAGTTAGGGATTTTATTATGACCAAGACCTATAGCATGGATAATGTGTTATTGGTCATATTCTTGAGATTCTCCACATGCCTTTCAGTTATGTTTCAAATCATTATGAATTATCATTTTAAAACTAGTTATACTAGCTTAGGCCTTAACATATCATTGATCACTCATCATATATTGTTGATGTTATATCCAATGATGCTAATATTAATTTAGATGAGCATTAATCATCCAATACACAAGGCCAATCATTAGTTCCTCAATGTAATCCTCCATGAGATCATCATCCTCCCACAAAACTACAAGATTATATTGCTCATGCAATAAGGTACCTACTTACTATATATTTAAATTATCAAAGACTATCACCTTCACACATAGCCTTTCTTATCTAATGTCTATGAACCTAAGACTTTTCAAAAAGTTCATTCTCAAGCTAGAAGGAGGAAAGCTATGGATGAAAATTGACAACATTAGAAAAAAATAATATGTGAAGTATTGTGTTGCTCCTTAGTTAGAAATATATAATTGGTAGTTAAAGGGCCTTTAAAACCAATTCAATTCCATTAAATCTGTTGATCACTATAAAGAACACCTTATTATTCAAGGGTTTACTTAAAAGTTAAGTATTAACTAGAAGGAGAATTTTGCCCCTATTAGCGAAATGAACATTATTAAAGTTCTGTTGCCTACTACTATTAGGAATAGCTGGTCCTTGTTTTAAATGGACATTAAAAATTCCTTTTTACATGACAATATTAAAGAAGAATTATTCAGGAAGCTTCTCCCTCTATGTCCTCAGAGTCATAATCCTAACTTGGTTTATAAACTCCAAAATTCTATTAATGGATTAAGACAAAATCCTCATGTATGGCATGTGAAGTTCTACATTTGAAGTTTTTGGTTTTTTTAGGAGTTTAGCTGATTCTTCATTATATGTCTAACTTAGAAAGGTTGAAAATTGATGGAACTTATTTATGTAGATGATCTTATTATTATTGATAATGATGCCAATTTTTTTGCTTAGTTGAAGAAGAATCTTCAGCATCAATTTCTCATTAAGGATCTTGGTACCTTAAAATACCTTCTTGACTTTGAAATGAAAACTTTAAACAAAGGGCTCTTTCTTAATAAATGTAAATATATTCTAGATTTGTTTTAAGATATTGATATGCTATATATTAAAGCTACTATTACTCTTAAATGGTAAAATAAAGCTTAATTCTATGGTACAACCTTTGACTGGCCAAGTTATTATCAAAATTTTATGGGAAAGCTCATTTATTTAACTATTACTTAGCCTAAAATTACTTTTTTTTGTAAGTATTGCTAGTCAACATATGGATGCACTTATTGTTTATCATTTATGGATGATGAAATACATCTTACAGTATTTAAAGGGAACGATAGGTCATGGGATAGTTATGAAAAGATATGGCCACATTAATATTATGGGATATATCAATTTTAATTGTGTTGGAAAAACTCTTAATCATTGATTTACTATTAGTTATTGTAAGTTCGTTTGCAGGTAACCTTGTTTCATGAAAAAGCTAAAAGAGAGAGAGAGAGAGAGAGAGAGAGAGAGAGCATTTGGTAGCCCATTTTAGTATTAAAGCTAAGTATCGTTCTTTGGCCTTAGCAACTTATGAGTTAATATGGCTTAAAAGTTTTCTTACTGATCTAGGTTATCGTGTATTACTCTCGTAACTCTTTTTGTGATAATCAAGTTACCATACATATTGCAGTTAACTTTGTTTTTTATGAAATGACAAAATATAGTGAAGTGAATTGTCACTAAATTTATCAACAAGTTCAGTTTAAGCTTATTAATACTCATTATATAAGAACTAGTGATCAACTTGTTGATGTGTTTACCAAAGTTTTGCTATCAGCTTAATTTTACCGACTCTTGAGTAAGCTTAGATCCATCAACCCTTTAGATCCAACTTAAAGGGGAGTGTGTTGGAGATATTGGAAAATATTTTTTATATTATATTATTATTAGCTATTTATTTGTTATCTTTTTCGTGAATAGTCTATGTATCATATTATTATTAGTTGTTTATTTGCAACTTAGTTTAATGGTAACAAATGCAAGCAATTACTGTTAATAATTGTATATAAAGATATCTAGGCCAAATTAGTGAGATAATCATAAACTAATCTTTTATATATACATGTATTCTGTATAAGACTATCACTTAAGAATCATGTTTTTTCATAAAAAGAATTTTTTCTTTCTTTAATTTCCTAATTGATCCTATGCACCAATATATTCAATTATAAAAGTGTGAAACTTAGGATTTAAGTAAATAAATTAAAAATATTTAAGCCAATATATAATTATCCCATATAACAACTACTAAGGTGTGGTAGAAGAAGAAATATTTTATGGACTAATTCAAGCAAAATTTTTAGTGAATTTAATCTCATTTCAAGATACCTTTATAAACTATGACCGATCACCTTACAAGAAAAAAAAATTGCAAAGCCATGCTTTGGATTTTTTGAAACACTCTTCTTTAGCCAAAAGCAGAAGCAGAAATGAAAATCGTCTTGTTTAGGTAGAGTGGAAAGTCTTCTTTCTATTAAGAAATCAAGAGGCAAATCATTATGAAAGCTACTCTAATAGTTGTCATATCCTTTGATTTCTCAATCAACCATAGTTAAGATAATAATTTCTGTTCTGTAGAAATAATGTTCATCACAAAGCCTCGGGGATATAAGAGGTTGAGAGTTTAATTAAAGAGAAAAGATGACAAGTTAAGGAGATTTAACCTAACAATTAACTAAATATTTTTCTCACATTAACTTAAAAAAAGAAAATTAAATTTTTATTTACCAAGTGTTCAAGAGCTCGTAACCAAATATCTTGTTCCTTTAGCATTATTTATTCACTTATAACAAAAATCAAGTGCGGTTCTTTTGGGTTTACCAAACTCGAATTGAGGCTCAGATCGCCTATATTTGATTGTAGTTTGAATGCTCTTTATTGATGCTTTTATATAATAACGAAACTTTTGACAACTAAGAAATGTTTCTTTTTTTCATTTGTCCAACGTTTTCTTTTTCTCTCTCTCTCTCTCTCTCTCTCTATATATATATATATATATATATACACACATACATAAATGAAAAAAATTTGTAAAAAAAAGTATATTAGTTTTAGAAAATATAGATATTAAAAAAACAAAAGGTTGAATAATCATAAAAAATATATGTTTATATATCACCTAACCTTTTAAGTAAGTGAAATAAATTATTTGAATTTGAGTATTTATAAATAAATAATGCCAATTTTCCTGATCATTAATTAAATGTATATTAGATATAAAAATAAAGAACACCAATTATAGACGGAACTCGATCCAACCTATTCAAACGTGGATGTAATAAAATTATTATGAAAACAATAAAATACAAAAAAATCCCATGTTTTTCCGCTTAATAGGAATACTATTTGACGTAAACATATTTTAATAAAAATTAAGCAAAAAAAAAGTGTGTATGGGTGTCTAATGTAAAATCTTTCGTAAAATTATTGCTGACAAAGGACCTAGATACATAAAGTTCATTATATTTACTCCATCTATAATCTTATATTAGAATTTCATTCATGTTGAACAAGGTAGTTTGATTTTTTTATGACTGTATTAGTGTGTAGAGAAGTTTGAGTGTCAATTGAAAAAATGACTTTGCATGAATAAGATAAAAAAGAGTTTGTCAATAAAGATGTGGATTTTATCGGTATGAAATTTACGAAATATTGAAAATCGAGATAAAAATTTTGAAGAGCTAAAGCGATCACCTGTAAAAATGAAAATGGAAGGTGAAAAAAAGTTTAGATTGGCCTTAGAGGATTAACAATATAAGGCTGTCGGTTAGGCCAAAACAGATAGAAGTAAGAAGGTATATTTCACGTGGACGACTTGTTCTTTACAAGAATAAATAGGACCTTTGAAATTAGAAATAAAAAAGTAGAAAATCGTGAGAGATATGAGAAAAGATTTATTCAAGCATTGTTCTTAAGAATTGTGAAAATTGCAGTAAGATTAATTGCACTGAGATTCGAGATACACTTTACAGACCTTTTGTTAAACTTGTGTGGTAGTTTTTAAATGTGAGTGTATGAATTCTCTTATAACTATTGAGAATAGTTGTATCAGTTAGATTTCACCTCTAAAAGAGATTTAAAAATTGAATCAGTTTTCAAACACGACTTGGAAATTAAAAGACTTGAAGAATCGAGCATAAGTCTCAAAGGAACCAACCATTATAAAATCTAAATTTTTCTTTCGATTTTTTAATTAATTTTTTTCATAATTACACAATATTTTTATCTTTATTTATTATTTGCATTGTGAATGCTTACGATATTATCTACAATTTTTCTTGAATTAATTGACAATTTTCATAATCTTGAAGAGAGGGTAATTTCATACCTAGTATTCAAATAATTTTGGAAGAAATCATTTTAGTGGCACCCATTTCAATCTATTTTTAAATGTCACGAGACAAATATTTAATGTTCAATTTAACATTAAGAACTTATTGTAATCCACTTAAATAAAATTTACAATTCACATGCTTCATACTATCTATTGTAATCCTCCTTTTAAAATAAACTAAATTCCAAAATCTTATTAATTTCAAACATTAAATCCAACAAATCACATAAAATTTAAAATGTATGAAAATTAACACTCCAAGATCAATATGAATCACATGGGAACATCTACATCACTATCTCTCATTGAATAAACCACTCAACGGTCCATATAAGAAAATACATCCTAAATTACTCTACTGGCCTACCTATACTTAGGTGAGGCAATCTCATGAACTGAGGTGATCTACACTCATACTGTCTCTTGAAAATTTAACAGACTAGGAGTGAGCCACTAATTTAGTAAGGATAACTAGATTGTACACTTATAGTGAAATAACATGAGTAATAAATAACATAACAAAAAATTTAATATGATACAAATATACACAATCATCAAATATCACACTGTAAGACGTAATAAATGCAAGTAAATATTATGTAAATGCTTATTTCTTTATTTCGACTATGCTAAATTTTCATTAATTATTTTATTATGTCATTGGTTAATCTAACGGCTATATCTAATTGTTTGTCGTTCCAATTAATTATCTCGTTACCTTAATCATTATGTGAACATGAAACATATAATATATTGACACAAGGTAACCCTCATGTTAGGCCTATATGGAACATAGGGGGGAGGGGAATTGAGTATTAAAATTTTCTTCTAAATTAGTCAATTTAATATTGTATCAATTTACTTTAATGTGGAAGTTAAACAATAATACTAATTTATTGAATTAAATACTAGTATTAAATTAAATAATATAAAAATAAAAGAGTAAGGGAAGAGAGACAAAAATAATTTATTGTAGTTCGAAGCTATCCATTTGCTCATGCGTCTAGTTCCCAATACCACAGTTAAGATTTTTGTACTATTACAATTAACAAAAATACAACATTAGATAATACAATTCTTTTTTTAAGGTTCAAGAATAACTTTTAACTTTGCCTTTCAAGGCTAAGAAATAAAATATTATTCTTCCTTTCAAGGTTAAGAAATAACCTATCATTCCCTTTTCTAAGTCTAAAGGATAACTTCACAAACGCTTTTCTTTTTCAAGACTCAAGAATAACACTTACAAGAATTCACTCATAATGTAAAATCCCTAACTTTCCCTTCTACTTATTTATAGACTTTATTTTGGGTGAATAGTATTTTTGGATGTATAGTGAACTTGAATAAACAATATTTTCACTTGAATAGGGATTTTGAGGATCCTATCCTAAAACAAAAAAAAATGAAGAAAATACTCAAAATAGGTATTAGAGTCAAATGACATTGAAACATATCGAAAACAAGCCCAATTAGAAGAATTTAAGAAATTTCATAAGTTTAGGACAAAAATACCCTTTTTGAAAAATAATGGATATCAATGATTTTAAACCCACTCAAAAATTTTTAAGGCACCTAATTGCTAAGTGATTGCTGTTGGCCACATACAAAATTAGCTCAAATTAATCTATCTTTCATGCACAATTTAACAATTTAATTCGAGA
>JAOXYD010000007.1:5800565-5818280 GCA_028565735.1 Pinacopodium congolense
TAAGGAGTTTCCTAGCAATGTTATGGATCCCTAATTGAAGTAAAATTACCAAATTGATTACTAAGCTAAGGATTAGGCCAAAATGGATTAAGTGAGTTATGGATTGCAATACTTAATTTAGGGCCTTCAATAATTGAAAACACAGCAATGGTTAAGTCTATGTCTTTTCTCTAACCATCTTAAAATTGATCTTTGGTTATTTCATCAATTAAAAGGTATTAGGCTTAAAGTTCAAGAAGTTCTAATCTTAAATTTCATTCAAGATTAATGCCTTTATGATAACCAAGGTAGATTTCTTAGATCCAAGGATTAAACCATATTGTTTATAGATTTTTCCAATGATTTAGGTAGAGATTATTGGATCCTAAACCAATTATGATCTTATTCTAAGTGGTCAATTCAAAACAAGCATTAAGTTCTCATGTAAACAAAGATTATGATCCAATTATGTGTTAATCATACACACAAGACATTATAGAACCTGTCCTAAGCTAGAATTAAGCTTCAACCATTACAAATACACAAGAAATTCGGATTAAAATCAAAACAACCCATGTCTTACATAAATATGAACAAAAGAGATGAAAGAAGGGAAATAAGGGTTTAGATTGCACCAAATATTGCTCCAAAGTGTTATACAATCTTCAAACATCTCAACAAACTCTTAGAAATCCTTAGAACAACCTAAAAATCATATGAACAAAATTGGAAAAGGAAGAACAAAAAAAGAACCCTATCCTAAGGAAGAAAAAAGAAAACTGAAGCTAAATCTCTAAATTGGAGACTCTAATTTATATTAATTTGCATAAAAATAGGTTCTCTAGCTTCTTATATATGTCCCCTATAAGTAGGAAGCAAGTGGGCAAGTTGTAACAAGTGGATCTACAAGTTGCAGCTAAAAATATCTCGACTAGTACTAAAACGACACTTAAAGAACAATGAATGGCGTCGTTTAACTCCCATCGTTCAAGTCTCAGACTTGAGTAAAACGTGGGTCAAGACGGGTAAAATGAGGGTGCACTGTAGACCATTGTTTTACTCCTAATTTGTGATTCTTTCATCCAATTTTTTGAATTTCCACTACAATTGGATGGGTAATTGCAATTAAATCAATTTAAGACATAAATAACACAATTAAGTACCAAACTAAGGATCAGTTAACATTAAATTACCATGAAAAATCATATAAAATGAACCATTATCAAAAGATTCCTAAATTTAACGAACTTAGATTTATATTTTTTATTTTTCATGTCTTTTATTTCAAGTTATTTATGAACTAAGTAGGTAATTTAAATTTAAAAGAGATAAGATGTTTCTATGACCATTAGTAATATCTTAACCGTGTGAAGTAAGTCTTAAATCATCTCACCGCACATTCTTTTAAGTGATTAACCTATTGAAATCTAAAACCTTGACCAATTTATACTTTTAGATAAGTCTTAGTCATTAAACATTACTGGATTACATTCTTTTTAGTATTTTGTCAATTGTTAGTTTTAAATTCTTATTCTCATCATTCAAAACTTTGGTTATTTGAATAATTGCACATTGTTTGATGTGATATTTTTACACATTGATCTCTATGGTACGATATTCGGTTTTCACCATTTCATACTATTTATTAATAAGGTGAAGTTGCCTTTGATTTAGTTTTGATTGATATTGTTTGATTTTGTTTATACCATAACACTCCACTTGTTATTAATTTTCTAAGTTTAATTTTTTTGGCCTTTATCACTAATTCGTAAATACAACTTATTATGATCTATAATTATGGTTTATTACTGCAATAATCAATTATTAAATAAAAACAAAAATAAATTAATTATATAAAGCAATTAACTAACTAATTTTATTTTAATATTTTATGCAAATTTGTTAAGAAAAAAGCAATAATAAATTCATTATCTTTTACTAAAAAGCAATAACTAAAAAATTAAAATTTTGTAAAATTTTGTTTGTAAAATAAAAAATATTTATTAATATATACTTTAATCACTAAAACTAATGTTATTATTTAGATTTAAAATTTAGATATCTCATAAAGTTTAATTCAATTAATAAATATTTTAGATTTTGAACTTTATATATTGTAAATTTATTTTAAATTTAAAATATTTATTAATTATCAAATTTTTAAATAATTTTATTTTCAAAATAATTTTATTTTAAAATTTAAAATAATTATAACATCAAATTGAATAATTAAATTAAATTATTTATTATCCTTATTACTATATAAAATAAAATAATTAAATATTATATATTTAATTAATAATAAAATCAAATCATATGAAAGAAAAATCAAAATTAGTTTCTTTTATGATTTTATAACTTATGAAAATTAAAATTAAAACTAAAAGAAAACACAATGTTAATAAATTAAAAATAAAAGTAAAATTAATGGGAAAATTACATGGTTACCCTTATTGGCTCCCCTCATGACCCCTACAACCTCTCTATACAATTCATATAACCTCTATAGATATGGTTCATATAACATTACAATACAATTCATACAACGACATAAATAAATTTTAAATTACATACAATATATAATTTTTTAATACATCGTTGTATGAATTATGTTATAGTATTGTATAAACCCTATCTATAGAGGTTGTATGAATTGTATAGATACGATGTAGAGGAACTTTAAATTATGAGTTAATATCATAGATAATTCTTGTAATTTTTCAAATTATCACTTTAGTCCTTATGATATGAAAAATATCATTTTTTTCAATTATAGTCCTTTATCAGATTTTACTGATATGGTATAGACACATGTCAAAAATTCATTTGTATGTAAAATCTGATAAAGGACTGATAATTGAAAAAGCATAAAAATTTAAGAACTGAAATGATAGTTTTTAAATTATAAGGACTAAAATGATAGTTTGAAAAATTACAAAAATTACTTATAATATTAGCCCTTAAATTATATATAATTTGTAATTTTTAAATATATCGTTAAACTATAGTATAATATTGTATGAACTTTATCTACAAAGATTATATGAATTGTATAAATAAATTATATAAGGTAATAAAAATGGTAAATTAAAGAAGGCTACGTAATCTGTCAATAAAAGTAAATATGTAATATGTCCTTAATGTTGTAATTCCAAGCTCCATAGTACCGGTTTGCAGTATATGCCTAATAAGCTCGTACTAAAAACAATTTCTAGATATCCAATTAAAGTTAGAGAGGGCTCTGAATCCTCTGTAATCTAATCCAAGCCCATTAAAAAGGATTGGTGAGTGAGAGCCTCTCAATTATAGGCCGCATTCTATTTCTTTTTCTTAAATCAGTTTCCTCATATACTTTTATCAACTAATCCATTTCTAGCACGGATTCTTTCTCTCTTTTTACGTAAAATTTGAATCGGATAATTACTTGATTAGTATAATTATAGATATAAATTCCACCAAAACATAACTGTAATTGTATAAAATGGATAAGCACAATCCCGCGTGGATCTTACTGAAACAGTGACGTGTTAGTGGCCATCAAAAGACCGAGCGTCGAACTCCAACAAACTTCGTATTCTGTTCTTATATTTTAGATGTAACGGAAAAGAGGATGTAATAATAACAATAAATACAACCATAACGCACTGCAAAACAAATTCAAAGCTGTTTCTGCTTCTGTTTCAAATTCTCACTCTGGTTTTCCTGAAGTTTCCGTTTTTAAGAGATGGCGGATCGGACCAAGAAGCCTGAAATCTTTGAGCTCAACAATGGTTCCATGCAGGTCAAGATCACTAACCTCGGATGCACTATTATTTCACTCTCTGTGCCTGACAAAAACGGTAACTTTCACCTTTCTTCATCATCTCCAACTGTCAATCCTGGTACTGATAATTGTGGTTTTTGGGTTTTTTTTATAAAAAAAACTGATTGTTGTATGTTGTTGATTTATCAAGGGAATTTAGCTGATGTTGTTCTTGGGTTGGACTCCGTGGAGCAATATCTGGTAATGCTTCGATTCGCTTCATCGTTTTTGAGATACATCGTTGGTCTGATAGGAAGTTTATTTCAGATTGTTTTTATTACCTCACTGATATGCTTTCTTGGCGATTTGATTCTCACTTTTAAAGGAAAAGAAGATTGCCCTTTTATAGACTTTTAAATATATCTTTATCCACGTAAATATAGTGTCTTTCGCTGTGTTTCTTCCTTCTTCTACTTCCTCTTTCCTAGCAATCATTTCAATGTTTATTTTTACAAAAAGAAAAGGCCGGAAACTCGTTTTGTGATCCATACCTGTTTGAGGGTGTCTTCCTAATGTAGTTATGACTACTATCGCCTTTTGAGTGATCAATATCTGATATTTCTGACGCTTCCCGAATTTGTGGGTAACCAGCAAGGTGCCGCGCCTTACTTCGGCTGCATTGTGGGCCGAGTGGCTAATAGGATAAAAAATGGAAAGTTCACCCTTAATGGAGTTGAATACTCTTTGCCCATCAACAAGCCTCCAAACAGTCTCCATGGTATGAATTTGTTAATTCCCCCAGTTTAACTTGTTCTGTTGAATCGTTACTGTCCTTTAATCATGCTGAGAATAAAATCAACTCAAAAAGCTAGTCAAAATATTGTATATTCACAGCTTGAATCATTTTCCCTAATGATTATATTCTATTTACAAGGGAAAATATGTTTCATATAAAAAGACACTTTTAAGATCACATTGGAGTATCTAGGAGAATGTTTGATAGTGGGATTATGTTTAAAACATGACCATTGTCTCAGTAGGGTAAGCCAGAAGCCTTGTTGCTCATTTTGTAGTCAGTAGATGAAATTTCGTGCAAGGTTACAGTCCCCACCGGGAAAAAGTGCACGAACATGTGGTCGATGGAGTCAACTGGAAGACAGAGCTAAATATCGAGATTTTGGACTATCCAGACATATACACTGTAAAATGGTGCAAATGCGTTTTGTCTGGGTTCTGTAGCTTTTCATAGTATGTACGAATATACAGTCATGGTGAAAGCATTCCTCCTATGATTTAGAGTTTCTTACTTTATGCATTGATTTTGAGTTCCAAACAGGAGAATTGTGGGTGGAAATTCATAACAAAGAAATACACATTTCTTTGCATTTGGTGAAGAATAGCTTTTGACGTATTTAATTCTAGTCATTTGAAGACCTATGTATCAAATGCCAAATAATTTCTTCTTGGCATGTGACATTTTATTATCTCCTCTAGGAGGGCAAAAGGGTTTTGACAAGGTGATATGGGAGGTTGCAGAATATAAGAAAGGAGACAATCCATCCATCACTTTCAAATACCAAAGCCTAGACGGAGAAGAAGGTACTCTCTCTTTGTGTGTGTGTGCGTTGTCACGTGTGAAACATTCTGACTCTCTCTTTATTTTCTCTCTCTCTCTCTCTCTCTCTCTCTCTCTCTCTCTCTCTCTCTCTCTCTTTTACACTATGTCTCTTCCTAATACTTTCTGTTTCTATTGGCAACAGGTTACCCAGGGGACCTTTCTGTAACTGCAACTTATACACTTACTTCAAGCACAACAATGAGACTTGATATGGAAGCAGTGGCTGAGAACAAGGCCACTCCAGTAAGTTTAGCTCAGCATACATATTGGAATTTAGGTGGCCACAACTCAGGAAATGTCCTTGACCATTCAATTCAAATATGGGGGTCTCACATTACACCTGTGGATGAAAGCATTGTCCCAACCGGTGAAATCATGCCAGTCAAAGGCACTCCATTTGACTTCACCATCGAGAAAAAGATTGGGACCTCAATCCATGAGGTGGGTATTGGTTATGATCACAATTATGTACTGGACGGTGGGGAAGAGAAATTGGGTTTGAAGCATGCTGCAAAAGTCAAGGATCCATCAAGCTCAAGGGTTCTTAACTTGTGGACAAATGCACCTGGAATGCAATTTTACACAGCGAACTATGTGAATGGCGTGGTTGGTAAAGGAGGCGCCATCTATGGAAAGCAATCAGGACTCTGCTTGGAGACTCAGGGGTTTCCCAATGCAGTCAATCAACCAAATTTCCCCTCAGTGATCATTCAGCCTGGTGAAAAGTACAAGCATACTATGTTGTTTGAGTTTTCAACAGAATGAGTTAATACCTTCGTTGTCGGAATAAGGTTTAATTCCTGCTTAGTAGATTGGCAGACTCTGAACCCTTCATGGTGATGCTATTCTATTACTCTTCTAATAATGAAATGATGAACCTATTAAGACAATCTTGACCCGCAAAATTTTATGGCTAGGGCACATCCTTTTCGGAGCTCTTTCCAACTTCTTCACACTGCTGTACATGGAGTCTTAAAAGCTCTTAACCATATATAATATTGCATTTAAGAGTTAAATCTTATATAGAGGAGAGGTGAAAGTGTTTATAAACTTACTAAAATATTATTAAATTCTTAACTAATTATTTTTTATCTTATAATTCCCTTAAATTCAATTACAATTATTATTAAACTAATTTAGACTTGGAGATTTCATCCTAATACATTTGATTCAAAGGTTTGGTTTTCAGGTATATAAATTGTCTTACATCTAAGAAATTTGTAGTGCAAGAACAGCATCTTTTATGGCCAATTTCTATACGAAGTTGACCTGTTGTTTTACGTACAAAATAATCTTCTATCAAAAAAAAAAAAAAAGTTAAAGATGATCAAACATAATTATAAATATCGGACGAAGATCTTTTCCTTAAATATAAGTATGCGGATAGTTGATACATACCTAAAATTATCTTATGAAAAATCTACTATCTTATTATTTATATAATTACTGATAGAATACCATCAAACCTATTACTTGTTTATTTAGAAAACTAAAGATTATCTGTTATTATTTTTATTTTTAGTTTCTTTTTTCTGTTTTTTTAAGTATATAAACCAATAATAAAAATGTGTTTGCTTTATTTCTATTTATAAATATTGTTTATAAATTTACAAAATATAAAGAGGAAACCATAAATAAGAAAATATGATTTCTTAAAAGAATGGTATTATGAATTTATAAGCTTTTAAAGCTATCCATACAATACGGATGGTAAACATCTAACTAATAAGCTCAATACATAAACAAAACATTCAAATCAAAAGAAGGGATCCATAATTCATATATAACTTATATTAGTCCAACCTTCCCCTCCTAACCTCATAAACGTGATGTCATCCTAGTGTATTTACTACAACATAGACAGCTTCAACAATTATTGTAACTATTTGTTCAAAATTAATACAACTGGGTTTTGAATAGGAGGATCGGCGTGCCCTTAGTTTGAACAGTTCCTCCTAACCTCATTGAAGAGCTTCTAATTAGGTTGTGATTGCTAGAATCCTAATAACTTCAATTCTACAATTATTGTAGAAGAACTTGTCATAGTTGCTACATTGATCATTTTCTTAACTTATGTTTAATTGTCCTGCTATTCCTCCTTTGATTCAGATAGCCTCCATTAAAATTTAGCTACCATCTCTCTGCTATTAGTTGACTAGTTCAAATCCTATGTAAATGAATTATAATCTCGCTCTTTATGAGCTGATTAACTCTTTAAATAGTTCATCTAGTCTCTTCTACTTATGTTGAAAAACTCTCCTATTCCTTTTTAGCCATAGGTAGTGAATAGTAATGATTAAAAAAATTTTGTAAATAACATAATCATCCTCACACCATCTTTGTCTTAAATAGGCTATACCTAAAAGTTCCTACCATGAGCATGTTAAAGGATAACGATTACACAGATGTTAAATTTTCTTCCAGATGATAAAAGCATAAGAGCATTTAAAAAAACAGATGTTCTATAGCTTTTTTATTCCCTATTGACATAATTTCTAATCATTCCTCACACTGAAGCATTTGGTTGCCCTATCTAAAGTGCTTAATTTACCCTTTATGGTTACCTAGGCAATGAATTAAATTCTTAGTATGGATTTCTTAAACCAAATTATTTTATACCAACTTTCATTCTATCCAAGTTCTCTTAGCTTGTTTCTGTATGATTTATTTCTCCCTAGTGAGTGCTTGGTCCACAAAACTGCATCATTCTTATTAGAGGTTATGCTTATGCTGAGTATCATAATTGGAGAGCTTGGAAGTAAGTGACAGTTACTAGCAACTAATGGAATGACTTCATTCACTAAAGCTATGTTTGGAATAACTCCCCTAATGGAATAGCTTCATTCAATGGAGCCAGAAGAATAATTCTTAAGATTGAAGAGGTTTACTTGATCTTAGGAAGAGAGATAAGTAGTTTTGAAATACTTTTGCATGTTTATGAGATAATTGGCAGTGCTTGATAAAAAGCTTTCCAAAGTAATGATTTTGGCATAGTTTTGATAACTTTTATTTTCTTTCATAACATTTGATTTTCTAATAGTTAGTTTTAAAACAACTAGCGTGTTTTCAACTCTTATATCAATTGGTATCTTTACATATTAGTTTATGTTTCTTGACTTTGATGTGAATCTGCTCCTTAACCATTGGTAAATGATTTCATTAATAATTAGTATCTTTTGTATGATGTAAAAAAAGGGGAGAGTGATAGGTGATATTAAGGAATGATAGGTTATATCAACATTTGATTAGTTCATGATGCATGGTTTGCTTTACACAGGTTCTTTGAATCTAATATCCTTTTAATATCACATATTTTGTCATACTCACAAAGGAAGATATTGTTAAACTAAGAAAATTTCCAACTTTTAGTTTGAATGATGATAAAACATATTTTTAGGAAAAAAATAAAAGAATGAATTAATAAAAAAATGTGCAAACCATGGCTTATGAAAACAAACCATCTTCTTTACAAAGCCAAGCTGTATATTATTAGAGAATTATAACTACCTTGGGAGCAAAAGGAAAAGGAAAGCATCAGTTTAGTAAAACTAACTATATGGTAGTTTATAAAATAAGATCACTCCACCATGCTTCAACCTTAAACCTAGGAGCTGGCAACTATATAATCACCCTATAGCATAATTGAAATAATCTTTGATAATTGAAGATTAGCTACAGCTTCCCTGGAGTTGCTTGACTAAGTCCACCAGTTGCAATTAACCACAACCATGTTTCTTTGCCCTTTCATAAGATTCCAGCTTGCTTTGAGTATACTATTACAAGATTCTTATAAGTTATGAGCAAGAGCTTACAGCTTGGTAAATGATATGATCTCCTACAATAAATTGCTATTTTGGGAACTACTTGTTTTTAAAACTCTATTGTTCCTTTCTCTCCACACTATACATACATATAATATTAGCTATAGCTATTTTTGCCATTATAAGATCCCCTCCCTGCATTATGTTTTGTTACTTTAATCCAATGAAGATATCCTACACATTATTGGATGATGAAGTGATACAGCACAATTTTTACATATCATCCCATATCTATTTAATTTATTGGCATTGAAATAATAGGTGTTGAATTATTTCTTGTTGTTCCTTGCAAAGAGAGAATACTATTAAATCTTCATGAACTTAGATACACTATCAGTTATGCCTAGTTAGTTGAGCATTACTAATTAGGCTATAACTTCAGCCTTTAGCGATGGCTCTTTGAACCAAATTAGTTTATGCCAATTAACCTTAATGAAGTTTTGCCTAAATAAATTACTCCGTGATAAGTTAGTGAAGAGGCTTAAGGAGTGAGATATCCACATGGCCCTGTCCTCAATCAATTTATTTAGTTGAAGTATAAGGAACTACTATTTAAGAAGTGAAATTGGTAGTTGTTGAATAATATGAACATGATAATTTAGCAACTCGTTTACCTTAGCATTATTAAGAATTGAATGCATGATATGAGATAAAGCTTTCTTATAATCAAGAGGACATGAATCCAATCATTTGTCAAACTAGAATGAACATTGAGCACCGTCTCCCAATTTGATTTTTATATGATGTCTAATATCATCTCTAATCTTAAGTAGATTCAACATGGTCCATAGAGCTTTTTTTTTTTCGGTTTAAAATACCATAAACACTTGTTCACTAAATATTGTAAGTATATCCACCTCACTTATAATGATTCTTTATCAACAAGTATCCTCCATATTTGTTTGGCTATAATGACTTTGTTGGTAGTTTTGATGCAAAGCATGCCAAGGCCTCCCTCATTTTTTGCTAATCCTCTTTTTTCCATGTTGCCATTCCATAAGAACTTCCTTATTAGTTACTTTATTGTCTTTTTGATTTTTTATGGAAGAAATATATGAGCTAATCAGTGAATATGTAAGCTATTAACCACTGCATTAATTCGTTGGATTTTGCTGGCTATAGATAATTGCTTGTTGTACCAACTTTAGAGCTTTTTTTACATCTTCACCAATAACAGATTAAATCTAGAAATAAATTGTTTCTTACTTAAGATTAGGAATCCCAAGTAAGTTAGAGGAAGCTTATAAACCAGCAGACCTATGAAAGATGTAAACCATGAGGCACAGGGATAAGCACTAGTTAATAAGAAAATATAAGACTTATTTTTATTTATAGACAATCCTACTAGTTATTTAAAGGTATTAAGAACAAATATAAAGATGCTAATGGATGCATGATTAACTCTTGAATAATTAGATCATCTGTAAAGGATAGACAACAAGTCTTTTACTTCTTGCATTTAAAATCATATTTGAAAAATTTTGTCTTCCATTCCTATAAAAATCATTTATAGTTTCCTAACTTCCTAGTTTTTTCTCTCTATCATTTTGTGCTCTTATTTCTACTTATTTCTTCCTTCCTTTCCCTCTAAGGTCCATCATAGCTTCTTTTGTTTGTTGTTTCTATCTTTGTTCACCCTTTGTTAACTGCAATGTTCTTATTCTTACTCTTACTTCCTTCCATTCCTGTAAAGATCCTTTCTAATTTCCTGGCTTCCTAACTTTTCTGTCTAGCATTTTATATTCTTGTTCATACTTCTTCCTTCCTTCCTTTCCCTCCAAGGTCCATCTTGGCTTCTTGTAATTCCTAAGACCCCCATTAACAAGTCCATCAGCTCTTAAGTAGTTTAGATCTACCTCTCACCTTCTTCTACCTTCTCCTTATTTCTTCTTCATACTTCAATCTTTAATTTCTTCTCCTGAGTCATTTTGATCTTCCTTTACTTTTTTACCTAAACTTTTAAACCTTCAACTTTTGATAATTTATATTGACTTACTTTCCTTACTTTATTTTATTTTTCTAGTTAAATGTTAGGCAATGAGCCTAATTAAGAGGAGTTTCATCCCTTATATCCCAGAAAAAGCTAAACCTCATCAGCCTGTCACAGCTAACACTAGCCATACCATTCTTTTAAATCCCTTTAGCCCTATTACCTCTAGCCCTTCATCTCTAAAGACTCTGTCTAAGAGGACTTGGAGCTAAGCCCTAGGAGATTCCTCTCTGTTAACTATCCTCCACTATTGCCCACTATCCACTTCAGAGGGGAAGATGATAGTAGTACCTCCAATTAAAATTATCAAGGAGGGAGCCTTGAGATAGAACTTAACATTAGTAGGATTTTTCATAGAAAGAAAAAAACCAATTTTTTTAGTGATGAGAAAATGGGCTAATTTAACGTGGAAGCAGTATGGCTTAACTAACATCCTACTTAATGAAGGCAGATTATTCCTTTTTAAATTTAGTTCAATTCCTCAAATTTAGAAATTCTTAAAATGGGTCCTTAAAACATCAATCATAAGTCAATTTTTTTGCAATTCTACAAGCTAGGTCTTAAGATGAAGGAACTTAAACAAAAGCATATCTAATTATATATCAATATCCATAACATTCCATTTAAATTTTGGTTCACTAAGGGATTAAGTCATTTGATGAGTTCTATTGAGATTATGTTATGTCTTGATGAACAAACATGTCTAGAAACAGTTAGCTATATAAGAATTTGTAGTCTAAAAGATATCTAGCAAGCTCTCATTAAAACTAACTCTACCAAAAGTATATAGAAACTAACAAGGAGAATATTCCAAACAAGGAAGTATGAAGAATCATTACATAAAGGAGAGTTGAAGAATCAAGAAGAGAATGATAAACCAAATAATGAGCTCACTATAGGAATTGATAGTTCAATTCCAACTAGGGAGGGTTTATATTCTCAACAAACTATTAAGGGGAGCTCTAAGACTCCGCAACAGATCAATTTTCCTAAGTGAAATCATAACTCTTCGGAGAGTGTAGACTATTAACAAGAAGTTACTTATAAAATTAATAGCTCAATCCCAAGTAAGGAAGATCTAACTATCTAAGCTAATATAACAACTTATACTAGTGAGCAAAGCCCCAAGATCTGTAATAGACCAAGTCTTCTAAGGAGAAAAGTAACACCCCTAAGAAGGTAGGATATGTACTTGAAACTACTCCAAATCAAAATGCCAATGAGAAAGATCAAAAAAAACATGGAAGGGTCTAAGAGTGCTCTGAAGAGCAAGTAAACCATAGAGAAAGACTCTACCCTTAGGAAAAGTGAACACATCCCTATCTATGTCAATTTGCTAAAGCAGGTTAATGTGAAACAATAAGATAAAATTCCTTTGTATTTTTAATGGAGCAAGTCCCCGATAAAGGATTGTTTTAATATAGAAGATGCTAAACTATCTTCCACCTTATATTAATTAACCACCTCATATTAATTAGAAACTATGGCAATAAAAGCTAATGAGTAGAATGACAGTAAGAATTCAAAATCTAAATAATTTAAAAGTATGAAAAGAAGGAAATCTAATAGAAAGAGGAGGAAAATACTCTCTTCTTCTTGAAGGCTTCATGGAATGTTAGAGGGCTCAAAAGCCCTAATAAACAACAATCAATGTAGGATTTTTACAATTTGACTAAGCCTTGCATGATTAGGACTATTAGAGACAAAATTAGTAGAAAGAAAATGTAAGAATCTTGGCTTCTTAAAAAGACATTGAAAGATTATTACCAATCACCAATGTCATTGTTATGGGAGGATCATTTAAGCCTATGGTCTAGAAATAGTTAAGGTGTTGCATTCCAAAGCCTATGGTCTAGAAATAGTCAAGGTGTTGCATTCCAATTTCACAATTCAACTTATACATCTATCAGTAAAAATGAAGAAGGGAGAAAAAATATTCAACATCTCTTATATTTATGCATTCAACTTGGCTTTTCAAAAATCTTCCTTATGAAATATCTTGAAGGCAGCAAAGTTATCCATAAACACACCTTGGATCATTTTAGGCGACTTTAATAGTATGATTCATCTAATTACAGCTAAAGAGAATGTAAGTATGAGGAACTATATAAAAGATTTATGACATTATGCTAGCTACATTGAAGTGATAGACCTCAAAATGGACAGAAACTTCTATACTTAAGTAACAAATAAAAAGGAAGCCTATTAATGAGAAAGAAGTTGGACTGGATAAATGCACAATGGCTTAATGAATTTCCTAAATGTAAGGTCTCTATCCTCAATAACCTTATTTTGAATCATTCTCCAAAATTAGTGCAAAATATATCCAGTTTTGAGAGGAGAAACTATCATTTTAGATTCAACAACCATCTAGCTACCTTGTAAGGATTTGACGAAGCCATTTGAAGGGCTATTAATCACTAGGAACAAGGTTACAAAATGCATATTTGCTTGAGGAAAATTCAAATGGTGAAAGAAGAGTTAAAAGCTATAAATGGAAAGGAGTTTAGCAGCTCCAAACAAGTAGTTCTAATACTAGAGAAGATCTACTAAGGGTACAATTCCTTATTTATGTTAAACTAGGAGATGATAATTAAATGTGGAAAAGAAGCCAGCTTTATTGAATTATAATCAAGCACTGGAAGTGAAAAGCTCCTTACTTAAATAAAGATAAAGAATACAATAGATAAAAGAAGGGGATAAGAACTCAAAGTTTTTTCATAATTCAATACTATCTAGGAAGAACTACAACATATTCAGTTCCCTTTAAAGAGTAGATGGCTCAAGGATTACATTTCAGGGGGAACTAAGTTAGGAGGCATTAATGTACCTCTCAAAATCTTTTGACTAGACTAGAACTTGTAGCTCTTCAATGCAAACACTCTAATCCTTCATTGTCAATCATATCATAACATAAGAGACTTTTAGCAAAAAAGATATTGAACAGGCTGTCTTTCCTTGAATCCATGTAAAGCACCAAATCTTGATGAGTTTAATGCATTATCCTTTAAAAAATCATAAACTACTATTGAGCAAACAATTACAGAAGTAGTGCAAGAATTTTTTGATCAAGAAAAGAAGCTGAAGGAGCTTAACAAGACATATTTCTACCTTGTTCCAAAGGAAGCATCTCATTCTTCCTTAAGAGATTTTTGACTAACATTGTGTAGTAATACAATGTACAAGGTAATAGCTAAGTTTTTAGCTAAAAGGTTAAAAGTAATTATAGCCAAATATATTGATTTGTCTTGGGGGCATTCATTAAAGAGAGATCAATATAGGATAACATAATACTTGCATAAGAGTTATTTAAAAACTATAATAAGAAGAATGCAGCAAGGATTGTGCTATAAAAATATATACCCATAAAGGTAATTATTCCATTGGTTAGAGCTTCAGTCTAAACACTTTGAAAGCCTTTAGTTTTCCAAATATATTTGTAAATTGGATTAAGAAGCGTATCACAATCATTTCATACTTAATTCTAGTTAATGGCGAACCCACTAAAATTATTAACAGTGCTAAGGAGTTCAAGGCAGGGTGACTGTCTATCCCTTCCTCATCACATTAAGAATGGAAGTCTTAATGGGTTCATCAAGCATGCTAGCAATGACAATAATAAGTTTAGATTTCAATAAAGCAAAAGACCAGGGATCAAAAGATTATCATTTGAGATTGATCTTATCCTATTCTCAAGAGCTAATCTTACTTCAATATGTATTCCAATTTTGATGTTGAATTCCTTCAAGATTCTATATGGTCTCTCCATAAACAAGAAAAAAGCCAGGTTGTAACTCAACAGTAGCATAACAACTCTCTAATTTGATCTCTACTTTCACAAGAATAAAGGCTACAGTACCTCTATTGTTCTATCTAGGAATTCCTATTTCGACCTATTTCAACTAAACAACCTAATGTCAATGAGTTTTAGCCATTGCTAGAGAAAATTCAGAGAAGGATTACTTACTGATGCATCAAACAACTTTTAATAACAGGAAGAAAACATCTTATAAATTATGTCTTGAACAACCTCTATATTTATTAGCGCTCATATATCTTCCTTCTTATTAACAAATATATGGAGCAAAGGATGAGGAGATTCATATGGTTAGGGAATTGTAAAAAGAAATCCTTAGAAAAAGTAAAATGGTATCAGATATGTTTACCAAAGAAGGAAGGAGGACTTGGAGTATTCTTTATTACATTCACCAATAAAGTTCTTATGGCAAAGAGGATTTGGAGAATCATGGTAGATAAACAGGCCTTATCAGTAAGGTAGATTCATTCCCATTATGTAGTTAATAGCTCCTTCTAGCGCATGTCGATGACTATTGTAAACCAAAGTCATCCTTTTAATACTTAAATACTTATTTTTTTGCAATCTTAATTATACAAAGCAAACAAAAAATTGAAGATTTAGATACAATTAGAAATAAACTTTTCTTTATTTATCTTGTCCCTAGATTCTTTACTCATACTCATTCAATTGGGAAGTCTTGATCCAATTAAAAAAAATTCATGTTTCGTGATGGAAAATGGTTAACCTACTTCAGATGAGAGAACACGTGTAGCTGTGATTGGTTAACAAGGTTGGTGATGGAAATTTCATATACTTTTGCCATGACAACTAGCTGAACATACATCGTCTATCCAAAGTTATTGAACTAAATGTTTGTAGGGACATCATACATAGAAATATTAAAATTAAGGAAGCATTGTGCAATTATAGGCACATTCTATATCGGCTTCCCAGTTCCTCCACCTAAGATATAATTGAATTTTAATATCAACACTACAGCGATGGGGGTAGTTCAGTGGAACAAGCACTCATTAGGTTGTTTTAAAAATTCATGTTATAAGGAATTGCTTAGGTATCATTCTTCAGTGGTGGACTGGCATAAGGTTGTGTGGCTAAAGCATACATCTCTATGGTCATCGTCTATTTTCTCGCTTTTTATGAAAGAAAGATTGAGCAGAACTGATAGGTTGGGACAATTTCTAACCATCAACTGAATATGTGTATTGTGGAAGGTTTCCAATGCAATTTTTCATTATGTATTCGGTGACAACTTTAGAACCCATGTAATGTCTCTTATCCTGCAACAAGTTTAGCGAACTTGTGCTTTCAAGGCAGACACAAAGAAGGAAAGCTGGTCATTTGATGAGCAGAATTTTGTTGGGAAATATGGTTAATGTGTTATGGAGGGAGAGGAACTTAAGAATTTAAGGATTGAATAAGGAGGAAACCTGTCTGATGCAGGGACTTCAACCCTCAAGAATGCAAATCATAATCCACCAACTGCACCTTGATTGCAGTGATTCGTTAAGAATAAATTGGAACTGTTAAATAGTCTGCCTTAGAAGGCTTAGTACTGATGGTGGATGAAGCTTGAAACTAAGTCTGCATAGGTTGGAACATAACCTTACTCTTCTTGAACTGGAAGTGAGGATAAATAGATTTGGAGATCTGCTAGATGGTAAGGCTCTTAGAGCTTTAGTTTTACGTAGTCCTTCTTTATAGGCTGCATGTGCAATGTGCTCTTGTTTGGTGTTTGTAATTGCTACATTATTTATTAATTCATTTAAATTTTTCAAAAAATATATATTATTTCCTTCCTTTCCATGTCTAAAAGTCAAATAAGCAGTAACGTCCTACCCAAACTTGGCTTAACACATCCAAATCCCCTTTACCTCGAAGAAAATCAGTTCTTTGGACATATCCCTCGACCATCGCCAATTCCTTAATGTAAGTAGTGCAACTTGATCAATTTAGGAATTGCTTTGACAGGATCAATGCAACACATTTAAGGATCTTTAAAAATCTTCAAGCAATAATCTTTGGAAACAAACTACTGAAAAATGAGACAACTACTGACCTGCCACTGCTGCTTGCAGATTTGCTATGTCATTGTTTTGATCCTTACATGATGACATCTATTATCAACTGAAATTTTTGTAGTATGAGATTGTTCACTTGTGAAAGACCAATGCAGAGCATGTTACAAGTAACTTCAATCTCCATACTTCTGTCAGAATAGTTATTTCTATAAGTAATGGAAATTGTTGATCCTCTACTGGCATTGGAAGAAGTTGATCAATCAAACAGCTGACCAAACTACTACAGAGGAACATTGGAAGATAACAGTTTTTTTTATTTTATTTATGGGATAACCATTTAAATTTTGTTAATATTTTTGCATTTTATTATTTTATTGTACAACTAAATCTTTTTATGATTAAATTTCTCAAATATATGACAATTCAGCTCAAGATATTATTTCCATTAACATTTTATTTATGTAGTTAATACAGTTTGTGAAAATTGACGCTTTAAAAAGTTATTTGATTTTTTGCCTTGATTTGATTATAGCCTTAGTATATTAGGAATTGAATTAGGTAACATATAGGCTAATTGTTGATGTATTTATGCAACATGAATTGTTTTAATATGTTTGATGTGTTTAAGTTAATTGAATTGTTTCTTGAAATTGTTTATGTATGTCTGAATGTGTTTGAACATCTTTGTGTTATGAATTTTGGATTATGGAAGGTTTATGAATTGATT
>JAOXYD010000007.1:5843725-5858317 GCA_028565735.1 Pinacopodium congolense
ATTTATGATTTTTCAATCATAACAACTCAATTTCACAATTGTTCACTATTTTCTCCAATTAATCACAATTTAACCATATAATCCACATTTAACTATGCTAATTCAAATTAGGGTATGTTTTGGGGTGTTACAGAGGATTTGCATAGAATATAAGAAATTAAATGATATCACATGAAAAGATCAGTTTCCTTTGCCTTTTATTGATCAGATGATTGAGAAGTTAACTGGACATGGCTTTTATTAGGCCTTAAAAGGATGTTCTAGTTTTTTTGTAGATTTCGATAACTCTGAAAGATTAAAGAAGAACCACTTTTACATGTCATTATGATAATTTTGCATATAGATGTAGGCCTTTTGGTTTGTGTAATACTTCATCTTCATTTCAAAGACACATGATGGCTACCTTTTTGGATATGCTTGAAACTTGCATCAAAATTTTCATGGGTGACTTCCTTATGCTTAGTACTTCTTTTTATACATTCTGAGAAAAATTAGGAAAGCCTTAACAAGATGTGAAGAGACTCATTTAGTGCTTAATTAGGACAAGTGTCATTTTATGATTCAAAAGTGCATTGTTTTGGGTTACAAGATATCTATCAAGTTAATATAGGTACATCTAGTGAAACTTGATGATATTAAGAAACTTCTTCCATCAAATTCTATTAAATCTATTAGGAGTTTTTTTATGCCATATTGGTTTTTACCATCGTTTCGTTAAGAACTTCTAAAAAATTGATAGACCTTTGACTGAGTTGTTTCAAAAAAAATGTTGTGTTTAATTTTGATGATGATTGCATAACATCTTTGACTTTGTTAAAGGAATAAATTATGACTGTATCTATACTTATATCTCCTAGTTGATCTCTTCCTTTTGAGCTTAGTGTGATGCAAGTAATTTTATAGTAGGGGTTGTATTAGGACAATGACAAGATAAGCACTTTCACCCCGTCTATTATGCTAATGGAACTCTAAACAGTGCTCAATATCATTACACCATCATAAAAAAGAGATGTTGCCAATAATGTTTACTTTTGACCAGTTTTTATTTAAATTTTTTGTTTATACTGAACATACAGCATTGAGATGCTTAATGACTAAACTAGATGCCAAACCAAGATAGATTAAATGGGTTCTATTGTTTTAAGAGTTTGATATTGAGCTTAAAGATAACAAGGAGGCTAAAAGTTTTATAACTAATCACTTATCAAGACTAGATGAAGCAACCATAGAGAGTAGAAATGGCAAAGACATCAAGAGCTCTTTCCTAATGAGTAGCTTATGGCCAGATAACCACTCCTTAATTTGTGGCCTATATAAACTTCCTTTTTGATAATATCTTATCTCCTGAGTTTTCTTATCATTAAAAGAAGGCATTTTTTAGTGAGGTAAGAAAATATCCATAGGATCACCTTGTTTATATAAGATTTGTGTTGATGGCATTGTGAGATGTCGTATTCCTGAAAAGGAAATATCCTCTATTTTGCATCATTTTCATTATAGAGATGTAGGAGAGAATGATAGGACAACTAAGATGGAACATAAATTTTAAAAAGTGGTTTCTGTTTGCCCACCTTAGGAACTGCATCAATTATTAAGTATTTTTCTATTCTTTATTAAACTTGCCATATTTACTTTGTTTTTATTTTTATTTTTTATTTTTGCCACTTTAAATTTTCTACAATTTTTATTTTCTTTAAAAACTCGTCTCTTCTTGATCTTTGGTTTATTCTCTTACTTTTTTAGTTAGGTACTACTTTTTATTACCATGAGTCACCTTCCAGAGTTGTTTGAACCAGATCTTAAGGTGGAAAGAATGTTTAGGAAAGGTTTGAAAGAAAAGAATTCAGAGAGTATTACAAAGTTTGAGGCCCCTAATTCATAAATATAAAATGTGGATTAAGAATTAGGATCACGAGCACAATTAACCATGGGAGATCCATCAAGACTCTTACTATAAGACACAAAATCTAACATTTATAGGCTGAGGGTAAAGATTTCTAGCTTTAAGATAAAGTTGTAAGTGATTCAGATCTTACAAAATTATCTGTGGTTTTATGAGCTATCAAATGAATGCCCAAACACTCTTATAGCAAACTTTCTAGAGATTTCTGACACATTTAAGCTTAATGGTTTTTTTAAGGAAGTTATTAGATTAGGATTCTTTCCATTCACTTTAAGGAGTAGATATAAGTCATGGCCTAAATCTAATGTGCCCTGCTCTATTACTTCATGGAATCAATTGGTGGAAAATTTCCTCACTAGATATTTCCCTCCTTCTCATTTAGCTAAATTAGGTAATAAAATTATTTATTTTCAATATTAGGAGCAAGAAAACCTCTACAAAGTTTGGGAGACATGAAAGGACATACTAAGGCAGTGTCCACATCATGGCTTCAATCTAGGCATATTAATGCAGACCTTCCATGGATGATTAATGTTTGTTAGTTTTAGCTACACTTCAAGTATATAGGTCATAATTTATAGTATAATTGATATTGATCCCATGAGGATTGATTCTAGATACCTAAAAATATGAATACTAAAAATTAAACCAAAATAACGAAACTTGAATGCATGCAAGTACAGAAGAAGGAAAAACATAGAAGATACTCAATAGTGGAGAATTAGAGGTTGTTTTATCCTTGTTTATCTTCCTTTTACCCTATTGATTTAACTATGTTTGATCATAGATATCCAATAGTTTATTACCCTCTCTTAAAATCTAACCAGTTAATCCTAATTAAACTACCTAAAAGTTGAATTGTAACCTCTTAGTTCACAACACTACTTCTAAATAATGCAATTGGATTTGAATAAACCTCAGGACAATTAATAAATAATTAAGATCTCTCTTCAATCACCTATTAATTAGTTAATTATAGGTCCGTTAAGCTACCAACTCTCATGGCGCACCTTAACTTAAATAAATCAAAACAATCTCTCGATTTGAAGTGATTATAAGCTTAACAATTAACATAAACAAATATGCATTAAATTAATATAGTAAAAGTTAGATAAAAAAAATTCAAGAACAATCCATAATATAGATTTAGCAATCCATAATCATGTTCAAATAAAGAGTATTTAGATTAAACATCAAAAGGCAAGTAAAAGAAAGTTAAACTAGTGACGATGTTGAAGCCCCATTTTTAGGAAAATGTAGACAACCCTTGTTGAATCTTGTTTATCTTCATTCTTCTTGAGTTTCCACGCATTTTTCTTCTTCCAAAACCCTCTATTTTTGTATTGGATATGTCTTGGGGTCGAAAATGTCACTGCCATGATTCCTCGCATCTTCTTATGCCCAAACAATCATAAAACACATCTTGCACACGCTTTGTCACGTCATCCCACCAGATCGAATTTTCCATATTTGACCTCTAATTGGTATTTTTGTTATATCTTCGCTACTGACCTTAAAATGTCATGAAAGTTGTTATGTAGTCTCCTCACACGTTGTTTTAGAACTCGGTAAAATTTCATAGCATTCCAAGATTCTTAAGTACACCTAATGCATCACCAAAATTACAATACAAAAACTAGCATTGGTTTGGGTCTCATTTTTTGCCTACACATCCAAACATTACAGTACATCAAATCATTCCTTAAATAAGTTCATATTTTTCCATCAAACACTAAACCACATAAAGAAACAATCAAACACCTAAAATATAATTATCAATAATACTTTATTAATAATTGAAAACACACTTATTAATAATTGGATTCAAACAAATTCAAATATGCATAAACAATATGTACAGACACTTAAGACTCATTAAGAGGTATACCTTAATATAATTCATCACATTAGCTCTTGATTATGTAATTTCATTTTAATTCAACATTTTAAAACTATTCTTAACATGCTAATGCCATAATTAAATTCAACTAATCATGTTGATTGCTAATCTAAACTTAGTTTTAAGCTCAAAACTACAAGTATATGGCTCACTACTTGTAGTAAAAAGTGGATATTGATCCCACGAGGATTGTAGTTAGACACCCTATCAATTTGGATTATACTTTATTTAAGAAACCGATTCAAACAAATTTAAAAAGATAAGTAAAATGAAGACAAACTAAAGGTAAAAGCAAGCAACGCAATCAACACCAAAACTATAAACTAAAACTTGGAGAAAATAAAGAATAAAGAATAAGACTTGTTATTATCTCCCTTTTTTTCCCTCTAATTTAATTAATTCAATTTATGCTTGGTCCAAGATCTCTTTATATTTTAACTACTCTCTATCAAGGTGCAACTAAATGTTATTAGTTAAATAAATTAGGATTTACCTCAGGATCTCATGATATGCAAAGCCTTTCTTAAAAATTTAATCTATTGAAATCTCTTTCTAATAAATCAATAACTTGTGATCTATAAGTCTATTAAATGCCAAAATCCCATTGTACATTTCACACAGATTACCAAGCTTTTTAGGCTCAATAGATAACACAAATATTTATAACATTAAATCAATAATCAAAGGTTCATAAATAGTTCAAACAAAAAATCTTAAAACAAGTTTAGCCACTCATAATAGGAATAAGTTCAACTATATCCATGTTCTCCAAAATACAAAATATATTGGAAAAAATAAAAATAAAATAAATGTAATGATGGTTGTCTTCCCTTTCATATTGAGAAATCTAGAAAATGGAGGCTTAATGAAGTTCTTATGGCTTGAATCCCGAAACTCAAACTTAAAGCTTGTGTCTTTGTATAGAGACGAAATCTTTTGGAAAAGGTGATGAGCTATTCACTCTCCTTGAATTGTGTCTGCCTAAATTCTTCTATTCAATTTTTCACCTAGGGCAATCTATTACGTTCCCCTTATGTGCTGCGTTTTGCTTGTGTTTTTTTCTTTTATTGGAAAAGGCTCTCCACTTGCCATGTGTTCCATCTTTTCCTTGGCTCTCACGCACTTGGTTCTCTCCTGTTGTCCCTTTGTAAATGTCTGGCTGTGAGGCTTGCTCTCAAGGAGACTTTCACTCTAACCTGTTGGGTCTCACCCAAGTTTCTTGTTAATGGCCTTTGTAAATGCTTCATTAGGAAGTGTGTTTTTCCAAGTTATAAAGGGCCTCTCCTTACATGCTTTGGTTAATGTAAAGCCTCCTCTCCTTTCATGTGTTAAACGTTTTTGTCAAACCCTTTTCCTTTTTTTTTTGTCTTCTTCATTCTAAATTTCTTCTAACTTTCATTTCTAACTCCAATTCATCCTACACAAAAAATAAATACACTAATAAGATATAATTCTAACCTAAAAATTAATAATTAAATGTTAAAACATAAAACATATATAAAAACACTAAATAAACAAAAATTTAATCGTAAACACATCAAGAAACAACAATTTAATCTTAAACACATCATGAAACAATCAACTTATAAATTAAACACTTAGAAAAATAAGGACTAAAACACAACTATCAACTTCCCCACATTTAAACCTTTGCTTATCTTCAAGCAAAATCAAATACAATCAATTAATTCCAACTCACTCTCTCGATTTGTTGTCGGATTTACGCACAATAAACAACAAAAAAATTTATAAAAATTAAATTAATCACCAAAGGGTCCCAAATAATTCAAATAATAAATCCTAAATATATTTTAGCCACACATAACAATAAAAATAAATTCTATCACGTTCATATTCATGAAAATACAAAACAAAATAAAATAAAAGCAAAAAAATAAATAAAACTGAAATAAAAATGAAAATGAAATAAATCAGGAAATAAAAATAAAATAAAATAAAAACTTGGAGAACTTGAAGTTTGAGTATGTTTGGCTTGAAGTTGTCTCTAAGGTGGCTGCTCTTTTTCCTCTCTTTTCCTCCTTTTGATCTACGCCTCCTCCTTGCTTTTTTGTCTGTCCGAAGCTTCTTGTTCTTCTCTCTATTCCCATGTTTAAATTGTTGTCTTTGTTTTTATTTTCTGTCTAGGGTTGCTGTTGGACAACTGGGTCTGTTGTGTAGGGCTTGGGAGAAAGGAGGAGTGTGCTGGGCTGAGGGGAGGACGTCTGCTGTGCACTGGAGAGGGCTGGAGAGGCGCGGCCCAGGGAGAGAGCTACAACGTCAAGCGAGCTGGAATAAGGGAGAGGCGCGCGGCCTAGGCTTCAAGCGGCCCAGGCATCACGCAGCCCAGGCAGGTCGCGGAGAGGGGACTGGTCGAGGCGCGGGTCAAGCTGGGTTGGGGCGAGCGCACGACTTGCAGGCTTGGACGCAGGGCCTAGGGCGAAACGTAGGTGGGTCGCGGCACGCTGGTCTGGGCTCTAGGGCATGGACGATGGGCTGCTGCAGCTTGGGCGCAGGCTTCTGCTTGGGAGGCTAGACTGGAGAGGCTGACACTGCAGGCTTCTGGACGGGTTGCACCTGCTAGAGCTGGCGATGGATCTTGGGTGCTGGACTCGGGCTTGGGGCACAGCGGGTCTCCTGGATGGGCTGGCTTCTGGATTTTGTAGCTCTTGGCCCCTTTTTTTCTGTTTTGTTTTGTTTTTTTGTTTTTTTTTTCAACTTTAATTTTTTAAAAAATTTTAATTTACCTACACAATAAATAAATACACCAATAGAAATTAATTCTAACCCAACATTAATAATTAAATAATAATAAAAACATAAAACACAAATAAAAACACTTAAACAAACAAAACTTACTTTAAATTAATACTAAACACAAACAAAACAATAACTAAAATTATACTAACTAAAAACACACAAAACAAATATTAAAATACAATAAAAACAACTTAATATGCAATAAACACATGCAAAACACTTAGAAAAACACATACAAAAACACAATTATCACATACCTATCTTTAAACATACTTAAACAAAAATATTAATAGAAAAGATGTTTTGTCATCATCAAAATTAGGTGCAACCTCTTTTGGTTCAATACCAAGAACAACCTAACAACTCTATTTTAATTAGCAAAGAGCAACTAATAACACAAAAACAATCAATATAAGTTAATTTTCCAATTTAAGTCACAAATACATACCTTATATGGTGTTTTTCTAAATCTCATGCAATAAACTCAATTATGAAAACTCACATAAATCAAACATGAATAGATTTGATAGATATGACAACAAATACTTCTAAACAGTTAAATAAGCCTATAAAAATTCAGTTAAATAGACAATGATGCTCCTGAGGACTTAGAAAAATAGAAAAATAATTTGGAACTTAAAAAAATAGAAACAAATAATTTGGAACTTAAAAAAATAGAAAAAATAATTTGGAAATAAACAATTCAGATTCAAATACCTAAATATATGAATCAAAGCAAATGTACAAAATCTGGACAGTTTAAAGTAGTCAAAATACCTGAATAATTCTGAGATATTAAACAAACTAATCACAATAAGTTTGAACACCTAGAAACTGATTTAGACAATCAAAAGATGCAGTTAGTATAAGAATAGAAAGACAGTGATAGATTAGATGTATCTAAAAAATAATTTTATAAAAATTGAAATCAACTTCTAAAATTAGATAAAAATACTAAACACGCTCTAGGGCATCTAAGTAAATAAAAAATAATTTTTTCACAATTTTATAAAGTGATTAAAATAACAAGAACCACATTCAAAATAGAAACTGAAAAATCTGGACAGTTTTATTGTATCTAAAAAAAATAGACTCAAAATCTATGAAATAATCTTCCAAAAAATGGAAAAAAAAATTAAAAACCTCTAGAAACCTTAAGTCAACAAAAGATTTTAGAATTTTAGAACTAGTATAAGATATGCAGAAACAATATAAAAAACAAACCAAATCAAACAAAACAGTTTTGACATATTTGATAGTTCTAGTTTTAATTTATCAAAACAATCACCCTAAAAATCGAAACTATGATCAATCAAACTCTTAATCACTTGTTCTATCCTAAAACAATAGATATGCACAAAAGAACCAATTTAAAATAGCAAACGATGAGAATAAACCAAAATAGTGATGTAAAGAGATGGCTTGGAGGAGTTGAAGAAGATTGATCTTTCAATTGTGTTTAGGAAGCTTGAAATCATTTCTTTAAAGTGTAGAGAGGTTCAGAAGTGTATTAGGGATGGTTTTAAAGCTTATATTAATTAAAACACTTTTAATCCAAGAAAGAAAATAAAGAGTCGTTGGACAGAGGGTAAAACGGCGGGTACTGGGAGTTAAATGGCATCGTTTAACTCTCTGAGAACCCCACATTTAAATCCTGAATTGCAAACATATGGCTCAAAACAGTTACAAACAATTCGAAACATTAACCTAGTATGGAATAGGACTTCAAACAAGTATTAAGACATAATTTGAGACCATATAACAAATCAACATGATTTAATAACTTCAAAATAGTGAATTTGTGATAATATGAAGCTTTATGCTCTTAAACAACTTTAAAACCTTTTCAAGCATTCTATAAACCAAAATTTATGTCACAGGTATGTTCAAGAAAATTCAAACACATATAAATGACTTTAGTCAATAATTCACTTAATCTCATAAAGAGGCACACATTAATATAATTAATCATATTACCTTTTGATTATGCAACATGATGTCTATATGCCTTCTTAAATCAATTCCTAACAAACCAATGCCATAATCAAATTCAATTAATTACTAGAACCATGATTCAAATCCTATATGCAAATATGTTAAGCAAATGTGAGAGCCCTTTCAAGCATTAATTAAGATCAAGTTTAAGACTACATACCAAGACACACTTAAACCTAACCAAACTTTATCTTCTTCTCTTGATCTTCACTTTAACTCTTTAATGCTTGTTCCTTCCTTCATTATCTTTTTGAAGGCTCTTCTAACTTGGCTCAAGACAAGTTTTTGCACGCTTGCATCATATTGTATTATTAACTCTTCAAAAACTCAAACATTAGTAATAATAATGTTTTGTCATCATCAGAACACATGATTGAGACCTCCTTGGTTCAATAAAGTGCTTCATTTATCTTTCTTAACTTGATAACCTAAGGCGTTATTTGGTTTCCATTTTGTTTCTTATTTTAAAAAACATAGAAACCAATAAAAATAGTACAAAAACCAAAAAAGAAAACATACTAATACAACACAGAAACTAAAAAAATATCACAGAAACCAATAATAATATCACATAAACCAATACACATTCACAAAAATAAAAATAAAAAACAAAAACGAGAAGTGATACCAAACATGCTCTAAGTTACATTCAATAGATGAGATTTGAGACTTGGTTCTTAGTTGTTGGACCGTTAATTAAATAATCCATTTAGATTGGTGAATGAGCACACTCTAATTTTTTAGCAAGAGTTTTCAAATCTAACTATCTAGATTTGATCTTCTAATATTTGTTCCTTTTATTCTAATTTGTTTAGATGAAGCATTAAATATATTAAAATGAAGAGAGATAAGATACTTGTTATCTTGCTTTTGTGAAGTTAACATAGTTCTATTCAAACATCTAAATTTATCTGGGCTAGATTGACCCATTAAACCTTGAAACTTTATTTAGATTTATTCTTGAAGGAACCATCTTTCTCATAAGCTCTTGTTAATATAGTAGATCCCTATAAGATGATACTTAGACTCACTATCCTTTTACTACTTCTTAACGAGATACACTTGCCTCTAATTATAACTTAGGATGAGCATTAATACAAATCATATTAATTCTTTATTATTAGTAATTGGTTCTCTTAATGACATGTTTGAAAATAATTTTCAAATTTTCATTCTATCTTAATTAAGGATTTCTTAAATCAATAATATTTGAAGGCATTTCAGTATTATTATACTTTAGTCTATAAAATTGACTACTTCTTTTATAATAAAGAAACATAATATGTATTAATTTTTTTCTACGTATTAGTGTTTATTTTCAATAGAGCAATGACTAGAATAATTTAAGAATAATATCAAAATATAATTTAAATCTCATAGTTATAGTCTCATTATAATTTTAATTGCATAATATATTTATCTCATTTTTTAATACATTAATTAATTAAATAAATATCTATAAGATAAATAATGCTTTCAATTATTTATATCTTACATTTTAGTTGTAGGTATAGACCAATCTTGACACAAAATTCGTTGTTCTTTTCACATTCTATACAAGTCAAAGGCAATAAGGAAGAAACATAGGATTTGAAGCTATTAAAGGAAGAGGCATTTAACCTCTATCACTAACTTCAGGTCTGCGGCTTTTTCAGATCTTTGGTTTGCGTTTAAGTGATATAAACAAATTGTACACATTCCCCACCTCAAAGAATGAGGAATTTTCGTATCTTTCGACTAGGGATTCAAAGAGTTCATCCATGATATGTTGCCCAAAGTGTTCTTCCAAAAGTATCTCCAAGCCAGCTCTTGTTGCATCTGATGCTGCTTTTGATTTCTCATGAACGCTCAGTTGTGTTTTCTCTTGGACTAGACATTCTATCTTTTCTATGCTGAAGCATCCATTTCTTTCCACAGCTAATTCCAGTTCTGGTGGAGACGCAAAATATACTGGGATATTAAAGGAATCAACTTCCTCTTCACTTATCATTCCCTGCCTTAGTGTGAGTATACATGTTTGGGTCAGTTACACATTAAATGATGGCAAAAAGTGTCTAAGGACCTATAAGCTAGTTTTAATGAAAATAGGTACACCTAGGAAACACCAGCGCACAAATTGAGTTCTTCAAAGAAAGAAACAGTAGCAAATGATCCTGTGGACCAAAGTTTTGCGTTTTGTTTAATAATCTAATAATATTGAAATCCAAGAAACGATATCTATGAATTCTTTAGGATGAAAAAGAAGGGAACGATTTTAAATATTGCTGACCTTCCTGACCATATCGATGAGGCAAGATCCCAAGAAGTTGTAAGTGATAATTCCACCAACTTGAGAAAGAAGGCATCCAGTTTTGCGTCCTGGAACCATTAGCATAACCAATCCTCCACTCATGATTTCTTGTGCTCTGGCACACAAAAATGAGTCTATGTCGTTGGCAAATTGATTGGAATACGCCTTGATAGTTTGATCTGATGAATTCATATAATGGACCATTCCCTTATTCCAAGCAGGAGAAGTTTTGTCAACTATTTCCTGTGGTACTTGGGAAAGCCATTGAAGGGCATAGGAAGAGTGGACTATGTGAAGGGAGTTATTGGGGAACAAGCGACCATGAAAAGAACCAGGAACACCTGCTGCATAGTATTTCCTGTTGGCAGGAAGGGATTTGAATAGTGTGTTAAAATCATTGAAAGCATGATCATTAAGGAAAACTTGGAATTCAAGAAACCCTGAACCAAGTCCTTGGCATTGAAACTTTTTGTCCACAGCTTCTATTATGTTTTGAATTGCAAGAAATGTGTTAGGTCCAACAGAGCAACCCATATCTGCGACTGCAAATATGTTCGATGAAAACGCATCAACGTGAAGATCTTTGGCAATTGAGTCATCGATGAGCTCATTAATAGAATCTATAGCTTTTCCCTGCAAGAGCATTTATATATATAATTCGCATTAATGTTAAGAAGTATGTACATAACATATTCTACTGTGGAGCTTAGTCCCTATGCTATTAAGGAAAATAACAATGGATGTTCCACCGATTTGAGTTGTCCTACATGTTTCGTGCATCAATAGGTACATTATGTTGTCCTGCAGTTCTAAAGATTTGTTGGTAGTTAAATATTGGAGTTGAAGTACTTATCAGGTGAATTTAGACCATACAATTTGAGCTTGTCCTTTGCAAGGATTCCTTTCCATATGCCAAAGTCAGTCTGGAAACGTTGGCTGAATAGGATTACCTGGTAAACGGAGTTTTTTCTGTAGCTATAGAGGCCATTTCCACCGTTCTTCGGATATACCTTGCTTAATGTGCTTTGCTGCACTAGAGCCATTCTTGCTTGCTTATCCGAAAAGATTACTTTTCTATAGATAACCACTTAGAGACGAAGTATGAGTGAGCATTTATAGGCAATCATCCATCATGGAACTCATTTATGAAGTCAGATCATGAGAGGGACAAATTAAAATAATCTACGAGACAAAAAATAATGAACTGAAGGATTTATCAACTAGATAGGACGCGTATAGAATCAGTATACTACAACAACTCCCTCCATTTTTGACTCGTCATGAGAACCCTGGACCACCTAATTATTGTATCCTTAAAAGATATTTTATTGTTATTTTAACATGAAATTTATTATTAACCAATTCTGAGATTGGATTTAGCGATCATGTCGATATTTTGGTATAGCAACTTGCAGTAGAAGACAATTCGAAGGACGAATCCTGTGGTACCATCTGCTATGATTTAATTCAATAATCATTTACATTTTAAAACCGCATCAGTTATGATGTCATAAGCGTAGACAAGAGAACGGTTTAGCAGTGTAAGTCTGGGGAACCATGAATATGAATACTGAAGGGTTCTTTTAGGAGACTGGAGATTTACATAGAAGGAGAGAACCGTGTGACAACCATTTCTACGGTGAGTATACAGAGTATGCTATTAGTAAAAGGAATTATAGAATTACTACGTATAGTCAATTGATGAATCACTTGTAATTGCTAAGAAAAATCTGTCGGATGTGAATCAACCACTGAAGTTATAAAATCAGTTCCTTTTTTTTCTTGTCAAATTTTCATCCTTTAAAAGGATTCAAATAAATCATATTAGAATTATCCTTATTTTATAATTCAATAGGATTAAATTAAATTAAATTAAAGAAGTTTGAAGTTACCTATATATTTTGAGTTAATGAATAAATATTGGTGTAGTATGATTCTTTGAACATTTCTTTTTTCTTGCTTCTCCTAAATATCCAAAAATTGGTATTAGACTCATGTTGATTTTAACAGGTGTCAAGGAAGGTAAAAGAGAAAAAAGAACTATTGAGGATTTTTCATCCCCTCCATAAAAACAGTCTTTGAGAGGAGTTTTGAAGTTAAATCATAACATCTATCAAAATTTTCATATCAACACTTAATTTTTTGGAAAGATCTATCAATTTTAGACTAGCCAAAAAAAAAAAATAATAAGTGTGCTTGTAGACATGATTTATGGCTATGGTCTATAGAAGTGAAGAACCATTACTAAAACATAGTTTTATACTAATGAATTTGATGAGAAATTAGTCTTTGTCATGAAGCGATAGAACAATTTCATCTACTATTTTAACGAGAATTATGACTTGTAAAACAAGAAGAGATGATTTGGACATGTTAATAGAAGATTTTCAAGGTGATGATAAAATTAGAGTCAGCTTAACAAATAATGCAATGGTACCAAATGAAAAGAGAAGGAGATCTTATTCACTACAATGACATTCTCTTCTTAATATAATAAGAATGGATGAGTTATAGGTCTGTATTGTACATGTCATATGGAGTATGATGAAAGTGATTAATAAGAAATTGCATAAAAAATAAGAATTGGTAAGGCAACTTGTATGAAAATGAAAGGAAGAGGTGATAATACTATTTTTTATATAAAGAAAATGAATTAATAGAATAAAGATATTACACATTCATAGGCAAGCATTGTATAGGTAGGATCCAATATGCAAGGTCTGACATATACAAAAGTAAAGTTCACTAATGCTTAGATATTAATGACAAACTTCCTGTATATCCATCCATAATACAGCACTGGACTAGCATTATAGGGTGAAAGTTGAATCTCCTCCTATCTAGAAAGGGGAACCTCTGATGTTTGGTTCTTGAAGTAACCTATTTCAAAAGTGTCCTTTCAATTCATATCCTAAGACAAGTTATTTTAGTCTAATTATAACTGATTCCTAAAGTAAATAGTTTATTCTTGTTCATTTCTTTGTAAACCTACTCCATAACCTTGTTAAGATGATCTAAGCCACCCTTGAGGCACCTCTGGTTTAAAAAGCCATAATGCTGCCTAGTTCTTAGAATGAGCCAATGTTTCACCCGCTCTTACTTGGTTGAGTAGTAGCTAATCATATTAAAGGAGTGTTGTTGGTTTTCTATTATGATCAGTTTAACAAAATTAATTACCAAATTCAAAAATTAAAGCACCTTGTTTTAAAACAATTTTTACACCAAAAAGTCGATAAGTATACCGATCTCAATTAATAAAATGAGTAAATTAGACTCGAATTATTGTCCCACTAGAAATTTCAAATTGTAAGTGTTAAGGCAATTGGCTCATAATTATCTAAAGAGGCCTAAATTTATTTATTAAATTAACTAAAATTACCAAAATAAACTAAAGGCTTCCAATTTTGAAAAGAAGACTAGCTTGGAATTTTAAGATTGCTTAATGGAATAAATGGCTAAGGAATTGGTTTTTAATGATCTAAAAGGATTAATTAATGATTAAGAGGCTTGTCTTCACTAAATCAAGGCAAGGTTATTGTCAAATTAATGCCTTTTTTTCTAATTTTCATAGTTTATGATTTGATCCTCTCATAAATCTAAGAAGTAGGCTTAAAGTATGAGAAACTTAACCTAAAAATTCATATTTTTATATTAATACCCTTAAGGTTAATTGTAAGTCCTATGGCACCCAAGAGGGGGGGTGAATTGGGTATTAAAAACTTTTTGCAAAAACAAAACTTTTGTTCA
>JAOXYD010000007.1:5882127-5896058 GCA_028565735.1 Pinacopodium congolense
AGTAATCTCCATCACTCATCTGTATTTTGAATTAAAAGTTTTAAAAATATTAAAATATATTATTAATAAGTAAAAAAGGACCTTAAGAAAAAAGTGTATGATAGTTTTGAATCAATAAAAATAGTTTTGCAAGCTCAGAATTGAAAACACAGAAGTTCAAAAAAGTTTAACCAAAACAAAGATAGTTTTGGTAAGTTGAACTTTGAAAGCTTGAAACAGATGAATTAATTAATGAAAAAATCAATTGAAAGCTTTCTAAGTTTCTTCTATATCTTAACTAATAGAAAACATAAAATTTATAGTACAATAAATTGACTTAAAACTTCAAAATACGAATTGAATAAAGGCTATACAGAAAATAAAGAAAGCCTTGAGAATTTGAGAGATTTGATCTTGTAATGTTTTTTTAGGGTATCTAAACTTGTTAAATCTATTTAGGAAGCATATATATAGTGTTAGGAGAGGTTTGGAGTCGTGAGGAACAAAAACTAGTCGTTTAGAAGGTTAAAAATTTGTAAGTCTAAAAAGGGAAACTAGTCGTTAGAGTCTGACCCTTCAACGATACCCTCTAGAACCATCAATGGCGCTGTTGTTCCAAGAACACCCTGCCGTTGTTAGTTTCTAGAAAATAGGGTATAATGGCACCCTGAGAACCCACCGTTTAAGGATAAATAGCCTGCCATTATACGTCCAGAAAGCATGACAAATACTCCAAACTAACTACAAAACTTTCTAAACAAATTCCTAACATTAAATAAGACTTTAAACACGTTTTAAAGCATAATTAAAGACTGATTGAATCAACAAAACATTTCAATCAATTACAAATATAAGAATTTCCTTGATTATGAAAAATTTTAATTTTAACTAACTTGAAAACCTTTTCAATTAATTTATAAACTTTCCATAATCCAAAATTCATAACACAAAGTTATCCAAACAAATTCAGACATAGATAAACAACTTCAAGTAATAATTCAATTAACTTAAACACATCAAACACATTAAAACAATTCATGTTGCATAACTACATCGATGATTAACCTATATGTCACCTAGTTCAATTCCTGATATACCAAGGCTATAATCAAATCAAGATAATCACTAAAACCACAATTTAACTCCTATATGCCTATATGCAAATGTTCATGCAAATGTGAGAGTCCTTTTTAAGCATTGATTAAGATCAAGTTTGGGACACTTACACTTTAAGCCATTTTCCTAAACTTTTCTTAAACTACTTGATCTTCAAACTTCTCTTGATCTTCAAGCTTGATCATCACTTGAGCTTTATCATTTGATCTTTGATCTTCAAGCTCTTGATCATCTAATGATTGAGCTCTTCTACCTTAACTCCACAAACATGCTCTTACACTTTACAATTCAACTTACTTATAAACATCAAAGACTTAATCATTAGTAAGAATAATGTTTTGTCATCATCAAAACACATGATTAGAACCACCTTGGTTCAGCAGGTAGTGTAGTCTCTTAAAGGGAGCCTTGAGTGAAACACTAACCTTAATACTTGAGTGAAATGAGTGAACACTGTGAAGAAAATATATCTTAGTTTTCTGTTTAACTTTGATCAATGGTTTCAACTTTTGAGTTTGTTTATGTGCACTGATGAAAATATTATGACATATTTAATAGCTCGATGCTTAAGTTTGCTGAAGTTAAAGGATTGTATAAATTTGATTTTTATTTGAAAACGAATTGATAGAATATTTTGGTTGTGTTTAAATTCCTTAAGGATAAGTAATATTTCAAGAGTGGAGATATTTGATAGGAATGATTTTTTTATTTTATATGTTATTTCATTTGAATTAATTCCTATTTTTTGTTAAATTGCTCATTTTTTATTTCTATTGCTTTTATGAGTAGATTTAATGCTGGCATACAAAATTTGGATCAAATCATGAAGTTTTAAAGAGAAAAAAAGACTAGAAGTCAAAGGTTCTTCAACTTAGAAAAACAAAAAAAAGAGATCAAATGAGCAAAAACATTAAGAATATAAGCTTAAAAATCTTGTAAAAGAAAGCCTTCACAACTTGGATAAACACGCATTCCAAGGTTGTTAAAAAAGCAAAGGCGTGGAACCAATCTTGCTACTAGTGAGAACTCTATACCTTTCTGCTATAGGACCTTAAACTAGTGAGAACTCTATACCTTTTTGCTATAGGACCTTAAAACGACGTTGAAGAGAGAACACTTGGCAGGTTCAAAATGGCATCACACATTATTAAAGGGATAAAGCTTGAAACAACGTTGCTGGAGGGAATAAAAACCCTAAAGCGCCAGTGTTTTGATGCAGCCCTAAAGTTAAGCATTCCAAGGGAGAGAATTAACTAACAATTGAGCAAGGAGCTAAAACAAAGTTGGTAGCTCGAGAGAGCAAAGAGGGGGGGGGGGGACGACTTTAACAAAGTTTGAAGCTCTCTATTACAACGTGGACCTGTAATTGGCTACAGATATTTGGAACGTGATTAAGGCCATTCCTTGGTTTCTTCTATTTAACTTTTTCCACTATCTTCATTCTTTTGTTGATTGGTTTCTTGTTATTAGCTTAGTTCATTGGTTAAATTCCAAAGGCTTCATGTTCCTATAATGCCAATTGTTATTTGTTTTATTTCAATGTTTATGGTTCCAGTTCTTAGTTAAATGATTTCCTACGAGATTACATTGATTCATTTTCCAAAGTCTTGAGTTGCTATTTTTAAATTTCATAGTTTAGTTGCTTGACATTGTATGAAATTATTGAATATATATATATTTATATATGAATGGAGCTCTTTAATTTCCATTTTCCAGGTTTTATTCCTCTTGTTGAAGCTTCGAGTTTTATATTTTTTTTCAAGTATGTTTTCACCAAATATTAAGTTGTGTGAAGTGTTATTAAATGGAGTTTTATTTATTCGTAATGTCCTTAGTTAGTCGATGCTTCATAGCTAGAATTTATGCATGTTATTAGGTTTTAATCCTTTTAATTTCTATTTGTTCAATTTATATAAGCTGGAATTTTTGTTTAGAATATTAATTTGAGTTTTCTTGAATAAGGTTTTAGCTAATTAATTGATTGTATAGTTAACTTAAGTTTTTGTTAGTTAAGTGTTAATTAGTGTTTTTCCTTTAGTGTTTTTAATTTTCCAGCTTTAGTTTAATTTAATTAAGTATGGTTTGTATTTATTTAGTCTTTGTTTTAGTTTATTTAATTATGTGTAGCTAGTTTCTTGAAAGGTTTGAAGGTGTAGGAAGGATGAAAGATAATTAATTGAGAGAATATAGTTGTTTTAAATTAATCTGGTGTTTTAAAGCCTAGGTTAGTTTGGAGCTTTGAATAAATGATACAAATTAGGTTTTATCTTTAAACTTGATCATCCTTTAGGTGACTTCCTAATTTGAATTCTAAAATTGAACATGTGATATGTAATTTTCCTTAGCGATTTCCAAAAGTGGAAATAGGCTAGTTGGATTTGTTTGGTTACTTAACCAACTAGTCTAGGGTTCCATACCTTTAGGTTATACGTTCTGAGATTGCGAATTAATGGCCTAAGTTAGCCCTTCCTTATTACCTAGGGCATCTTCACTATTAAATCTAGAGAACTTGTTCTAAATTATAGTGAAGATAGGGACATTCTTAGAGCTTTTTAGATTTACCTAAAATGGAGGAACTGAGAGTTTGAGAGTTTGTTCAAACCTATAAGATAATATCATAGATAGAACATCCTTTTATCTAAATTCAAGGATCAATAGTTATCCAGAATCTCGACAATGCTTTTGGCCTATTTCTTTGTTATTTTTTGTTAGTTTATTTGGTTTGATTTGTATTTGTCTCTTGATTGCCTTATTTGCATCTTTTCTTAGTTTATTTTTCATCATCTTCATGGGGTTTTTGTTTCCTTTTTCTTTACAATATTTGAAATAGTAGTAACATTCTATCTCCTTATGGGTCGACCCTAGCTTACCATCTACGACATTGTGAGGTCTAGCTAGGTTTTATTATTTAGGAGTTTGTGACAACTCATCAGATGAATAAGACCACTAAGGTGTTGAATTAGGTTATTAATTGTATTGTTAGACGCTATAACAACTAATTTTTTGTATCTAATGGCTAGCTTAGTTTTTTGTTGAGCTTCTTTGTGTGTATTTAGTATCTTAAGCAAGAGTTTGATTTTTATATTCTCAATCCAACAACATTTTGTTTATGATTTATTTACAAAACTTTCAAGAAGATTTTCAGTCATATTATTCATGGTCTTCATTGTTGTTCCTTTTATGTTTGTTGTTTATTTGGAGTAAATCTTAATCATCTTGGTGTTTTTATTTATGTTTTATGTTTTTCATTTAATTATTTATTTTAGGTTAAAATTGAATCTTATTGGCATATTTATTTGTTGTGTCAGGTAAATTGAAATTGGGAATTGAAGTTGGAAAAAAGTAGAATAAAAAAAAGAAAAAAATAAAAGAAAACTTGATTTTTCTGAGTTTTAGTTTGTGGTTTTGATTTTGGTTTCATTGCTTTTTTTCTTTAGTTTGTTTTCATTTTACTTATCTTTTTAAATTTTTTTAAATCGGTTTCTTAAACAAAATATAAGGCAAACTGATAGGGTGTCTAGATATAATCTCTGTGGGATCAATTTCCGCTTTTTACTACAAGTTACGACCTATATTTTTCCTACAAGTTATGACTCATATATGTGCGGTTTTAAGAGTAAAACTACTAGTTTGTTTTGCAAATAAACAAAAGACCACTCTCTTTTACCCTATATTAACCATATATTAAAGCGTCTTACTGGTCGTACTTACTATTAATTTTTTGATAGTTATTCAGGTTATATTCTACTAGCTATCCCTTTGGGGGACTAAGAGAAGATAACATTTGCATGCTTATATGGAACCTTTCCCTATAGACGAATGCCTTTTGGATTGTGCAACGTCCCCGCCACTTTTCAAAGATGTATGGTAGTATCTTTTTTTAGTACCTTGAGAAAATCATTGAAGTTTTTATGCATGATTTTATTATGCATGAGGATTCATTTGAACAATGCCTAGATCACCTCCTTTTGGTACTTAAAAGATGTCTTGAAACCAACCTTGTTCTTAATTCTAAAAAGTGCCATTTTATGTTTCAACAAGTGATAGTTTTAGGACATGTGGTTTATGCTAAGGGTATTGAGGTTAACTGAGTTTTTGTTGAGCTTTTTTGTTTGTATTTAGTATCTCAAGCAAGAGTTTGATTTTTATATTCTCAGTTTAACAATATTTTGTTTATGGTTTATTTACAAAACTTTCAAGAAGATTTTCAATCATATTATTCATCTTAAGTAGCTTGTAAGCCCTTAAACTATTAGATTTTCAAGTGAAACAATTTTTAGGTGTAATTGGTTTTATTAAAGAGGCTTTTAAATTTGATGAGAATGGGATTAGATTCAAAAGTTCCTCTTCAACTCAAAAGAGGATATATATAAATATATATAAGATTTTTTTCACTTTCAAAAGGAAGATTGCGTTTGTAAGAGTTCCTCTTCATTTAAGGAAGAACGATTTTAGTGAAATATCCAACTTGAGATTGGAGAGTAGACATAGGCTAAGGTTTTATAACCGAACCATTATTAAAATTGCTTATCTATACTCTCCTTTTCATTTCTCAATTAAAATTATTTATGCGTTTTCTTTTTGGTTAAAATTTGGTTTGGGAATTGCATCCTCATTATAAATAGTTTAGGTGGTTAGTTTTCTAGAAAATCTACTTCACCTCCGTCTTAGGTGTCATTGGAGCTTGCACACCATATAGGTTAAATTGTGGATTGGAACTTCATTCATCAAAAAAATTAGTTTAAGCTTATATTTAGAAATTTTAATTATCTAATTCATCCACCTTCTTAGGTATCATTTAAGGCTAATAGCAAGTTATAGCATATCCCAATCCCTAAATCATAATACCTTACTTGAATCAATTGTAGACTTTGTTAATTATATCAACTCACTAATAAAAAATAAAATTATATTCCTAATTTTTTTTTTTACAGTTATGACAAAAACACATAAAAATTTAACTGTGATCACGTAATTTGAAACTTGAAATAACTATTTTCAATTATCCTAAAGATGCTTTAATTTTAATATTAAAATTTTATTAATTTAAAACCACGTCCTCAAAAGAATTTATTATCATAACACAAAAATAAACTTCTTAGTGTGGGATCAATCAAGTTTAAGGTAAATTAAACAATTCGTATTATTCTCTAATACTTGAATTTATTATTTTCGAATGATGATTTAATGGAAATAAGTTAGTTGAAATCATTGCATTCCTTAATACTTTCATAAAAAACTGAAGATTTATTTAAATAGTTTTATTTAAATTCTTTGGAATTGAGTGACAAAATGCAAAAAGAAAAAATAGCAACATCGAAATTTAACCAAACGGGTGCTTAATTAGGAAGTGAGGATATGAGTTGAATCTAACAGCATATCACTGAGTGAGAAAGTGTAAAGGTTTGTAAGATATGAAAGATCTAGTGTGGTAGGCAACTCACAGCCACCAACAAGTTAAATAATTGAGAAAAGAAAAACCTAGCCATGACAATCAATTTAATAACGAGAACGAGTACAATCCATATTTTTTTTAGAAAGGATTTATACGGGAGGGCAAGTCTGGTCCTACCATGATGGGGAAATTTTGCTTGTAAACTCATGTAAGAAGAAAAAAGAACTAAGTAATAATAATTCCAAATTCAACTGGCCCACGGGACCAAGTGTAGAATTGAATCATTCCGTCATGATGACCCCATAATCTGATGAGCATACTAAGTAGTAAGTAGTGCAGTGTCTGTGATCCGCTGGCCAGGAAAATGGACAGCCTAAGAGCTGATTCTGAAGAGCAAGGAAGGGGAAGATTCCAAAACTGAGACACAGTAACTATGATACACGTAAAAATGTAAAAATTAAATCCCTTCTACTATTCACACGTACATATGTGTCAACATACTATAATGCAGAATAGGACAGTAACAGCACACGAGCGCTCATATGGGCAGCTTGCAAGAGACGTAGAAAGGAACACATTCAAAACTAAAACATGTGAATGGACGAAAGAGGGTAAAGTAGATTGAAGTAGATAGGGTGGAAAATGTAAGGATAGAGGAGAATTAAAAGTATATGACATAGCCATGAGAGTCTGAGCAACTGTCCATCCGTACAGCGATCGACATATATGGAGAGATGAGGGAAGTGAAGGGTTTTTTACTTAGAGAAGAGAATGTAGACACAGAAAAGGGCAAGAAAGCAGAGGGAAGAGAGGGGCAATTTGGATTGAGAATAAGTGTGAAAGGCACGACACCCAGATGAGAAGGCCAAAAATTAAATGAGAACGGTAAAGAAGAGAGTGATGATAAGCCTTATGATCGTCACGTCGTTTTTAATTTGCTACTCCCAATATTTGCCTCCCAGAATTCCACGTTTCGCTCTCTCAACTTTTTCTCGCTTTTGTCCACGACTACTGTTACTACTACTAAAAAAAAATTGGCCTACTCAACCCCATGTCTTTGCTCACTCACTCTTTTTATGTTCCTTAATAAACCAACAGATATACATCGCTCTTCCTGGAGTGTTAGCTAACCATCAATCCACATCTCTTTTAAACTCCCGAATCTAATTCAAATGCTGCTACTGTTTCATCTCTTAGCTAGCAGCTGCATTATATTATCAACACTGCTCTGCTATACATGAACATCCTCTATTAAATATTACCCTAGGCCTCTTCTTGTTTTATTATCCATTTCTGCCATCTTCTGTAACAAACTATTTCATTTGCCGATCCTCTTTACGCATTAACCCTTTTACATTGACATCTGAAAGCGAAAGATTATCATTTCCTCGGTAGAATTACAACTAAATAGAGTTAATATCATTATTCGTATAAAAATTGTGGATGATGGGCTATAACGACAGTGGTGAGTTCAACATCCCCGCAGATAACTTCAATGGAACCAAGCTTAGGCCTCTCATGCCAAGAACAATTCCTTCTGCTAACAACTCTTCATCATCTAACCCTTCTCAACTTGGCCCCCTTCATGGCGCTGATTTCTTCCCACGGAATCATCATTTGAGTAGGGATCTTGCACCTTCATCTCTCTCTTCACAGTTTCAAGCTAATCTCCATTTTATATATGCGATCTTTTTCCCTTTTTGATGTTCAGCATCCGTTTCTGATCAAGGCAAAGAAGATTACAAGACACAACCGCTAGTAGTGAGCTCGAGATGGAATCCAACACCAGAGCAGCTGAGAATCCTCGAAGAATTATATAGACGAGGAACAAGAACTCCATCAGCTGATGAGATTGAGCACATCACTTCACAGCTTCGTAGATATGGAAAAATTGAAGGGAAGAATGTATTCTACTGGTTTCAGAATCACAAAGCGAGAGAGAGACAAAAACGTCGCCGTCAGATGGACCCAGGCCCTGATGATCAGCAACAACGCAGTGACAATATTGAAATCATTGAAAGGAAAGAAACAGGTAAATATCGAAGCTTAATTATCTATTCAAATCTCTTTTTTTTTTTATAAAAAATTTCAATTGTTCCATTTTGTGGGTAGTTAGACATGTTTGTTGCATCGCTTTTTAGCATTACATTTGTTTCATGAAGGAATGTAAAGTTGCATTCTTTTTGTATACAGCGGCAAGTACGACAGGCTATGAAGGTGAACAGACCAAGAACTGGGCACCCTCTACGAACTGCAGTACACTATCAGAGGTCCATTCTCTATCTTCCTCTGTCTGTCCCGCCATAGACTATGACCATAATACCATTATATAGTCCCTAAAAAAGCATCATAACAAACAAATAAGCTTTGAAATGAGTTTATGATTACCGAGTTCAAATATGGTTTAAGGTTCTGAAGTAATAATATTGGAAGATAAGATATTACAAGCAGGGAAGAGAAGGGAAGCTACCAAAGCTTTTGATTTTTGGGAAATGAGAAGGGCTCAAAAGCTGCATTCCTTCCTTTCTGTCGGGTCTGCTGTTTGTAAAACTTGCTTGGGTCTTGTGCTTATCATGTCCTCATAACATTTAGATCGGTATCGTCCTATGTGGGCACCTATTTACGTTCCAACGAAATAGTGAAAAGCCAAGAGTAGCCCTATTAGTGCAGACCAAAGAATTCAATAGTTTCATCATACGGAGAGTAAGAAAATTGGAAGATCTCATATTCTTTTTTTCACCCTTTTTTTTTTTTTGTTTGTTGCATGTTGATTATTAAATTATAGGAATCTGCTCCATTACAAAGGGCAACAAAAGCAGGAGTAGTTGCAGATTGCAGACCACATCGGTGGATCCAATCAGATGAAGGAGAATTACGGTACATGAAGAGCTTTACTGAAAAGAATGCTACGTGGCAGATGATGCAGTTGCCTTGTCCATCTCTCACCCACCATCTCATAAACACTACAACGGCAAACACAGCGACAAGAGCAGCAGCAACAAAAAGAACAATGGAAAAAAAGCTCATCAAGCCTCATGACTTCAACATCTTTATAGCACCTTACAAAGAAAATGGCCACGGCTTTGTTCATTTCAACAACACTACTGTAATCAATGAAGAAGACGGGTATTGTGGTGAGTCTCAGACTCTTCAGCTCTTCCCTCTTCACAACTGCACTCATGATAGTACTCACATCATTAACGACAAAAGGACTGCAATATCTGCTACAGCCATGAATGACAACATGGGTCCTCACCAGTTCTTCGAGTTCCTTCCCCTCAAGAACTAATTGATTGCTCAACTCAAATTTTTTTTTTTTTTTCTTTTCCTTTATAGAAACTCTTTGCTCCTTAGGTAACGCGATGAGTTGGTCCGAATTTGTATCTTGCTGGAAATTTGGATCTTTTTTTATCAGATATGACTGGTGTAAAATACAAGGAATTGGAGAAATGGTCCATGGTGGATATGAAAAAAGGGAGTTTACCTTAAAATGCATATGGACCAAGTTGGCTAGATCGAGGAATTAAAACTACCATCAAGAGAATTTCACTGGTTATGTGCTAGACTTTAATAAAGATGACTATCATTAATATATACATGATCTAAAGAATAATCACTTACGAATTATTCTTGAATTTTCATAGGTTAAGCAGAATCCTTTTTTTTCCGATAATCTTTTATTTTCTTACAAGTGATCACAAATCATCTGACTCATCCTGGTAACCACCTTTTGCAGTTAAGTAACTAATAGAACACATGTGACTTAAATTATGTGTGGACATGTTCATACTATCTCTCACTCAATTATAGAGGATTCGCTAGATAGGAATTTTGCAATTATCATTCTTGTCTATTCACCCATACAATTGGTATACTTCGAAAGTACATTATTATATATTTGTTAAGAATATATCACTTCTCAACTAATGAATTGATTCTTTTAAGTAGATTTAATATGCTATATCCTAAGTGATATCTTGCATGTTACTCTCTTTTATTTCATTCATTTTATCATGTCATAACTGTATTCAATTTTTCTACTAAAGAGATGATAGCCATCTTTAACTACTTTTTATGTGAGCCATCAATCAAAATAAATAATTTTTCTCTATTTTTAATTATATTTTTAATTCAATTTAATTTATTTCCTAAAATTGTTTCATAAAATCGTATTATACCTTATCTTTTGGTAATAATCTGAAGTAGCAAACTTTATATTCAATTATAAAAAATTAGACAACAATCATAAGGGTATATATATTGTGAGATTTTTCTTAGCCTTTAGGGTCTTACACAACGTAAAAAGATATATTGAAACTTATATTAATCCCTTTTATAGTAGTTTTTTGCACATATGATACGAATTATGTGGTACGATATTTACTCACTTTGTTTAACTTGAATGTCTCTCATTCAAGAAATACTCTACAAATGATAGTTAAAAAAGAATGAATATCTAACTTAAGTCCACTTATCTACTCCAAAACTTTTCAAAACTCGCATTTAGCAACTTAAGATAGATGTAGTGATAATTTAATCACTTTGGACTAGTTTCCTTATAATTAACCCTTCTTCTTTAAGGAAGCATTTTTAGTTTAAATTTTTAGCTCTTAATTTTCACTCAAATAATAAACTTTAAACATGTTTCATCTCTAGTGATCACAAACACTATAGGCATTACCCATGTGAGGGAGTCAACATCTAATTTGTCTGACATACTTTGATTTAGTCACAACATATATTCATATAAAAACAAATATATTTATGAATCAAGTGTTACACAATACATAATCTTCATCGTACATTTACATTCAAATATAGCTTTATAATAAATGAACATATATACAGAAATATTTTCAATATCTATGTAAGTCTAGTGACTTTACATGGCCAATGAGTGCATCTTAGTAAATTGATTTTGTTATTGGGTTTGCAACCATACCTCGTATAGATATATATTGTATGTTCACTTCTGCTTATGCAACTATATCTTTTATATAATTATACTTTTTATCTATGTGCTTGGTTTTACAATGAAATTTAAAGACTTTAATGTTGAACCAAGGTGGTTCCAGTCATATGTTTTGATGGTAAAAAAACATTGTTATTAGTAATGTTTGAATTTTTTATGCATTTATAAGATAGCTAATGTTTAAAGTACAAGAATATAATTGTGGGCAGAAGAGCTTAAGCATTGGATTTTCAAGAATGGATAAAGAATGAAGTTCAAGTGATGATCAAGAGTGCAGATTAAGAAAATGAAGATCAAGTTTGGATAGGATTAGGAAAAGGGTTTAAGGTGTAAGTTTCCTAACCCTGATCGTAATCAATGCTTTAAAAGGAATCTCATATTTGCATCAAAATTTTCATATAGGATTTGAATTGTTATTTTAGTGATGAAATGAATTTGATTAGAGCATTGAAGTATTTGGAATTGAATTAGAATGGCATATAGGCTAAATGTTACATAATTAAGTTGAAATGTGTTTAATTGATTTAATGTATATTTGTTAATGTGTTCAAGTGATTTGAATTGTTGATGGAGTGTTGTTCTGGTGTGTTTGAATTGGTTTGCGTTATGAATTTTGGTTTATGGAAGGTTTATGAAGTGTTTGAAATGTTTAAAAGATGTTTAAACATGAAACTTTTCATAATCAAGGCAACTCTTATGTTTCAAATGAATTAAAATTTTCTTATAACCCAAATAGCCCTGAATTATGTTTTAAAACTTGTTTAAAGTCTTGATTATTGTTAAGAATTTGTTTGGAAAGTTTTATAGTTGGTTTGGAACATTTTTCATGTATTTTGGAGGAAAAACGGTGGACTGATCATCATAAAATGGCGAACTCCAAGGGTGCCACTTTATTTCTTGTTTTCAGGGTCTTCAACGGCGAGCTGTTCTTCAGTCCATGGCACCGTTGAAAACCGTAGGAACCGCCGTTGAAGAAGTTGCCTCTAACAACTAGTTTCCTCTTTCAGGTTTTTGTCTCTATTCTTAATTCTAAAGGTTATTTCTTATTTTTAATGACTCCAAACCTCTCTTAACTCTATAAATATGATTCCCAAACTATTTTAACCAGTTTTAAAACCTTTGAAAAATGAATTATAAAGATCAATTCTTCAAATATTCAATGCTTTCTTTATTTTCTGTATGGCTTTAATTTAATCCTTAATTTCATTTTTTGAATCAGTTTCTTGTGTAGTAAAATTATTGTTTTTATTTAGTAGAGGCATAGAAGAAGTTTAATCAAACGAATTAAGCACTTCAAAACTGTTAAAGTTTTCACTACTCTTAGTTCAATCTCATCTTTCATCACTTCAATCTATGTTTTTAGCATGTAAAATTATTGTTTTTGGTTTGTTTAAGTGTCTAGGAGTTTGATTGAAGAAATTATTGAATTTTAGAAAGCTTATTTCATTGTTTTTTAGGCTAAAGTTTCCATTAACACCAAAACCTTCAAATTTAGGCATGTAAATTTGTTTTTATGGCTTCAAAATCATCATAAAAGTTTTGTTTAAGAACTTAAGAGTTCATTGGATCTTTTTATTTGATTGTTAAGCACTCATAACACTTATTTGAGATCAAAGAACACAAATCTATTCGATTTTTTTACAACCCTTTTTATCACTTCAATTTTTCATTTTAATCAATTTTTGGTGCTGTAAATTTATCGTTTTCAATTTTTTTAAACTCCTAGGAGTGTGCTAATATTTTGGTTTCAATTTTTAAGTCATTATATTGTGTGTTTGAGCTAAATTTTTCAGATTACCTCAACACTGTCCAGATTTGACGTTTTCTACTTTGGTATTGATTTAAAATATTTATTTGCTGCTATAAATTGATGGTTGTTCTTACAATTTGTTATTAACTGATTGATTGAGGTTCTAATAGGTTTGTTTCATTTATTTTGCATCTTTTGATAGGTCAAAAACGTTTATATATTGGTTGGAAGTTTAAGCTTGCATATTTTGACAGATTTTGTGTATAATTTTTCAATCTGAATTTTGAATGCAATATTCACGTTTTTAGTAGATAATTTGGATTATGCATGATCTGTAATTGTGTTAGGAGGCTTGAAAAATTATTAAATTTCTAATAGAATTTTCAAATTGTATTAAATTATAGATGCTTTAGTGAAACACCATAAAGGTGTGCTTGGTGACTTAAATTGGGGGGAATATCTTTGTTTTGTGTATTATTATGACATTGGTTTCTCTTTGCCATTTAAAATATAGTTTTAGGTTTCTATTCACCAAAGATAAAGAAGATTTGAATTTTGTTAATCCTTGAACGTGAAATGGATTAGAATAGGCCTTGTATGTGCATTAGAGGTTATATAAGGTAAAAGCATTGCATTTGTTGAATTTGAGCCCTTATCTTGTGTTGATTTTGATCAAGGTTTGATAAGCTATATAAGCTTGAATAGAGGCTTTAGTAACC
>JAOXYD010000007.1:5896158-5923773 GCA_028565735.1 Pinacopodium congolense
TTGTTTAATATACTTTAAATAATTTTAATATACATAAATAATTTTATTATTAAAAAAATATAGTTAAAATCAAAAGTGCTTTTTATTTTTATGTTACCAAACAATTTACTCTATGAAGCTCTTTTGAAAAAGTTCTTTTGTAAATGACAGCCAAACAGTTAACTGTCTTCTTAAAAAAACTCTTCTAAAAAAAGCTCTACAGAAAAAAGCTCTACTGATATAAGCCCATCCAAATAGGTACTAAAACCCTAGTAATTAACTAGAGTTATCATTCACTGATTTAAAACATCCTTTTTTATTAATTTTTCTAATAGATATGGTAGATTTCTAGGATCCTTAGTTATATTGACTATATTCTTCGTGGCTAATTTATTATAGAGAATTAAGCACTTAAATAGATAAAGATGGGCATACAAATCATATAAAATAAATCAATTAAAACATCTAGTAACTTAGCTTTAGCTAATACAAAAAATTTTTACAAATATTAATCAATGAATGTAAAATATTAAACATAAAATGCATGTCTGTTCATTAAAATAAAAATAAAATTGCATTACAACAAAATCAAAGTCCAGAATATGCTCCCAATAGAGTTCCAACTCTAAATCACATTGATCTAACTTTTAAAATCCTCAATAGTAACTTTGAAAATCCAATACAATTGATTAAAAGCAAAAACCTATGCAAAACCTAAAGCTAAATTGAAAAGAGAGAAATAAAATAGTGATACAAGCTAGCTAATTCTACCTAAAATCTCACTTAATTTATAATGTCTAATACAAAGTCCTTAGCATATTCTTATATATTTGCCATTTGGTCTAAGGTTGGTTAATGTTTGAATTGTCCAAACTATCCCTTGAATTTTTGTTGGAACACACCTCAAGAGCCTTTAATAACCCTTTCTGTGAGGCATCAATGATGCCATTTATAACCCACTTTATTCTTCTAATTGCATAATGGACATCAATGATGGTCTGCTTATACATCAATAGTCCTATTAATAGGTTACGTTGTTCTCTTATAGTCACATTATTGATAGTTAATATTATACGATAAAGGTGTTATTAAAGACACACATTACTCATTTGGAAAATGTACGACACTTGATTTTTTTTTTGTAAAAGTAACTTATTTTTTACATGAATCTACAAAATAAAAAATAACATATATAAATTGGACAATTTAACACTAAAATAAGGGTAAAACATAACAAATCATGCTTTAAAACACTATAAACTATAATCATTTTACCCTCTAATAGCATTGTTATGAAGCAAGCAACTATTGTTAAAGACTACTACATGAATAGAAGAATAATGAGATGGTGAAATGGACTTTTATCTTTGAATTTAAAGATCATTGATGTCTCTAAAGACATTTTCTAGCATGGATTTCAGGGGTAAATTGAACTAATCCCTCTCTAAACCACCCTAGACCTAACAAAGACATATTTAAACACTTTTTGAAGAGTTTTACAGAGACTGTTTAAAGATATTTTGCAGACTTTTTGATAATACTTAACTTATATATATTTTGACATTCAAGATGTTAGGTTTAAGGCTAATCCATGTTATCTTTATGCTTAATTATATTAATATATGGATTTGATATTACAATCATGGAATTATATAAAAAATATTATTTTGAGACCTTGGTTGATATTATTGTAGAAAGAGTTGGATAATTTATAAGATGAAAAACTAGAAGGAAGATGGCTTTATAGTATGCTTAATGGCTTAGATCACAATTTACAATAGAAACTAAAAGAGAAGATAAAGATAGTAGGTTTTACAGCCAAAGTTACTACTATAAATTTAGGCATGGAAGCCATATGGTCGTGAGAGAGGTAGTTCCAGCTCCTATAAATGTGGTGATTAAAAGTTTCTCTTTTTTGATAATTTTTAACCTTTTAGATTGAGATAGCTACCATCGAAAGTTTAAGACTCAATTCCAACCCAATTTTACATATTTTAGAACCAACTAAAGGAGGGAATTTAAGTTGCTAATTTAGATTGATAGATCAAGAAGATTTTTAACAACTTATCATTGAAGATTCAAGGAGAAGACATCATGAGAATGAGTTTTTCATCACTTATTCCTTCTTTGATTATTGTTGTGATTATTTATACAACTATAAACTAAATTCCCTTAGGATATAGATATGATGAACCCTAAGATTTATAATACAATGTTTGTTCTTTGATTTGATTGTAATAACCTAGATTTACTTTACATTTATTTATGGATACAATTGTATTAAAATGAAAGTTTTGCATGCAATGCATGATTTGATTTCATATATTTAAATTAAGAAATCACTTTTATGCATAGACCAATTTACGAATAAAGATGCTTGAATGAGGTACTAGAGATAAGATTATTTAAGTTTTTTAGATTGTATTTAACCCTAACTAAGATTTTAAAAAAATCTATAGATTACATAAATGCATCTTATTAGTGTTTTATTTGAAGAGAGATTCTAATTAATCAACTAAAAGGATATGAAATATATTTCTCAAGACAAAAATTATAATTCTTTTAAGGGATTTTACGGCCTAAGAAAATTAAGTTAAGCATTAAATCAAGATGAAGCATTGAACATGTTAATGTCTTAGGGGAATTCTACATTTAAGTCTACTTTTATAGGTTGCATCTTTATCTAATAAAGTGTTTTGGATTGTGATTTTAATTAGTTATTAGTTTATTTTAATTAATAATTCAATCAATCCATCAATCATCAACTTTGGTTAGATTAGATAATAGAGAGATGGTAGTACTAATAATCGTGATTTTCGTAGGACCATAACTAGATTCACCCTAAGTTAAACTATAAGAATGATAGGTGCACTTGCCTTATTAGTCTTTGATTATGGTATCCTAAGTTTTAAAATTAAAATAAGAATATCCAACTAAATGATAATACGGGAAATAAGGCAAGTGTACCTATGATTCTTCTATTATAGCTTAGGTGAATCCAAAAATTTTCCTACAAGAATTGTATTACTACCAGTACTACTCATCTCTCTATTATTTAATCTACTGAATTTCATGATTGATTAATTTAATTAGTAATTAAAATCAACTAAACAACTAATCAAAATCACAACTTCAAAATAATTTACTAGATAAAGATGCAATTGATGAAATTAGGTCCTAGATGTAGAATCCCCTTATGACATTAACTTGTTTAATGCTTAATTTTAATTTAATGCTTTACCCAATTTACTTAGACTATAAAGTCAATTAAGTGAATTATAATCTCTCTGGAGTAATATAATTTATATCCTCTTTTTTTAATAATTAGAATCTTTTCTCAATTGAAGCCCCAATTAGATGCATTACTTTGATCTATGGATTTAATTGTTTTGGTTAAGTTTAAATCTAACCCAAAAAATTTATGTAAGACTATCTCTAAAATCCCCTGTAAGGCTTTATTCCTTGATTGATCTATTTATACACTTGATTTATCAATCAAAGGATATGAAATTAAATAATGGAATTGGAATTGCATGCAAAACTTCCAATCTAATATAATTGTATCCATAAATGAACCTAAGATAAATATGAGTATTTTACTTTAAAACCAAAGAACAAACATTAAACTATTAATCTTAGGACTCATCCCATCTAGATCCTATAGAAACTTTAGTTCATAAATAAATAAATAAATACAATAATAATTAAAGAATTTAAAGGGGTTGAAAAACTAATTCTCCTGATGTCATGATCCTTGAATCTTCAATGGAAGTTGTTGGAAAATCTCTTAATTTATCAATTTTTGCTATCCAATTAAATTTTCTTCCTTTCAATTGCCTGAAAAAATATGAAAACTTAGTTTAGAATTAGGTATTGAACATTTGGAAGTAGTTATCACACTCCAAATGGTCCTAAGTTTTTGAAAAATCTAAAAATTCCACTTAAATAGGAGTTAGAACCCAACCCTCCGATGATTAGAATCGCGAGCATGGAAATGCCTATGGAATTTACTATGGGTAGAGTCATGGCCATGACCCTACCGATGGACTTTACTATCTTCTTGCAATTTTCTTGTTTTTCTACTAGAAAAATCATGGCCTATGTCATGGGCGTAGGTCACAAACACTCCTTTAAAATAGCTCCAGAAATAGCTGAAATTCAATTGGATATTAAAACATAAATCAATGCATTTGAACATAGTTCGCATTTCCTAACTCAATCATGACTTACATGACTTGATTTACTCACAATTGCATAGTGATTCATAGCAACATTTTATAAATAACTACTAGGCTTATATGGCACCTAAGAGCGGATGAATTAAGTATTAAATTATTCAATCTAATATTTTACCAATTTATTTAAACACATAAGCAAAAAAATATAATTGATTAAATTAAATAATAAAAAAATTGACAATAAAAATAAGTGCATAAAAGTACAGAGAGAGGGGAAAAGGACACTTCACGATTTATTCTAGTTCGGAACTATCCACTTATCCCAACGTTTAATCTCCAAAACCACTATTGAGATTTTTACACTATTACAATCAAAACAAGTATAATGTTAGATAATACAATCCTTTTTCAAGGAGTAATGATAACCTTTCACTCCCCCTTTCAAGGCTAAGGAATAAACTATTGCTCCCTTTTCTAAAGCTAAAGGGTAACCTTCTAGCCTCTTACTTTTTATGGCTCAAGAATAACTCTCTTCTTTTTCACAACTCAAGAATAATCTTACAAAAACTTCACTCTTAATTTTCCATCCCCACAAAAAATACAGCCCTATAAAATGTCACTCTATTAACTTACCAAAGTGTTTAAGGGCTCACACAAGATTTAAGAATGAATGCACTAAAAAACCAACACAACTTGACAAAAAATCTCAAGACACTTATATAAAACTTCCATAATGTTTCTCATATGAAAAACCACACCAATAACACATATTTATACCAAAAAACTAAAATATTCCTATTACATTCTTGTTGCCTAACGTTCGTTTTCATTAATTAATATTACTGTTGCAAAATTTGAATGTTGCTAAGTTACCGTTGCATTTTCAACAAGTTTGGTTAACTGATTCATATCATTTAGTAGACCAATATACATTTTTTTCATTATTCGGTTGACTGTATACCTTTAATTAACCTATATCACTTCGATCAACATTCAGTCAACTGATATACCTTATTTGGTCGACTAACCTCATAAAGATCGAGATATTCTAGCCTAACTTGACCTAAAAAAAACCAAACATAATCCAATTCTCATCTTAACCCAATCTAACACATTTTAACATAAATCAACCAATACCAAACCTATTATATCATAAATTTTACAAACTTAACATAACTAGTGCAATTTATACACTTCAATTTAATTAATCTTTATCTAAATTACAATTTCATACAACATACATGACTTACCTCTTAAGTCACACAAAATTAAACAAATTATCAAATCATTAATCACATCAATTTATTCATTTATTCAAACATACATAACTTACCTCTTAACTCGTAAAAAATTAATTAAATTACCAAATCATTAGTAACATTAATTTATTCAAACCTTTACTAACTTAATCATCATACATACTCATGTAATACCATACATGCATTCATTTATCCGTCAAAAGGATTTCCACATACAACAAAAACATATAACACCTCTTGATTATGTATCCTATATGAAAATACTAAGTATGAATGCATATGTATGATTGAGCCTTTTCAACACATGGTAAGACTAAAATAAGACTTACATAAACCCCCTCATAACAACCTATCAAATTCTACTCTTGAACTTGATCTTCTATCTTCAATCTTCAAGTTCATTTCCAACACTCTTCTTACATCAACATGGTCTTCAACCACTTCATAAACTCTAAGCAAGGGCTTCACATCTATGCACTTCAAGCCTACATTAAACACTTCATAACTTGTTTTTATCAAACCTATCTTAACAAACATAACAAGCTCTAAAAACACATTAGTAAAAACATTTGTCATCGTCAAAATAATGGTGGAATCAAATCTTGGTTCAATAATAACATTAGGCATCCAGGTAATTCCATATACATCCTTATATAAATTATAGGTATTTTTAAAGCTTCTTAAGGTCACTTAGCTTTTTGACACCAGAATAAACACCTTGTCATGAATACTCCAATTACTCAACTAAGATACTCTTAGAAGGTTGCTTGAGATGTCAACTAGCCTTTTAATGGGAAAGTAAACACCTTATCATAAGTAACCCTTATTACTCAACTAGATTACTCTCTCAAATGGCTACTTGCATCACCCTTTAATTTCGATTTCTTTATTAATATAAAGCTAGTAAAGTGAAAATTTTTTTCTCATTTATTTAAATTTTTAAATTTTTCATAACTAATTAAACATACCAAATTATTTAACTAAACACCCTTTCCTAAAATTGCATAAAAATCCATATAAAATGTCTTTAAAGACCTATTACTCCATGTAAAGGTCACTAAACATATGTAATATACATAAAAATAAAAATAAAAAGGTAAAGGCACATTTAAGATTTATTCTATTCTAACTATGCCAAATACATCAATTATATTAAAATGTGCCAATTAACAATCAATTTATCCTCAAAATCATTCTAAGTAAAATATGTAAAGTAATCAGAACAATTCAAGTGTGTATTATTAAAAATATCCTATTTGTCTTCCCCCCCACACTTATGTCAAATTTTCCTTAATTTGAGGCCTGGAAAACACAAAGAAAGGTGTAAAAAAATTAGAAAAAGATTAGTACTCCCCTGAATATGTGAATTCACATGTAGGCAAGGTTGAGACTATGTCATTCCCTGCAATTGCTAACATTTGAAGATGAGAATTGTGAAGCTGTTTCCATTCTTAAATATAAATATTAGATACAATCTTTTTAAATAATTAGATCAAGTGCGATAAATCGAAAATGAAAATAAAGATATGAAACAAAAAGCAAATCATATATAGTGCAATTGTTTAAAAACCAATAACAAAATTAAAACAAAATAAAATATAATGATACAAAGAAAAGAAAAGAAAAGAAAATTTAAGTGCTAAGTTTAATATGTAGTCGACAAGCATCATCTGTTAGGGATGAATGCTGGCAATGAAATTGCATAAACTCTCTCCATATTATCTACTACTCCTCCCATCTAGCTTATTAATATCTCTTGTCAGCCTGGTACTTAAAAATGACTGATGAAAGTTGCAAGTGCATAGAATCCAAGTGAGTACTGAGTTGATTAATCTAAACCAATATTAATAAATCCTTAGTAGAAATCCCCATGTATGTATCTCCTCCTCCATGTCATGATCACTATATTATTATTGATCTTAGGGTGGTGGTTAAGGTTCAACTCCCTTAAGCACAAGATGGCTATCAACCCTAGTTATAAATTCCATCCTAATCCAAATAGTATAGTTTAGTGGCTCTATTTTAACTACTCGCCCTAACTCCAATTGACTCAACTTGATCCTTAAATTAGTTGTCATCCCTATAATGTAAGAAGATTCACTAAGGGATCTCCAAGTATTCTTACATTAATGGATTAAATGAGCTACCAAAACAACGCTAATATTAGACTATTGCTCATTCACCATGCATCAAATGTAGATCAGAACTCCTCAGTTCACCACCCTAAAAACTATCATGCCTACCACCAATGGTGTAAATGATCAACCTATATAATATTATTAACTTTGAAGTTTTAAACTTTGTGTTTTTATGACATGTAAAGAATAGAAACTATCTCCTAATTGGTCCCAGAACTTGAAGGCTATAATATTATTGTTAAATCTGGTACGGCCCCCTTATCCTATGGCAAGTTCTTTTCCCCCACTCCTAGGGTAACGCTGAAATCTCAACAAGACATGGAAAACTACTTACCTTGCAATTAGAACTCCACTACATCCTCTTCATTAATGTTCAAAAAATACTTCCTAAAATTTAAAAATCTAGAAACCTAAACAATAAATTGGCATATTCAACCTCCCTTATCTCCACAAATAAATCCCATCCTATAAACTTCAAATAATACCTAATATAATCAGCCACTCTCAAAACTTCGAAATCTTTAAATAAAAAATACGTATTAGGCAGGGCTATATACTTATCTAAATGGGCCAATTGACTGAAGGTTGGAATAGATGATTCAAGCTCTACACTTCTTGATGTGGATGCCTCATTAGAGCATCCTCTAAAAGATAATTTTTTAACTTTTGGCTCCTTTTTTTAAATAAAAAATATATCAAGTATAATATGTAATTTTCATATGCCTTATTCACCCAAATTATAAGCCATGTAACTAGTCTTAGGCACTACAGTCAAAACTTAAAATAGTCATCAAATCATAACAATATGCCATGTATTGTTAGACATTAACATTTTTTATAAAGGTTTCAAAAGCATCTAAGAATATCATCCATCTAGAACAAAGTACAAAGATAGCATGCCAATTATTTCAATTAAAAACAATGGGTAATAATGTGGTGCCCATCTTTATAACTAGAAGATAATTAATCATTATTATGCACCAATAGAAATAACAATCTCAAAACAAGAAGACACATGCATTCCATGAGGAGCTTAATATGCAGTGTACCTCAATTTCATCCGTTAAGCACTAATAACTAATGAATACAACGAAAAATTAGGTTAGGACGATTTTCTATATAGTATCTAAAAAAATAGGATGGTATTATGTGTGCTAAAAGCATTACTAAATGGCCATTTGCTTAAGTATTTTATTAAAAAAAACATAAAATTAGTAAGGACACGCATAACCATAAATGTTTTAGTGTGATTATGATCTTTTAAAGATTTGGTCTAATACTCTTTCACATTATTTTTTAGACTAAAAAATTAAATTATTGAATATGATATTGATCTAATGAAATTATGTAAAAATGATTGTTTTTGTAGGTCTTATAAGTTATATTAATTCATAGAAGGAGTTGGATGATTTATGGTATCAAAAGGTTGAAGAAAAGTGATGTTCTAATGTATTCCACGACTTGCCCTATGACCATAGCCTAAGCAATGAAATTTCTCAAAGACAAAATTAAATGAGCAAGTTGTCTAGTGGGATTCATAGTCAAGGTCATGCCCATGACGTTGGCTATGATTTTGGTACCATTTCTATGGCATATCCCATGACTGTGACTTTGGCCATATGACAATCAGGCACAACTCCTTTTTAAGCCTGCTTTGAGTTTTTTTTTTTTCTACGATTGTTGACTATAATGTCACAACAGCCATTATTAAAGAGAAGAAACTCATTCCTAGGCCAATTATACTCATGATTAAAGCCATAAATACGGAGAAATGAAGATTAAAATAGAGATTAAGAATATTAGTGAAGCTTTCAGCAAGGATTCATTAAAAATTGAAGATTTAAATCACATTAGAATGAGTTTTCTCTTTCTTTGATCTTCTTTAACCATCGTTAGATTTATGTTTATAGTCATCATTTGATTTCTTTGGATTTAGAATTGATGAACCCTCTGATATAGTGCTTATTATTTATTTCTTTAATTTAATATATAAATTTGTAGATTTTATCTTAGGGTTTTCTATAGATACATTGTATTTTAGTTGATATATATGCAAGCGTAATTTCAATTCCATAGGTAAAGAGACATGCAGAGGGTAATGTAGATAGGCTTACATAAGTATTTTAGGTTAGATTCAAACCTGACCAAAATAAAAGGATCCATAGAATAAGGTAATGCTTCCAATTGGGGTATTACTTGAGAAGAAATTATAATTAATCAATCAAGAGGATGAGAGTTATATAACTTGAGAGAGAGTATAATTCAATTTAAGGATTCTATGGTCTAGGTGAATTTAGATAAGGCATTAAATCAAGGTTAAACAATGAACCTATTTATATCTTAGGGCGATGCCTTATCTAAATCTATAATCTCATCAATTGTTTATCCTTTGTATAAATTGCTTGTGTTTGGTTTTATATCTTAGATTTGTTCTTAATTTTAATTTAATTATAATTTTTATTGAATCACTCATTTTCTTAAATTAAATAATAGAAAGACAGTTAGTACTAGTAGTTCGTCCTCATTAGATGACACTTATCTTAATAGTCATAGTATTTTTTAGAATAAGGTTTAGATTTATTCTTTTAAAACTTAGTAAGAGATTGACCACACTAAGTTTTTAGTGTTATTATCGAGGATTGAATATTATGACAGCCTTAATTCTTTTAGTCTAATCATATATTTTGTTTATTTTATTTTAGTTTTGTGTGACATAGTTGGTTATCCTTCTATGGCTACGATTAGCTGATATAATGGCATGGAAAAATCCTTAGTGGTATTGTTACCAATGACAAGATAATCAAGTAACTTCGATTGACAAGTAAGGAGTAAATGGGATGATTTACAATAACCATTGAAGCAACAACTACAACATAACACGAATTGATTAAGCTTATTTTGAGCCACCTCCATAAGATTATTATCAATCAAAGGAAGAAAGATCAAGATTGAAAGAGCTATTAATGAAGGCAATATCCATAATAAAAGCTTGATTTGAAGATGTAGAGGCCTCTATCCATAACTTAATAGCACAAATTGAAATTTTAGTTTAATAAGAAGAAGAATTGAGACTAAGGGGATTGTAAATAAAGATCATATCTTCAACCAAAGGTTGATTCAGGAGTATAATACTTCCTTTCATAACTTATCGATACAAGTTGGGTAGCTAGCTAAACTGATTGTAAAATAAGGGTAAAAAAAGTTTTCCTAATGTTATAGAAGTGGAATCAAGATAGCAAGATAAGGATGAATTAATAACAATTTAAGGGAAGTTGGCAATCGATGTGGATAAAAATGCGAAAGAAGTTGTTGATGTTACTATCGTTAAGGAAGAAAATCAAATACCTTTTTTCATTAATTTTATTGGTATCACAATTTTTTAATGTATGCGGAAGATTAGGTATCATTATCTTTTTCCAAGGTACCATGTACAATCGAAAGAAGGTGAAGAGAGACATTATTGGTAGGTGTTGCATTCTATTTAACCATCTAATATTTGAATAAATTAATTAAAAGTATGGACCATAAACGAGAATTATCATTCTTTAACATTTAGGTCTAGTTAAAAGACTTTAAAGAAGTGCTTGTTGAGAGGCAACCCAATTATTAAGGTTTGAAGCTGTGTAGGATTTTTTTATGTTATGTTCAATCCATTTTTTATTACTTTTTTGTTTTCACTCTTCTTCTTAGTTTTTGGAGAATTTTCTTTTTAATTGGCAAGGATGGCTTGAAGAGTAATGTACATGAAATTTAGGGGATTTTTTTTATTCCATTATCTTTAATTTTTTATGTTAATTTATGCTTCTTTAACATCGAGGACGACGTTCATCTTAAGTGTACGGGAAGGGAATAGGATTTTATAGAATCTACACTTGAATTATTGGGAGATTGATAGTAATTACTTTATATTTCTCACTTAGAATGATTTCCATTGCTATTGATTATTAATTATGGTATTCCAATGCAATAGATGTATTTGACATAGCTAATATTGAATAACTCTTGATTTATCTCTAACTTCTAACTTTTCATTTTATTTTGTGTAAATTACACTTGTTTAGTGACCTTTGTGTACAATATTAGGTATCTAGGGATATTTTTTATGCATTGTTATGCAAATTAGAATAGGGTGTTTAATTTAATGCTTAAAATTAAAATGGGTTGAATGATTGAGCATAATTTTTTTCACTTTGTCGGCTTCATATCAATAAAAAGATCAAAGTTAATGATGGGTTGAATGATTGAGCATAATTGTTTTCACTTCGTTGACTTCATATTAATAAAAAGATCAAATTTAATGAGTAGTGTCAGTATCTATTTGAGAGGGTAATCTAATTGAATAATAGGGGTATGCATGATAAGGTTATTACCTTCACGTTAAAAAGGCTACTTAACATCTTAACAAGCTTCTAAGAGTATCTTATTTGAGTAACTTAGGGCATTTATAATACGGTTAAATTCATCCATACCCCTTGTAATTTGGTAAACTATCAATTAGACTCTTATAGTTTCAAAACTATCAAATAGATCTATAAAGTTTCAAATTATTTTCCCCGTTAATCCCTCCATTATTTTTGTCCCACATGGATATGCCACGTGGTACCATATGGACATGTCATGTGGCACTAGACTAATAGTGAAAGTAATTTAAAAGTTTAGGGACCTATTTGATAGTTTATCAAACTATAGGGGCTTAATTAATAGTTTAACAAACTATAAAGACCTAAATGATATTAAATCTAATCAATGAATTATTTTAATAATTAAAATAAATTTGTTAATAATTAAAAAATATGTACTGTAAATATTGTGTTTTTAATAAAATATTAAATTTAAAATTCAAAAAAATCATACAAATATTTTTTACAAATTTAATATTTATCATATTGCATATATGTGAGAATAATACAAACAAATTTAACGTGCAAATAATATAGTAATAACTACTTTAAATTAATAAATTTTTTAGATTGAAAATAGTTTGATTTAAGTATAATTTTATATAATTGAAACGACTTTTTTATACTCAATTCTGATTGAATCTAAATAAAATGATCTGAAACTTATTCAAATTTAAAAATGATTTGAATCTTAAATTTTAATATGTTAAAACCTAATTTAAGTCAACAATTTTAGATCAAAAATTAATTTTACTAATTAAAATTTTTAATTTAATTCAAAATAAAATTAATAACTTAATTTGCTTTTAAATAAAATTTATTTTTTCACTTTTTCTTATGAATTTTTTATGTTCTTTATAATATTTTTAATATAGTTATTATATCTAACTTTACAAGTACTTCATATTATTTCAAGTAAAATTTTAAATACGAATAAAGTCTAACATATTTTATTTATATCTAAACGAAATTGAATATTAAAAATTTTTAAATTTTATGTGAAATTTTTTTATGTCAAATATTCAAAATAATACCTAAAAGGATTTTTAATACTTAAATTGAGTTTTAATATATTTAAATTTAATATGCAAATCATATTTAAATTTAAATAAGTTTCAAATTATTTTATTTAGATTCATTCAGAATTGAGTATTAAAAAAATAATTTAAGATATATAAAATAATACTTAAATCAAACAATTTTCAACCCAAAATTTATCATTTTAAAATAATTATTACTATATTATTTACACAATAAATTTGTTTGTGTTATTCTTACATATATGCAATATGATAGATATTAAATTTGTAAAAATAAAATATTTTTATCATTTTTTTATAATTTAATTTAATGCTTTATTAAAAATACAATATTCACATCATATATTTTTTAATTATTAATAACTTTATTTTAACTATTAAAATAATTCATTAATTAGGTTAAATATTATTTTAATCCTTATAATTTAGTAAACTATCAATTAGGTCTTTAATAAACTATTAAATAGATCTCTAAAATTTTAAATTACTTTCACTATCACGTGGTCATATCTCTTAACACTGTCGTTAATTCACGTAAAAAAGAAATAACATAAAAACTAAAGATGAAAGGAATTTAAAACTTTATAAACATATTTAATATATTTAAAATTATAAAAATTTAATTAATAATTTAATAAATTATAGAGAATTTGAATGAATTTAACCCAAAATAAAATAATCCGTGTTCGCTGCGTGTTCGCTGCTTTGGTAAGAATTCGATAAAATAAGCCATACCGTAAATCTATTTCTTTACTCAAGTGGATTGGATAGTCACCCTCTTCAATCCATTGTTTACTTTATTATCTTCTTTATCTTTTCTCTTTCTTTCTTTTCTAATTCTTTTTCTAATCTTTATTTTTGAAAAGAGAATAACTACACAATCAATAACTTATAGCCGGTTATGATTATCTTCATTAAAATATTATTAATATAATATATTAATAATTATAATAGAATAATATATATTATACTTTCACTAAACGGCTCATTTTAGTTATTGCCTTTTGGGAAAAAGGTAAATCTTCTCTCCATTTTACAAAAGGAGATCAGCTTTAGGCACGAGTTGTTTTTACCAAACACGGCGCCACGCGTTCGAGCATGCCCTACCCTTCTCTTATTTTTTTCTTGGCCTGTTTGAGAAGTTTTTGATTTTGAATTTAATTTTTAAAATTTTTAAATATAAAAATTAATAAAAAATATTAAAAAATCGAAAAAATACTTTAATAAAACACATAAATTAAGATAAATAACACTAAAATTTATAAAAATATATAAAATTTAATATAAAAATATAATATATATAATAAAAAATTACAATCAAAAACTCAATCAAACATTTTAATTGACGAAATTGTCTGTTCAATTCCAAAAGACGAACTGTTGTTTGTTGCTAACCGTTAACTAATCTTGAATAATTAATGACTTTTAATGCGCAAGAGAAGTTTTAAATTAAAACACACTAATATTGTAAGACCCCACAAAGAAAAATCAAATTTGTCGTACCATTTTACTGATTTTTCTCCTTCTCATCCGGAACCCCTTATAATGGCCCCATAGATTTTTCCAAAAATTCCCAATTTCTCAAAGAACCGAAAAAAAAAAAAGGGCCATGGCGACAACCTCCAGATCCGAACCTATCAACGAAACTGCCGCTCCCAACTTCTCCTCTTCTCTCTACCCTGCGAACATTGATGAGCTCAAGCGTATCTTCAACCAATTCGACACCAATGCAGACGGCAAGATTTCCGTCGATGAGCTCAGCGACGTCCTCAAGTCTATGGGTTCTAACTACACCATGGCGGAGCTTCACCGCGTGATGGAGGACATCGACGCCGACAAGGACGGCTTCATCAACCTTGATGAGTTCGCTCAACTCTGTCGATCGTCCTCAGGCGCCTCCGAACTCCGCGACGCCTTCGATCTGTACGACCAGAACAAGGACGGCCTCATCTCGTCGGCGGAGTTGCACAAGGTGCTCAATAGCCTTGGGGTGCAGTGTTCTGCCGAGGAGTGCGTGAAAATGATTTGCGGCGTCGACTCTGACGGCGACGGATCGGTGAATTTCGAGGAATTCGAGAAGATGATGGCTGCAAATAATGTCAAGTATGGATCCCAGAAATTCTTCTAGATCCTTCTGGATACCGTTATATGCTTCTCTTAGTTTGTTTTTAGAAACCTGGTAATCTAGCATATGTGTGATGTGAATTAGAAAATGATCAATCTAATCTAATCCAATCTGATTGCGTTTGTAGTTCTTGCGTTCGTCTTCGAATTTCAATACGTTGTAAATTATTTTTCCTTTGTTAATATACTATTTGTGTTTTGAAAAAGAATATCTCAATCTCACCTGAACTCTAGATGACCCGAATTCGATATCACCTAATTTAAATAGACCGAAACTCAAATGGACCCGAACTCAAATTAGCCCAAACTTGAATTAATCTGATTTATTAATCTGAATTGACCAAACTTTAATGTAAAGATTGCACTTTAAGACCATAAAACTTTGAAAATTTTCTTTATTTAAGGATATGAATAAAATTTAAAATGAGAAAAATACTTAGGGCCTGTTTGGTGAGAAACAGAGGAAACAAATGTGTTTGCCTGTATTCTCTTTATGTTTTCTGTTTTCAAAATCATAAAAATATAAACAGAAACAGAGAAACAATAAAATGATGTTTTTTTTATTTTAAAAACAGATTTTATAAACAGATTTTTTTATATTGAATAATGAATACAATCTATTGACTAATAATATATTTTTTAGGTGTATAAGAGTTTTTTAGTCAAATAATTTAAATTTATTTCATATTAAACTATCAATATTAAATTATATATTTTTTATAAATTTCAACCCAACACGTTTTTTTATTTTTTTTATTAAAAATATCAACCAAACATGTTTTCGTTTTTCTTCATAAGAAAAATAGAAACACAAAAATAAGAAATAAAAGTAAAAAAAACAAAAACAAAAAAAACAGAAGTGATACTAAAAGGCCCCTTAATTTAAAATTTTATTTAAACTAGCAAAAATAGCTAAGATGAGCCTTGAAGTACATCAAAATATAATTGAAAACAAAATAATAATACATGAAAATTATCTAAAAATTTATAATTGTTTAGCACATCTCTACTTATCAAAGTTTTATATTATCAATGAAAAACTTATAGAATATTACAGAAGCAAGTTCAAAAAAGTTTGTTACAAAAATACTAAAAGCAATGTTACGTATTTCAATGAGTTTCAGCGCCAAAATTATTTATCTTCATCTTCTCACCAATTCACTAAAAAAGCAATAAGATTCTTGGATGTGTGAAGCTTGCAATAAGACACTTTTATAATTTAATATAGTTAAGGGTGCATATATACATAAAAAGATTTACAATAACCTACCTTTAAATCAAGTTGGAAGATTCTTCAGAATTGACCTGCAACTCCAAAGTCTCTAATGTTACTTTTAGATCATTCAAATGCTCCAAATCATACTCGTTCGTTTTATGTATTTAGAAAGAAAAAAGTATTAATAGTTATACAAATAAAAACTATAATAAAGAAGTCAAACTTTCATAACCATACAACCAATTATGAGATGTTATCAAAATTTGCATATAATTTGAAAGAAGACGATTCATGTACTTGTTTAAAACCTTACTACCCATAATGAAGATGGATTCTGAAGCAAATAAGTCGAATTCCATCATTTAGGCACGTCCAACTAAAGTGATTTTGAAACTTTCAAACCAATAACTGCAGCACATTAAAAAAATTTAAGTCTCCTTGCTTCAGATCTACAAACATACAAAACACTATCTCTAATTATTCACATAATGTGCAATGACACAAAGATAGCCTTCATCGATCATTGATGTCCATACATTACTAGTCAAACAAATTCTTCTCTAACATTCATCAATGTTGATTTAAGTTGCTTCCCCAACTTTTTATGGAATTTAACGATGACACTTCTATGAATATTCTGGGATACATGCTTAATATCTGGATTCAAATATAAATTATAACTATGTACCTCATCATATTCAGCATGTGAATATGACAAACCATGTTTGATTGTGATTTTGTATAGCCATTCTCTACAAATAGCTTCATATAACTTATGATGAGACGATTGTCCACTTGTTCCTCCTTCTATTAAAGACATTTGATATTTGTCACACGTTTTAAAATGCCACAAAATATTTTTTGCTCCTACTGATGAATTCGCATGTATTCCTTAACTTTACAATGTTTACATTTGGCTCTTTTTACCTTGTATCCTCCCCCTCCCCCCTCCCCAAATTTTAATCTCACTATCAAATATAAATTAATTACATTAACTTTCTTCATGGGCGCTCGCATCACGCGTGGAAAGGGAGTTTGGACCATTGGATCATGCTGGAGGTGAGCTGTGAGCGAGGTATAGTGACAGGCATGCACGACTAGGAAGAGTGCTGCGACCTAACTTGAGAGCTTGCTAGACAGCTCGACTTAACTAGACCACTATGACCTGACCAGACTGTGGTTATACATTAGCTACGGTGACTGTGACAACAAACGATGATTCTTACTGTGAAGGTGAGTGAGTGTTGAAAAGGGAAAAGAGGCAAACTAGAATAGTGAGGTGGGAGCATGGTGGCGCTTGAGTTGTAACAAAAAATTAGGTTTTTTTTTGTATAATTACTTATTAACCACTTATTTTTTAATTTCATATGAAACACATCCTAAAGTTTCTCATCTTGCAATTAAATCACTAGCTTTTCCCTTTTAATCTTCTCAAATAACCCCTATAGTTTTATTTAGTCACATAGATCATTATATTCGTATAAGTAAATTTTTAAAAAACTTCAAAACAAAATTTTTTTCTTAGATTAAAAAAAACTCACTTAAGTTAAGATGCCCATTTTAAAATTCTTAGTATGCAAACTAAAATTTTTATTTTATAATTAGTAAAAGTACGATAAATAATTATCTCAAAAAAATTAATTAAACATACTGTTGTTTAGAATTTAGAATTTAGGGAATGACAAACAATTTTTTTATCCATACATATATGAAACTTCATTTAACTCAATAGGTTAACCCGCGTTAACATGACTTGAATTTGACCTAATCCGAACTCCACCTGATCTGAAATTGAACTGAACCCAAATTAACCCAACTTAAACCTAAAAGTCTTTTTTCCTGACATGACCTGAACCCAAAATAACCCAACCTGAACCCGACTTGAACCTAAATTAGTGTTAAACCAATAAAAGCTAAACCCAAATGACTTGACTCAAACTCAACTCGACTTACCCGATTGAAATCCCTACTCAAAAGGATGAAACTTGGAATTGAATTTTTGATATAGCCTTAAATGAAAATGACGAATCTCTCAACACACTCATAATGCTAATTTTTATTTCATTTTGTCTTGTTAATAGGTTTTGTACTGCTTTAGACAGCCTCAGACTTATGATATTATGATATTCAACCCTCCTATCTTGTAAGTGGGTAGAATGAGTTTTATTTCTTTTGGAATATGATATGGGTGCTTTAGTCAAATTTGATGTCATTACTTACATTTCATTTTGTCGATGTATAGAAATTTGCTTGCAATATATGAGATGTATTTATTAAGAGAATTGTAGCATGGGTTAGAAACTTTTTTAAAACAAGTTCATATTATTTTATTTATAGTACAAGTCATTTTTTTGCATAGTCAATGCGATTGTAATTGTTTAGTTTACATCTTTGCGACTTTCACGTTACAGTTTGGTGATGGCAAGTTGTATGTTAATGGTGTTGTTCAAGATGAAGATTTAATTTTAGAGCCACTTGCTTATAAATGGTCAGTTAATATAGATCATACACGGTGTACGATCCATATGAAATAATGAATACTTTTATAGTTTATTGATATTATAGCCATCTACTTGCAAACGAAGGATATTGGATAGCATGAGCTGCTTTTTGAATAGTTGGCATAATTGAGCCACTAGTGGTATCAATTGAGAGGAAATTTGGCTAGTTACTGGTTTTAACATTAATTGTAATGTCACAATATGAAAGGGAAGGGCATCTCCACTTTTTACCATTTAGTCTGTTAGTGTCTTGTGGTTTTATCAATATCCTGAATTTGTATACAATTCAAATTAGATGTGTGATCATTTTTTTAATGAATAAAAAAGCTTCAACATTTTATTGTACTTGACATGTTTGATGCTTGATGATCTTTATGTAATTAGTTCCATAATATAAATTGTGGAGCAGTTGCATGTGTAGTATTTACAACTCCATTTGCAGGTATGCTTGTAGATAGAGGTAGAATATGTTACATGTGCAGTAATTGGCATGTGCATGTGCAGTTTCCTAGATAATATTTATGTGCAGTTTTATGGTAAAATGAAATGTCCATAAAAGTGAATAGCATAACTAATGGTAATCAAGTTGTTTAAGCATCTACATCAAGTCATTATTTTGAGCCACTGAGAGATATTGGAGGTCTAATGACAAGAACTAAGCCTAAGTTCAAGAAAGAAGCTCTTGAAAGATCAATCATGGGAGTTGTAAGTGAAGGAACCATTCTTAAAAATTGAGAGGGTTGACCTATGTTACCTATTTACGTGTTGTGGATGAAGAACAAGCCTTAAGAAGTCAATATGGCCTAACAGAGGCTAAGTTAAAGGGTTTGGGAACAAAAGACATCATGTTGAGCTGATGTTAAAAGATAAAAGTCCTAACAAAATAGCTCTATTATGCTTTGTTTTATCAAGGGCCATTCTTTATCTTACAGAAGGAAGAAAAACCTCATAAAAGAAGCAAAACGACGCCCAATAATGACATTGTTATGCTTTCTAAAAACTGGCATTATGATCCCAGATGAAGACAGAAGAACAAAAGCCTTTGATAACAACACTGTTTATCCTAACTTAAGTGTCATTGCAGCTACAAGATTTTGGAAAATTATGTTTATTTTAGTTGTTTAACTTACAATTTTTCCCTTAGATTAATGTTTATAGTTATTATAGTTTGATATTATATTCAGTCATCCCTTTGTAGAACGATCATAACATTATTAAATCAATTTGAGAGATTTTCTTTTTTATGTTTCCTCCATTTTTCTTCATCAAAAGCTTAAATATGATCTTATTAGGGTAACTTGTGGTAATCAACCTTCTATAACTCTGGTTCTAATCAACATATTTTATTAGGGTTATGTTTTCCTACTTAATTTAAAGATGTTCTTAGGTTATTATTCCATATAGATTTAGGTTTAATACTTCTTGAGATCTACGGCTCAAATCCTTTGGTTTCAAAGTCTTGATTTTCTTCAAATCAATTGTTATCTATCTTTGTTCTCATAATTTGTTTATGTTTGTTGATTCTTGAGCTTCCTTTGAATCCTTGTTTTCCTTCATTTGTTTGTTCTTCTTCATACCCTTTAATTTGTTGCATTTTGATTTAAATATAGTGTTTTTTAGTCTTCCTAATTTAAAGTATGCACAATTAAAAAAAGTCAAAAAAATGTGAAATAATAGTGAAAATATGTGAAAAATTATTGTATTTAATCTTATGTCAAGATATGTATGTTCAAGTAGTTCTAGGTTTTCTTAATTCATTAGGGAAAACAAAGGTTATGTCCATAATCCAATAGTATCCTAAATTTTTAAAATGAATTTTATTTCTTTCATAATTTCAACGATTATTCGTGAAATTCAAAATTTTTTAATTCAATAATTTCTTATTATTCTATTTGTTGTTCCATTCTTAACTTTATTTGTCTTTCCTAATGATGTTTATTATTGATACTTCATCATAGTTTAATCATTCTTATCTTGCTTTGGTGAGATCATTGACAGAAATTTTCTTAAAAAACTTGTAAGGGAAAATTGAGTTATAAAAGGAAAGAGTGGTGAGCATAGTATCATGAAAATCTATATTGAGCGGAAAATAAGAGATTAAACACTACATTAAAGGTAAATATGTGACAAAGCGTGAGGTAAATTCATGTATAATTTTTTTACTAATTTGTTTGTTTGAGAAGTCAAGATGAGTAGGGGTTTGGATAGAGACGATAGAGCTCAAGCTATTTATGAAGGTTGTCCAAGAGCAATTAATCTTTCACTATAAGATTTGATAATATGTCTCATTCTAAATCTAGAGCTTCTAAGAGGCCCATAATTAAAGGAGAAGAAGGGGAGAGTTTGGAGTATAAAGAGAATAGTTTAAGTAGAGGGGCTAGAGTTGTTACAAGACAAGGTAATAACATAAAGGGTATTAAGACCTAGATTCTAACTTTTTAAGGAAGGAATGATCCTAAGCTATATTTGAAGCAAGAGCAAAAGGTAAAGCATTTGTTCAATTGTTATAATTATTCTACAGAGAAGAAGGTAAAGTTAGTGGCACTGGGGTTTACAGATTATGCTAATATCTAGTGGTATCAATTGCTGCTTAATCGGCATAGGAGTGAAAAAAAGGTCAATTTGCATATAAGAGGAGATGAAGATGATGATAAAAAAGAGAATCATAATAAGCCATTATTATAAGGATTTATGTAGAAAGTTGTAGAGTTTGACCCAAGGATATAAGAATATAAAGGATTACTATAAAGAGATGAAGATAGCAACTATTAGAACTAATGTAAAAGAGGATAGTGAGGTGACAATGTCTAAATTCCACAATGGGTTGAATAAGGAGATAGTCAACATTATTGAGTTATAACATTATGTCAAAATAAAGGGGTTATTACATAAGGCAATTAATGTAGAGAAGTAATTAAGATCTAGGAATTCTTCTAAATCTAATGCAACTATATGGACGTTTAGTTAGAGAGATGTTAAACTAGGGCATAATATAGAAGAGAAAATTAAGCATAAGGAGGCAAATGCATTTAAAGATAAGTCTGAACTTAAACTGTCTACTACGTCTCGTAATATTTTGTGTTTTAAGTATCAAAGATTTGGGCATATTGTATCATTGTAGTTGGTGTTGGTTTAGTCTAAATTATCCCAATTAATGATCAAATTTTAACAATTAATCACACACTTTCTTAAAGCAATTCCATAATCAACTATTCAACAAGTATATCGGTTATCAAGTAAAAATTGGAGTACTTTAGATTTGAATTATTATTCCCACAGGAATGCAATTTTGTAAGTACTAAGTCACTTGGACTACAACTATCTAGAGAGGCTAAATTGAGTGAATTAACTAACTAAAATTACCAAGTTAACTTAAAAGTTCCAAATTATGCAAGAAGACTAAGAATGAGCTTAAGGATTGTATAAATGGATTAAATAGCTAAGGCTTTAACTTTCAATGATCTAAATGAGTTAATTAAAGGTTGTGAGGCTTGAACTAGGGTATCTTCATTAATTCAAGACAATGCTATAATTAAGATAATTTATTTTCTCTAATTAACCTAAATTGAAGTTTGGTCATTCATCAATTTTAAGCATTAGGCTTAATGTTTAAGAAGTTTAACCTAAAAATTCCTTATTTTTAAATTAAAACCTTCACGATTAACTAAAATATGGTCATTCATTGAATTAAACCATATTGTTTAATGAATTATCCAACAACTTAGGTAGATTTCTTAGATCCTATGGTTATTTTCTATCTTTATTATAAGTGATCAAGTTAGAATAAGCTTTAAGAACTTTATTTGAATAAAAGACAACCAACAATCATGCATAAACAATCATTCAAATCATCTACTACCCATACCTTAGATAAGAATTAGATCTACCACTCATTTGAATTAAAGAACACATCATATTTATCATAAACATTACATCTTTGATTATATTAAACAAAGAGTGGACGACAAAGGATAAATGAGTTTAAAATGCACCAAATATTACTAAAAATACATTTACAAATCTAAATCACATGTTCAAGCTTTTACAATCCTTAAAAACAAGTTTAAATATGCAAAACAAAACCAAAAAAATGAAGAATACAAGAAAATAGCCCTAAAACTTGAGAGAACATGAAAATCTAATCTAAGAGACGTGTTTTTCTCATTCTCTTTATGTTGAAAATAGCTTTCGAACATAAATTTATATGTCCCTTGTAAGCAGCTGCTTCTTGGTGCAAGTTGGAACTTATTTGGTCAAAAATCTAGTTAGAGATTCTAGTTAGAGATTCACGACTACCTACTTAAATGACACTTGAATTAGACCTAAACGATGTCGTTAACCCTCCCGTGTTTAACTCTTCAAAGCGACTTAAACAGTGGGTTGTAGGGATCTAAAAGATGGGTTGAAGAGACCCCATGTTTAAGTCTGAATTAATTTCAATCTTCATATTTTTCCTAATTTTCTCTTCTTTTAAGATTTAATATGCAATTTAAACAATTTCAAACATAAATTAAACAATTAAACATCAAACTGTGGGTGAATTTATATTAAATATCAATTCCCATAGACTTAAACATTTGCTTGTCCTCAAGCAAATCAATCAATCATCAATTTCAAAGTAACATATAATCATAGGAAAAATGATCCAACTCATCAACCATAATAATGGAAAATATGTCTTTAATTATTCAATCAATATGACCCATTGAGATGCTATATAATCAATTAATCCAATCAAATCACAAATTGAAATTAAATTACTTCATCCTTCTTCAAATTCAATCTCAGTCACAAAACTCACTTCCAAATATAAAATCAATATTAGCACAGAAAAAAGCATTATCATTTAAATAACTTTACATCATTATGTCATTAAGCACTAAACCATAAATATAAATGTGAGCTTTAAAACTTGATTGAGAAGTCACTCAATCTTTTTATGTGAAGAGCATTTTTTTCATGAACATCCCAAATTACTCAGTTAAGTCACCTTATATCAATTGGCTACTAACACCACTTTTAACTTCGACCAATTAGTTTGAAGACAATGGCGTGAATGAAAACTTAATCACTTTTCTCTTTTTACTTTCTTTTTCATTTTGTTTCTTTTTTGCATTTTTAAAATGTACTTAAGCAAGATGATGAAAAATGTTTAAAAGAAGCCCCAATTTGCTTAAAAATATGCATTTTAAGAATGGAATATCATAATGATTATGAGATATTTACTATCCAAAACATAAATCAATTTAAAATCATTCAATCATAAATTGTCACAATAAAGTGTACAACATCTTGATTTGTCAAAAATATTGAATCAAAAGGAAAAATATTTAATTATATAAATCAAAATCAAAAAAATGTTTCCACAAATTATAAATTATCATAAGAAAGGTGATAAAATGATGAGCTATAGGACAAGAAAAACAAGTGTGAAAACATGGCATCCCTCCCCCCACACTTAAAATGGACTTTGTCTCCAATGTTTATAAAATTGATAAGAAAGCATAATAATGGGAGAAAAAGGGAATAGAAAACACCATAATAACAATGATAATATCACTTGAAGATTCGTTGAGGTACACACTAAAATTTTCTCATTGATGCAACACATTAAAAATGATAAATGAAAAATGAAAAGGGATAATATAAACAAAAGGCATGCTTCATATATAGATAAATAACGTCAAGGTATAAAAGGGAGAAAAATATACCATAAAAGTCAAAATACATCTGAAGAGTGCCAAAAGGAAATACATCGAAAGCAAACAAACTAAGAAAAAGCAAATAAAATCACTATCCATATATAGTAGATAAAATGCAGTATCATCCAAACATCATCTAGCTAGGAGGTGGCTGATCTCGAGATCGAACATAATCCTACAAGATGATGACTTGGCTCTAAACTCGATCAATATAATCTTGGACATCGAAATCTTTTTCGTAGATGGCATCATACTAGCATTAATATCAACAAGTGATGCTCCAAGTGTAGTAGAATAACAGTGTTATCCTTAAAATATAGGGAAAATAGAGGCACGTAAGTAGGAGCATTAGTTGATAGTAGAGGGCGATGGCTTAAAGAATACTCTTATTACTGAAGTAGCTTTTACAAAATATGGCACTATTTACAATTGAGAAGTGTGTCTAACAAGTAAGACCGTCACTATCCTTCAATGGATGATTAGGATCGTCACAATCCAATGGCTTATAATGATTTGCTAAAATGATTTATACAAATATCTCACTAATATTCCACCAATTTCTCTAAGAGATGATTATGCTACTTAAATCTTCCACCTATTCTAGTCTTGTGGAGAATCTTTTAGATAACGCCAGGGTTAACCAGTCAATCCTCATATCTTTGTAAGGTAAACAATCATTACATGACATTCTTCCCCAGTCAACTTGGAGATGCCCTCGTCGCATTAGCTTTACACACTTGATAAGCTGTTCCATGCTCTCCTTCCCCAACTTTTGTCTCCTTGGCATGAACAGTGGATCACCTTTGGTATTATACATCCTATATCTAAGCCCAAATCGGTGGGGTTTTCCTTGTCTTGCCAATTCTCTCGAACTTATGATTTGTGGGTTATGCTCCATCTTCTCCTTGAAGCAATCCACCAAAAGAACTTTTAAACTTGTGATGACTCCCAACTTTGCCTTCATACTTTAAGCATCCACCACCATAGTTGCTCCACTCAACTTTGGTTTCATCACTAAGTCATATTTTTCTATGAAAGCTTGCCAACTATCTTGCTTCAATGTAGGTTTTAGTTGGATAAGGAAATAGCTCCTTCCCACATAGTTCGCCTTCTCTACGAACTTGGAGTCCATCGAATTATTGGGTTGCCTCCCTGGTTCTTTAAAGGCAATGTGCCTTACACCATGGTTTTATGATCCACCTTTCTCTTTGGTAGAAGCTTCGACAGCTCAAGTGGTATTGCCTTCACTCATTTGAAAGGTTATATAGTAAAAATGAATTTGGTTTGAAAATTGGACTCTCTCAATAGTGTTACCATATACGTCCTGTCTGTCTCGAAAATGCATATGATGTTAACAAACGGGAATGACATTAACTTGATGCTATCGAAGAAACCTATGCCAAACAATATAAGATAATCTTCTAAAGAAACAATTGAAAGATTAATATAGCCACACTACTCACCTAAGCAAACTTTAACCCCTTAAACTCTACCATATATAGATGTTTTTTAATTTAAAGCCTTGATCCACCATTGTTTCTTGATTGGCTCAATACTAACCAATTTGCTTCCTCTACTTGAATGAAGTTATTGGTTGTACCAATATCTATTAATGCCTTCACTGTTTGGCTACCAACTTTGACTTTCACGAACAAGCAGTTTCTCTTCTCAGATTTAGGCATCTCCAATTTTGTTTTAATGACATCGAGGAGTTGTAAGGATCACATCCTTACTTCTTGGAGTTCTTTCTTTTCCCTTTCCTTAAATAAGGCCAAAAGCTTACTTTTCTTTAGGCAATCCCTAATCCTATGTGACCCATCACAAAAGAAACAATTAAGTGTAAAACTTTTTTCATCTTAGTCTATATTAGGACTCTTGTCCTTCCTAAATTTTTCATGCTTTCAAAAGCCCTCCTTACCTTGATGATTTTCTCCTACACTCTTCTTCTTATTACCCTCATCTTTGTGGGATTTGAGTTTGATGAATTTCTTAAACTCAATAAGGGATTCAGCAACTAAAATGAAACTTGTAAGATCTTAAGCTCCATAACAATGTATCTCCATTTTCACCTAATTTTGTAAAATATCCTTAAATGCAAAGAATATCTCTATATCAAGGTTATTTAGGATCTCCAAGAATACTTTGAAAAACCCTTTCATATAATCCCTAATGTTTTCATCTTGATGGAAACATCTTAACTTAGCTCTCGCCTCCTCTTTGAAATTCTTCGAATAGAATTACCTCTTGAGTTTTCTATTCAAGTCTTTCTGCATACTAATGGTACAAGTTACCTCTCAATGTCCCTGTATCTCTTTCTCCAACACACCATTGCGATGTCTTCAAGATAGAGAATGATACTATCAATTTTCTTGATGTCCTCCACAACATCTGGTATCTTAAATTATTGCTCCAAACTCTATAGAAAGTTACCCATCTCCTTCGCATTCCTTGACTCCTTAAATGTCTTGATTTTTAGAACATCAACTCTTAAAGGAGTTGTGACTACCGCTGGAATAGCAATGCTTACCTCTTGAACAACTTCCTTCTTATAGAAGGCTACCTCATCTTTAGTCTCCTTAAAATCATTAAAGACTCTTTCTTTGGCATTAAGGAGATGTAAGGATCCCATCCTTACTTCTTCAAGTTCTTTCTTTTCCCTTTCCTCAAGTAAGGCCGAGAGCTTGCTTTTCTTTAATCAATCCCTAGCTCTATACAGCCCATCATAAAAGAAATAGTTAAGTGTAAATAATTTTTTATCTTGGCCTTTGTTATTACTCTTGTCCTTCTTAAATTTGTCATGTCCTTCTTAAATTTGTCATACTTTCGAAAACTCTCCTTATCTTGATAACTGTCTTCCCCACTCTTCTCCTTATTACTCTCGTCTTTATGAGACTTAGGCTTGTTGAATTTCTTAAACTCAATAAGGGATTCAACAATTGAAATGACACTTGTAAGATCTTGAGCTCTATAGTAATGTATCTCCATTTTCACTTAATTTTGTAAACTATCCTTGAATGCAAAGAATGTCTCTTTATCGAAATAGTTTGGGATCTCTAAGAGCACTTAGAAAAACTCCTT
>JAOXYD010000007.1:5923873-5949537 GCA_028565735.1 Pinacopodium congolense
AATGGAAGGTGGTGTGGGTGTGGCGGTTCTCTCCAACTTCTCCTTCTCAACAACCTCACAAAACTCCTCTTCTCTCAGTAGACAAAAAGAAATTCCTCACAGATATAAGAAAAATGAAACCCACAATGGCATCATTATGATTTTTAGAAATCATTATTATGGTCCTAGATAAAGATAAAAGAACAAGGCCCTTGATAATGATGTTGTTTATTCTCAACCAAAGCACGTTTTAGAGGCGAGACTCTAAACAAGTATATTTATTTTAGGTATGTAATTCATAGTTTTGGCCTTGCATTAATGTTTAGGGTATTAGAGTTTATATTGTATTCAACCATCACTTTATAGAACTATTGTAACATTACTAAATCAATTTAAGAGATTTTATTTTTATTGTGAGAATTTCCTTTTTTGTTCTTCATTAAGAACTTAAGCATGATCTTATGAGGACAATTTATATTGATCAATCCTTCATAACTTTTGATTTAATCGAAAAATTTAATTAGGACCAAATTTTCTTACCTAGTTTAAAGAAGGTTTTAGGTCACTATTCTGTGTAGTTTCAAGTTTTAGATTGTTCTAGGTTTAAGATTCGCATTATAACTAACATATCAAAGAATAAATTCATTATTGGTCAATTGACAAGGAAGAAAAGGAAGTTGATATACATGTGTAACCTCTTAAAAATACATAAAACAGTTAATGCACTAGTACGCAACAATAAAATTGCAATGGCCATTTGTATCATCTTCCCTTTCAAAACTTATCCTATATCCACAAATCCTCATTTTGAAAATAAATAAACATACAAAGTACAAAATTACTACCATTTTACTGATTGTGATTATTCAATAACAATATAATACTACTACCTATAATGCTAAAATACATGTTGAAGAAAAGTTTACTCAAACTTACATATTTTATTGAAGGCTATAATATCATAGCTCTAGATGTTCTCATTAATTGGTTCAATAGCCGATTGTTCCTTGATAAGATTGTCTATAAAAAACAAAACATCCATAATCATGCACGTATCTACAATTTCTTAATATCATATCCTACTAGTATAAGCTTGGCTACAAGAAGATTGAATATTTATTATAAACACAATTTTTTCTTTGTTCTAATGAAAACAATATAAAAGTCCTATAAAAGACTTATACTAAGAATATTGCTTATCAAAAAAAAAAAATTCTACCACAAAAATACTATAATGGCAATGTTAAGTCAAATGCTTTAGTTTAATATCATCTAGCTTATAAACTAACGTAGCCATCTGTTTCCTTCCTTATGTAATTAGAGAAATCACCAAAAAATTTTACAATAATTTTTGAACTGTTCAAGAAAAGAAAATTTAAAAGTTCAATTTGAATAACTAATATATAATATGCAATAAAGTACTGTGTAAAAGAACTAACATATACCGCAAAGCAACCCTTCTGTTAGACCCCCTAAGTCTCAAATGGTGGAATCGTGTGAGTATTGATCGATGCTTGGCATAAGGTTCAATATGATGAGGGCATGTTTAACAAGGAAGTAAGGATAAAGACTTGCAAGTAGGTGAGAAAACTGTCAAGCATTAGTGAAATCTCTAGAGTAAGTGAGATTTGGCATTCTTTAGTGTGTATTGATAGAAATATTTAGTAAAGGTGTGAGATTTGAATGCAGGACTAAGGATTATTGGCACAACTAAATAATCCTATGTCCAAAGGTCCATGAAAGCATTTGATTTTGGTGAAGAGGTCTAAAGGTATGAAAATTTATGAGGTTTATTGTATACAAACTTGGATTGTTATTTTACTTAGTCGTAGAGTGATATGACTACATCAAGAGTGAGTTCATATGGACCATGATTAATAGACTTAAACATTGGTGTGCATTAGTTAGACCACATAGAGACAAAATTGAAACTTGGATAAACATCATCTTTTAATGAGGATCATAAGTGATATGGAAAATAAAATTTGAAGATTATAGGAATAAGATTATTATCTTCATCTAATGGATAATTTCTTAGTTGGACAGGGATGTCATCCAAATAAGATCCTAGGAGATGAGTCAAAATCTTAGACGTTAAGAGGCAATCTTAATTATTAAGTCAAAATTAGGACTTTAATTTATACTTATCTTAAATTTACATTCTAAGTTTGAATTTTTCCTATTCATTGAAATTAGTCTTCAATATGAGATAATTATAACTAGAGAGAGTTTAGAGCTTTTGGATAAAAATTCTTATGAGTGCTTTGAGTAGGCATTTATTTTTATAGAGTACTTAGAGAGGGAAGTCATTGAAGTTCCTTTGTTAACATTTTATGAGAGTTAACAAAAGATAGGTTTATTGTATCTCTCTCTTATATATTCTTATTATTTCTTCTTTATGCAATCATTTGTGTGTTGTGAGTGAGGAAAATACTTAAACACGAGTGTATATGAGGTGTCCAAACATAGATGAACTTTTTCATCAACTATAACAAAGGAATGCTAAGTTATGCATTAATTGATATAAGTTTAGCTATCATATAAGGACTTCAGCAAATTCATTCAATTCAATTATGATTAAAGAAGCCTCCATGACAAATGGTATTAGAGCTAATGGAATAACTAATATTAGAGCTTTTTTAGCGAAAAATGACTATTGGAAGTAATTTTACAAAGAAGCTTTCTAGATTAAGGGAAATAATTAAACCTATAGCCCCAATAGATCAATGTATAGCATGGGTTGGAGGAAAAGATGTGTGAATACATCAATTTTTCAATTAAGCATGAGATTTCTAGTAATTTTTAGTTAATAAAATTTTTTATAGTTGATCTAGTAGAATTAGGAGTAATTTAGGATTGTTTTTCTTATCCTTACATGTAATTACTATTTCCTTTCTCTAGTTAACTTAGATATTCTAGTTCTAGTAGGAATAAACTGCAAATCAAGTTGTATACATATATAAAGATATAAGTCCTCACATTGGGGGGTGTCTTTATGAGATTAATATTACAACTTAAATCTTTCTAAGTCTTTGTGACTTTTACTTTGTTTTTGTGATGAGTTCCCTTGATTTTTTGAATTACTCACTTTATATCTTAGTGATTTAATGGAATATTATCATATTTCAAGATCCTTTAAATCAAAATTTCTTCTTAATTTTTTTATGATTAAATATCACTATTAATCTAATATTAATTTATTCCATTTCCTTTATCATTTCAAATCTTGGTATCAAGGCAAGGTTCTTCGATTCTTTTTAGTATTCAAACAGTCAAAGACCTCCTAACTTCATTTTTTGACTTGAAGAAATAATTTTTTGTGCAAAGAAAGTTATTGCTCTATGATTCAAGTTGTTACTTTGTGATTCTAGAAATATGTTGCTCATTATTTTTAAGACTCATATCACAAGTTTTAAGCAAACATGATATTTATATCAAAGACTTGTCTGAAAAACAAGGACCATTTTACAAAGGTTCACGAAATCTTGAAGAAAATATTGACCATAAACATTTTCGCATCGATGCTATAACATAGATCTTGCAATGTAAAGAAGCGAATATACACCAAAGGAGATGTCCTAGCCCAATAAAAAATAAGTCTTACAAAAAGTTGTGATTCCTCTCCTAATTTAAGTGGTGATGATTATTCAATAAGGAATAAGCATGACTATGATAGTAGGAATAAGCATGAGAAAGTTGATGAATGATACTAATTATTTTATATATTTTTAGGCATGATTTTATAGTCAAAATCCTAGGTTTGAGGTTAATTTCATGTGAATTATATTCTTATTTAAGTTAAAATTTGAATACGATATTTCTCATAATGATTTTTATAAAAATGCATGTGTATTATAGGTTTTGGTGAGCATTTTGTATGTATAAAAGGAGTTGGATGGTTTGTGGGTTCAAAATATGAAAGAAAAGTTCAATTTAGTGAATCGCACACCCTACATCATGACCACGACCCAAGCTATAAATCTTTCCAAAAGAAACATTAAAGAAGCAAAGTTGTCTAGTAAGTTCGATAGTAAGAGTCACAATCGTGACCCTGTCCGTGATTTTAGTTGCCACCTTATGGGAAATCCCATGGTCGTGATTTAGCTCATGGAACAAATGAGATCCTCTCTTATTTAAGCACTAATCTAGGTTGTAATTAATGGTTTTTTTAATCTTGAATGACCTAGAGTTGCCACCAAGAAATCAAAAACTCTTCTTAAGCCACTTTTAAGCATTGAAACACTTCATTAGAATGATTTTTTCGAAGCCTTTATAGTCTTTGATTATTGTTATCTTTTAATATATTTAGGAATTAAATTATCATAGGATTTAGATGATATGAACCTTAATATGTAATGTTAATTGTTATTTATTTGATTTAATATATGGATTTTCATATTTTTATCTTAGATTTCTCTATAAATATAATTTTTTGGTTTTGAATTCTATGTAAGTATAAGTTTTATTTCCATATATGATTTCATATAACTAGATTAAGAGATCATTTATATGAATAAATTAATCCATAGGTAAGGAGAATTGAATGGAGATCTAGAGATAGAAGTACTTGAGTTTTCTAAGTTAGGTGTAAATCTAACCACATATAACTAAAACAGTAGGATCCATAGATCACAATAATACTTCTAATTAGGGTATTAATTACGAAGAACTTCTAATTAATCAACTAAAAGGATATGAATTATATAACTAAAGGGAGAGTATAATTCAATTTAGGGATCCTATGGCTTACATAAATTTGGATAAAACATTAAATTAAAGTTAAATCATGAATACATGTATGTTTTAGGGGGTTAATCACCTTGGTCCTAGCTCCATCATCTGCATTCTTAATCTAGTAACTTGCTTTGGAATTTTTTAGTTAGTTGTTTAGCTTAGTTTAGTTAATTATCAATTTGGATAGGTTAGATAATAGACAAAAGGACATTCTAGTAGTTAATTAACAATCCTTATGGAATGACATTTGGATTCATATTAACTATATTGAAATATGATAGATGCATTTGTCTATTAGTGATTTTTGTATTGTTTAATTTTAGATTTTAGATTTTATTTTATTAAAATATCAAGTTTTTAAAGCTGCTACTGGGAATTGGAAATATTAGGAAATAAATATCTCTATTAGTCTAATCAATTTTATTTTCTTTTTTTATATGTTTAATTGTTTAGAATTTCGTTTCTAGATACTATATGTGAAGCTCTGAATTCTAGGTAGCCAAAATAATGATATGGTAAGGTTACCATTGGCAAGATTTCTAATGGTATAAAGATGAAAGGATGTTGAACTACGAGTCAAGAGATAGCTAGATAAGCCATGGATATCAATATGGCTATATCTATAGCTCTATTTAGATAGAACATCCACACCATTCCTAGCTTAACATGAGCTATTTTGAGTTTCCCTCACCAAAGTACGATCAACAATGATAACAACAAAAATAACAATGAAAAATTAAAGGCTAAAGAGAAGTCAAGACTGGAATTATATGGGGTTTTAAATGAATTCATATCTAGCATCAAGACCAATTAAAAAAATTGGAAGTTTCTCTCCACAACTTGGAAATCAAGATGGGATGGTTCGTTGAATCAGTTACCAAATGTAAGTAAGTTGAACCACCTAACATTGTTAAAGAGGAACCAAGGGTGTAATAATGTGTAAACTCAATTAAAAGCATAGACGAGCTAAAAATTATGCGTAGTGGGAATAATGAGAAATTTGCTAAGGATGTAGGCATTAAAGAAAACATGGAAGTTTTTAAGGTGTTGACTTTGTTGGTATTATAGCTTTTGAGCATCGAATGCTAGTTGCATATCAAGATTTTGTGCCATGGACTTATATGAAGGGTAAAAGTGGTGAAAAATGAAATCCGATTGTAGGTATAGCAAGCTATAAGGCGGTGGCACGCCATCATAAAAATAAAGAACCAATTTTAGATGGACACAAAAAGATGATTAAGATTGTCTAACATTAAGGTTTTAGGTCTAGCTAAAAGATCCCAAAGAAGTACTTATTAGGATGAAACTCAATAATATTCCTATCTCTTTTGATTTCTTTTTACTTTGAATTTTAAAATCTGTTGAAATTAAGTTTGTATTTTGGCATGTTTCATTTGGTTGTATTTACATAGGTTTTGTTTTTATGTTTTGTTGAATTTATTGTTGATATTTGTTGATAAGTTGTTTCATTTGCAAATGATTTTGTTTAGGAATGAGTTTGAGAGGATTTGAAGACTAAAATGTGGGATTCCTATTTTTAGTCAAATTTATGGGGCTTTTCATCAATATTTAAGTTACATGTTGACCTATGTTTCTCTAATATGTGAAATACCCTTTGTTTATCATTTTCCATTCACCTGAGAGTTGATTTGGTAGATTTTTCTTATGGGTGTTATATGTTATGCAAAATGTTAATTTGTTCTTACCATAATTGTGATTTTGATTTATTACTTTTGTAATTTGTTAATGCTTTGTCTATTCATATGAATCAATTGTTGATGTTAAACACTTTATAGTGATTCTTTTGAACTAAATTTTAGTGATAATTGTGATTTTAAGTGTTTAAGAAATTGAGATTAATAGACATTGTTGCTTGAATTGCTTATAGATAGCATGCGTTTGTTTTATTTATGATTGTTATCATCTTAGGTGTCTAACAATGTTTTACATGTTAATTATAATCTAGGAGCACCTCATAATCTTTCCCATTATACTCAATTGATGAATTCAACATGATATTCTTATACTAACACAGATAGTTAATGAGTTGGAATAATAAGTGGAATGCATTAGCTGTTCACTATTAAGTTAGGCAGTAAGGGTCAGAGAAGGGCAATTACTCATTCTTATTCTTAAACCAGTATTCTTATTTGTATCTATTTTTCATAATATTATGTAAGGATTAGATATATCATGGAAAATTCTTCAGAAAAATTGTGTCTTCCATAATGGGACTAGATAAGTGAGATTTCAAATAAGTGTTTACATAATCTTCTTCTATCCGAAGAAATGATTCATCAAAATAATGAGACACAAAAGATTCGATCCTCTTATTTTTCTTTCTCAAATCGAGAGATCTATGAATTGGGATCCTAATGCATATAGATGCAAATGGTCCAATGGGAGCAAGAATTTTCTAGGAAAAATTGGAACAAATGAGAAATTATGGAATACATTACATGATTTTATAGCTTATAGATTATGAGGGTTAAGTATGAATATGGTTTATTCGCACCTGCTTCAGTTTAAATTATAGAAAATCATGAAGAGAACCATGAATATGTCTCATAGAGGAAGCTTAAAACAAGCATGCTCATTAAGGTTTGAGGAACAAAACCCACAAATTCCACAATGGGAGGAGTGGCAATCCATATGGAGGGAATTCATGTAGCTTCATCACCAGTCGCCACCTCCCACAAATGATGATTAATGGTTGCATACATGAACTAGACTTAGCAACCAAGTTTGCCTTTTCTTTTATTTTGTTTCTTTTCATTGTATTTTCATTTCATTATTGATGTTCTAAACATTTGTATTTTGTAGGATTTCCTGTTATGTTCTTTTTTATTTTATTTTGATGTTATTTTATCACTCTTGATCTTGTCATCTTGAAAGCTTGTACTTAATGATTATATAAACCTCAAATTGAGAACAATTTGACTTAATTTTGAGGGGAAAGAATATAGTATTTTTTTCACACCATAAAATGATTTTGATTTTTAGTTGTTAATTACTATATTCCAATGCATTTCATGTATTTGATATAGTGAATATTGAACAACTCTTGATTTATTTCTAACTCCTAAGTTTCCTTTTTCTTTTATGTGAATTTCATGTGTTTAGTAACTCTTATGTTCAATATTAGGGTCTAAAGATATTTTATATGGATTACTATATGAATTTAGAATAGGGTATAATTCAATGTTTAAAATAAAAATAAAAATAAAAATAAAATAATTTTATTGACTAAGTGAGTATATTTTCATTCCACTAGCTTCATAGCAATAAAAAGTTTAAAGTTTATTAATGGGGCTAGTAGCCATTTGAGAGGGTGAAGTAATTGAGTAACTAAGGGTGTTCACGATAAGATATTCAATTTCACATCAAAAAGGTTATTTGACATTTGAAACAAGTATAAAAGAGTATTCTAGTTGAGTAATTAAGCAAGTAATCTCTAAATAAATGCTTTAAATTAAATTTTTATTGTTTTAAAAACATCTTTGACTAAATTTAAGTAATGATTTGTATGAAATTTCTTATATGACTAGTATTATGCATAAAAGGTTGTTTATTACTAACTATGTGTTTTCATGTGAAAACAAAGTTTTTTTTATGATGGAGTTAAGATACATAAGCTATATCAATTATATTAATTTATAAGTTTTTGTACTCAACTAGCTTTCTACTTCCAATTGGAATTATTTTAAGTGGCGTCCCTTATTCATTACTTGAAGATAAGCAATAGTTCAAGTATAGAAGTATTTGATAATACTCATTTTGTACATATTTTAGGCATGATTTCATAGTAAAAGTCCTATATTTGAGGTTAATTTCATATGAATCATATGCTAATTTGAGTTAAGTTTTGAATATGATATTTTTCTATGTTGATTTTGATAAAAATGAATGTTTTAGTAGGTCTCGGTGAATATTTTGATGTATAAAAGGAGTTGGATAGTTCATGGGATCAAAAAGATGAAAGAAAAGTGTCAATCCAATTAATTCCACACCACACCTCACAACCATAACTTAAGCCATTGAAATTTCCTAAAGAAACATCAAAGGATCAAAATTGTCTAGTAGGTTCTACGGTTAGAGTCACGGATTTTGGTTACCAATTCATAGGAAGTCTCACAATTTTGACTCAGGTCATAGGACAATTAGGTTCATTTCCTAGGTTTTAATCAATGGTTTTTAATCTTGGATGACCTAGAACTACCATAAAGAGACCAAGAGCCCTTCTTAAGTAACATTTATCTTATTTTTAGCAAATTAAGGAGGATTTTATCAAGAATTGAAGATCAAGATTGATTTCCAACAATTTTCTTTAAAGATTCAATCATCAAAACGCTTCATAAGAATGAGTTTTTCAAAGCCTTTATTTTCTTTAATTGTTTCTATATTGTTTAATATGTTTAGGAACTAAATTCTCATAGAATCTAGGTTATATGAATCCTAAAATGTAATGTTAATTATTATTTCTTTTATTTAATGTATGGAATTTTAGATTTTTATCTTAGATATATCTATGGATACAATGTATTGGTTTTGAATTCTATGTGGACATAAGTTTCAATCCCGTATCTAATTTCATGTATCTAGATTGATAGATCATTAATATGAATAGATCAGCTCATAGATAAAGAGATTTGCTTGGAGATTTAGAGATAAACTGACATGAGTTTTTTAGGTTAGGTGTTAATCTAGCCAAAATAATAGGATCCATAGATTATAATAATATTTCCAGTTAGGGTATTAATTGATAATAAATTTTGATTTATCAACCAAGAGGATAGAAACTATATAAATCAAGAGAGAGGTCTAAGGAAATCTAGATAAACATTGAATCAAAGTAAACAATGAACACGTGTATATCTTAAGGAGATTAATCATCTAGGTCCTGCCTCCATCATCTCCTTTCTTAATTTAGTAACTTGCTTTGGAATTAGTTGGCTGGATTTTTAGTTTAGTTAATTATCAATTAGGATACGTTAAGTAATAGAAAAGGAGATTACTGGTAGTCCACTAATAGTTCCCATAGGACTACATCTTAAATCACATTAGTTACACTATGAAATGATAGATGCATTTACCTATTAGCAGTCTTGGTATTGTTTAATTTTAGATTTTATTTTATTAAAATTTAAAATTGAAAATTTTGAAATTTGATAGTAGCCTAGATCCAGAGGTATTTCTTGATTGGTTTTGTTTTATTGAAAAGTTTTTTTTAATTATAAAGAGTATGATGATCATAAATGGTTAAAATTATTGTTCTAAAGTAATTAAATATGCATCACTATGGTATGAGAACAAGAAAGTTCAATATAAAAGTGACTATAAAGAAAGCATTAAGTCATGGAAACAATTCAATACTAAAATTAAAAAACAATTTTTTTCTATGACTATAACTAGGGCATGTTTATTAAGATAACCTCTCACTAAGAATCCTTATTTGTTAATGAATATGTGTAATGTTAGCCCTCTGTGGCACTTAAGGGAGGGGAATGAATTAGGCGGTTAAAAGTTTTTCTAAGTTACATAATCTAATCTTTTACTAATTTATTTAAATACATAAGCTAAACAAAAATTATAATTTATCAAATAAACAATAACAATAAATTAAACAATAAAAATAAGTGTATAAAAGTAAAAGAGTAAGGAAGAAAGACACAAATGATTTATCCTAGTTCAGAGTTCTCCACTTGCTCCTACATCTAGTCCCCAATACCAATTGTTGAAATTTTTGCACGATTACAACAAAAAAATACAACGTTAGAAATACAATAATTTTTCAAGATTTAAGTATGACCTTCACTCTTCCTTTCAAGGATAAGGAATAGCCTATCACTCCCTTTTCTAAAGCTAAAGAATAATCTCATAATACTCTTCTTTATGGATCAAGAATAGCTTTACAATACTCACAATATTTCACTTCTCACAAACTCCCTTCTTACAAAAACACCTTACAAATATGTTACTCTTGACTCATCAAGGTGTATAAGAGCTCTCTCAAATTTTATGAATAAAATGCAACACACAATACTCATAAAATAATCAAAAAAATATGCCACTCATATAAATATTCACCATAAACTAACAACTAACCTCAAGAATGCTCAAATCTCTTATATAAATGTGTATAAATTTTTTTCATATCAAACACAACACACACAACACATATTTATACCCAAAAACCTCAATATGACCTCATAGAGGTCAGGATACTCTAGCCTATCTTGACTTAAAACAAACCAATCTTAAATTAAATTATACCTTAACCCAATCAAATATATTTTAACACATTCCAATTAATACCAAACACATTTAACATAATTTAACATATCCAAGTTCATTCAACTGTCCAAAATTCCTTAACATTTTAATCTAACCAATTTAATCAAATATAACCATATACATAAATAATATCCCTATTCATACAACTCCAATTCAAACACACTTAATCCAAATCACAATTTCATACAACATAAATGACTTACCTATAATTTATTCAAACCTTAACCAATTCAATCATCTCACACACTCATGTAATACCAAATTGGATCCATCCATACATCAAGAGGATTTTCACACACATCAAACACATATAATACCTTTTAATTATGAATCCTATATGTAAGTACTAAATATATATTCATATGTATGATTGAGTCCTTTTAGCACATGGTAAGACCAAAGAGACTTACATAAAAACTTACACTACAAAACCTATTAAATTCTACTCTTGAACTTGATCTTATATCTTCAATCTTTAAGATCAACTTCAATACTTCTATGCTTACCAACTTGGTCTTCACACATCTCCAATATACTTTATGTATTCAATGCACATCATTTATCATCAAGGCTCAACATACATATATTTCAAGTCTTCACTAGACACTTTAGATCTTGTTTTCTTCAAAACTATCTTACACATAACAAACTTAACAAATACATTAGTAAAAAAAATTTCATCATAAAAAAAGGTGGAACCAATCCTTGGTTCAACATGAAAGAATTTGAACGTTAACTATGATTTGTGACACCTATTAAAGACCTCAATAGAGAATTTCTCATTTCATCTTGGGTTTAGAATTTAATTTTCATAAGAAAATTGATACATCCTCCTACATTACTTCTAAAGATGTGATTTGTTTGGCTTTAAAAATTGAAATGTATGATGATGAGAAATAAAAGAAGAGTTACTTACGATCCTATGTTAACCGTTACACATTAAGCAAGGATAGGGGTGGTTCTTTAACTTCTAAGGCTAAATCTAAGAAGCCTAAAGAGATGAATAAAGGTAAAATGCCAATTATTGTTTGTGACAAAGGGAATCATAAGTATTACGATTGTTAAGGGTATAAACACTTTGCTGAAGAGTGTTTAAACAAATAGGTAATGACCCTAAATGAGATGGAGACTATTTTCATGGAATTGGCACTTGAATTTGACATAAAGTAAAAAAGAAGAGTTAAAGAATTTAGGACTATATATAAATAGGAGCCTTTGCTTATTCTATGACATACCTTATATGCGTAGCTAGCTCCTAAAGAAGATGAAAAATAGGAACATATTTTTCATATTAAATGAAAAGTCAAAGATAAAGTGTGTGACTTAATTTTTGATAATGGGTTATGTACTAATGTGGCCTCTAATGCTCTTATGAAAAAATTAGTGCTACCTATAGGGAAGCATCCTATGCCATACACTCTTCAATTGCTTTACAAAGATAATGACTTAAAAGTCAAGAAATAAACCTTGGTAACATTTTCCATTCATAGCTATACTGATGATGTGTGGTGTGACATACTTTTATGGACACTTGTTATGTGTTACTTCATCGTTCATGGGAATTTGATAAAAGACTAAGCATGACAGAGAGACGAACACTTGCATAGTTAATTCAGGTGATAAAAGATTTCTACTTACACCTATATCTCCTAATACCATTAGGTCACCTTTAATGCAACCCAAAAAGGTGTGAAATTAGATCTAGATATGAAACACTTGCTGAATTAATTCTAGGATGACTTGCCCCGGAGTTTACCTTTTAAACATAGGATTGAGCATTAGATTGATTTAATTCTAAGAGATCCTTTATGGAATAAGCCATCATACTGATGTAATCTAGAAAAAATGAAGTAACTTAAATGATAGGTTGAGGAATTGTTACAACGTGGTTATGTCTATGAGAGTCTAGGCCCTTGTGATGTGCACTCATTTTTAATTCCTCAAAATGATTAGACAAGGAGAATGCGTATTAATAATAGAGCAGTAAATAAAATCACTATCAAGTATAGGTTTCCTATGCCTAGACTTAATGATATTCTAGATGAGCTTAATGCTAAAAAAATTAATCTCAAAAGTCATTACCACCAAATGAGGATCAAGGAGGGTGACAAATGGAAGACTATTCTCAAGAAACAATTTGGGCTTTATAAGTGGCTCATTATGCTTTTTAGGCTCGATAATGCTTTTAGTTCATTCATGAGGTTAATGAAAGAAATTCAAAGACCTTTAATTGGATCTTTTGGGGTTGCTTATCCAAATGACAGTCTCGTGTATAGTAAATTTCGTAAAGAACATCTAGATCATCTATACCAAGTGTTTACCAAAATTTTCTAGCAAAAATTATATAGCAAATTAGAAAAGTATACTTTATGGTACCTTTACTAGTGTTCCTAGGTTATTTCATCTCAAAGGATGGCATTATCGTGAATAGTTCTAAAAGTTGAGGCTATTATCTCATGGCCAATCCCTATATTTGTTATAAAGGTATGAAGTTTCCATGATTTGGCCTCTTTCTACAAGAGATTTATTAAAAAATTTATCACTATAATGACTCTGATCACATAGTGCATGAAAAAGGGTGAATTTGTGCAGATCTAATAGCCTAAAATGCCTATGAAGAAATCAAAGATAAACTTTGCACTGCCTCTATTCTCGCTTTTCCAAGCTTTAACAAGGCCTTTAAAGTGGAATGAGATGTTAGTAGGGTTGGTATTGGATCTATACTTATTTAAGAAAACTGACTTATAACATATTTTAGTAAGAATTTAAATGATGCTAGAATAAATTCCTTAACATGTGACAAATAATTTTATGGCATTATGAGGGTTTTGCTCCATTAGAATCATTACTTGTGTCCCAAGCAATTTGTTCTACACTCAGATCATGAAGCCTTAAAGTACATTCATGACAAATAAAAATTAAACTCGAGATATGCAAAGTCAGTTAAATATTTACAAAACTTCACTTTTATATCTAAGTACAAAGACGGTAAATCAAATGATGTAGCTAATGCATTTTGAGAAGACATGTGATCTTAGAAACTTTAGAAGAAAAAGTTATTGGTTTTGAACAATTAAAAGAGTTATACAAGGATGACCGAAATTTTAGTTTCATGTATGCCTAAGAGGAAGAATTACTGTCACCATTTGTGATGTAAGAAGGAGTCCTTTTCTATTATAATAGGTTGTGCATGCCAAAGGGATCAATTTGTTAATTCCTTTTGCATGAGAAGCATAGCAGAGGAATTACAAGACATTTTAGGATAAGCAAGACTCAAAGGTTGCTCTAATAACACTTATATTGGCCACAAATGAAACACAATGTTCAACGTTTTATTAAGAGATGCCCTACATGCCAATGCTTTAAGAGTCATTTCAATAAAGGACACTATACTCCTTTACCTATGTCTGAGAGACCATGGGAAAGTTTAGGTATAAACTTTATTTTAGGTTCGCTAAGTATGCAATTTATTTTAGGTTTTCCCAGAACTTAGACAAGTAAAGACTCTATTATGGTGGTTGTTAATTGATTTAGCAATATTTCTCATTTTAGTCCATGCGCGAAGATAAGGGATGTCGCATATGTTGTGGAATTATTCTTTCAAAAGATTGTTCGGTTGCATGGCATTCCTAAAAGAATTGTATCAAATAGGGATGTCAAGTTCTTAAGTTACGTTTAGAAGACTCTTTGGAGGATGATGGGCACAAAGATGTTATCTACTAGTTGACATCACCCCTAAACCAATGGGTGAGTTAAGGTTACAAATAAAACCTTTGGAGCTCTCTTAAGAGGATTAGTGAGTAAAAACAGTAAATATTGGTATATTAAACTTACCCATGCTGAATTTGCATATAACAGGACTTTTATAAATGGTACTAGTCATGCTCTATTTAAGGTTGTTTACTGTATCAATCCCTACCTACATTTGTATTTTATTAAAGTGTCCAGGGAAGAATTCATGATTTTTGAAGCCAAGGAATGTGTTAAAACTTTCAAGTGTATTAATGAGCAAGTTAAGGCATAGATAGGAAGGGTCAATGCAAAGTATAAAGAACTTGCAAATAAAAACAAATGTTAACCCAAATTTAAGCTAGGTGATTTGGTATGGCTACATCTTTGCAAGGAATGATTCCTAGGTAAGAAAGAATAAACATGTGCCTCTAACTAATGGATCCTTCAAGGTGTTTAAAAGATATGATGATAATGCCTACCAAATTAAGCTAATTATGATTATTAAGACATAAATCCAACATTTAATATTGGTGATTCATCTCCCTTTCTCAAAGATAAAGATTTGAGGACAAATGTTTCAGAAGAAGGGGAGAATGATGTAGGTGCAACTCATCAAGAAGTTTCAATCTTAGATTTTTCTCAAATATAAATATTGGACCAAGGAAGGTTCCACGTTATTTTGGTAATAACAAAACAAACTCTATTACTATGCTTTTAAGTGTGTTGAAAGATATGTTAGACAAAGCTTAAGATTAATCACTCACAGAGCTTTAAAGTGGAAAATCAAACTTTTTGGAGATTCAAAGTTTGAAGAAGAAATTTAGTTTAGAATAAGTTTACTTATGTTTTGTTTAGTGTAAACTTTGAAACAAATGCAAGAGTTAACTGTGTCTTTGTAAGATTAATAACACAACTTGATTCTTTCTTAGTCTTTGTGACTTTTTTTTTATCTTTGTGACGATTTTCCTTATTTTATTAAATTTCTCTCTTTGTGTCTTAGTGACTTAAGAGAATATTTTAGATTCAAGACCCTTTAGATAAAAAATTATTTTTGGTTTCTTTATGACTAATGATTAATAATGATACAAGATTAGTTTGTTTTATTTCCCTTAGAGAGCTTCACATTCAGAGTACAAAGGACTTTAAAATTTTCTTATGGGATATAGAGTAATACTTTGCAAAGATAAAGGTTTTCAATTTAAAGAAAGGGTTAATCACATCTATATATATGGTAAACAACACAAAGTTGTGGTGGAAAACGAGAATCTCTAATGATGTCAATGTATTTAGACCTTTTATTGACACCTAGGAGAAAATGATGAAGGAGCTAACAAAGCAGTTCCTCCTAAAAAACACTTCTTGCCTTATGAGGGAAGCTTGGAACCATTTGAAACAAGATCGCTCAGTGAGGGAGTATGCAATAAAATTCATATCTTTAATGTTGGGTATACAAAACAAATCGATGGAGGATGAATTATTCAACTTTGTAAATGGCTTGTAAAGGTTGGACATAGTTTAATCTTCGAAAGCAAAATGTGAAGAACCTTCCTAATGTAATAGCAATTGCAAAATTCCTTAATGGATCTCCAATTGTCTCCACTAATTAAACCAACAGAGAGTGAAGAAGAATGGCGGGACACAAAATGGTATAGAAAAAGTAAAAAAAAAAAAGGATGAGGAAAATTTTCAAAGTAGATTAAAGAAGCAGTCAAAGAGGAGATTGCTTATTTCATTTATGAGGGGCCATACTTTATTCATGAATGCTTGAAACAAAAGGCGGGTAAGGAGCAAATCAATTCCATTGTCATGAAGGATTAAGGAAGTATAAGAAGCCTACCTCAACTTGTCTTTGTTAGACACTGTGAGCCTCAAGAAGAAGCATCTAAGTAAAAGCAAACCCAATGGAGAGGGAACATGCTACACGGGAGATATGTTAATGAATGTGAAGACTTACTTAGATCTTTGAAATTTTGCTAAAGAGTCTTTGAGCGAATTGCTCGTAAAGGAATACCCACAATTATTTCAATGAGAGCATCGAATTCTTTAGGTGAAGGTAGTTTATTAGACGCCTAATTCCTAAAAGAAAAAATTGTTCGAGTGTTGGCAAGATTTAACCAATTTTTGTCACATGGAATAATATAAAAGAGTCATGTTTTACTAGAGAAAAAGACAATTGCGAATAGGTAGACAAGGTATAAAATGCCAATAAAATCTAAAGAGTAGTTGAGATTCAACACACGTTGGTTCACATTAATCAAATTTTTTATGATTGTACGAGATTCAAAAGTAGAGCTAAAGTTTACTAGCACAACTAAGTAATGTTAAATTTGAGGATCCATGGTACTTGACTTTAATGAGGAGATCCATAGCTACGTGATTCTATGAAGTTTATTGTACACTAACTCAAATTATTGCTTTACTTAATCAAAGAGCGATATGACTACATCATAAGTGATTTTGGACAGACTATGGTTAATGGATTTGACTATAGACGTGCATTTGTTAGACTATATGCATATAAGCTTGAATGACTACTTCATAAGTGAGTTTAGATAGACCATGGTTAATGGACTTGACTATAGACGTGCATCTGTTAGACCATGTGCATATAGGCTTGAAATTTGGATAAATCTCAATCATTTAATAAGGATCACAAGTGATATGGTAGATAAAGTTGGATGATTATAAGGATAAGATTGTTATCTTTATCTAAGAGCTATTCCTTTATTGGATAGGGATGTCATCCAAATAAAATTTGAAAAGATGAGTCATAATCTTATAAGATAATTAAGATAGGACTTTGATTTTGTTTATTTGTAACTTATTTTCAAAGTTTGTATTTGCCTATGAATAGATTTGAACTCAATCTTCAATCATCTAATCTAAAAGAATTAGAGATAAGGAGTTAAGGGATTTTTGGGAAAAGTTCTTGTAAGGTCTTTTTTTTATAAAGTGCTTGAACGAAGAAGTCACTTAAATTCTTTTGTTAACATTTTGTGAGAGTTAATAAAAGAATGGCTTTGTAGTAACTCCCTCTTATCTATTCTTATTATCTTTTCTTTGTGTGATCATACTCTGAGAGAGGGAAACACTTAAATATGAAATTGCATAAAGTGTTTAAAAATAAACAAATTGATAGTCGAAAATCATGAATGAAGACTAAATTAAACTTTAATAAATCTAAATTTATCTACTATACAAGAACATCGGCAAATTCATTCAATTCACTGTGTATGAAGAAGTCCTCATGACACCTTCCATCTTAACACTTCTAACTGCCTCCTCAAGTTTTTTCATGTCAGTCTTATCATGCTATGTCTTAATATCCAACAAAATAGATGCTTTGCCAGTTGAGAAAGATGTTAAACAAAAAATCATCAATAGGGTGAAGCCTCGTTTGAGATTCACAGATAAAGCAAAACTAGTTTTCAATAAAAATTAAGAGAAGAGAAGTTTACATTCTTTTTTTTTTTTTTTCAAATGTCTTAATGACAGTTGCATGTTCTTATGCATCCTTCTTTTCCTCTTTAGTCTTTTTACTAAACATATCCATATCATCATTATCATCGTCCTTGGCAATTGATGCCGCCTAATTACTTGATTTTTATTTGGGAACAAGTGAAGAGTAAAAATATAAATATGCATTTAAAATTATATGAATGGACTATTATACTTGAAAATAATGATAAAATTAATAAAAAATAAAATTGCATTTAAAAAGTTATGAGATTAACGTGAGTCCCACTGAGAGAAGTGATTAGGGAGTGTGCCTCTTTAGTCAACTCCTTTCATTTTCAAGTTATTGACCAAGTTTTAGAAAATGATGTAGCAAAATGAATTGATATCTAAGCCATGATAAAGAAACCATAATACCAGGCAATGATAGATGGGAACTCTACTGTAAGATGGGAGGTAATTTTTCATTGTTAAAGCATACAAATTCATATTGTATAAATTCAATAAAAATAAAAGTAAAGAAAACTTTTGTTTCATTAACCATCAGTCGGCCACCTTGTACAAACCTTTAAGACGCCTCTAGCCGGATTTAGAAACCTCTCGCCATTAAAGATTTGAAAATTTGAAATTTTGTAATTTTGGGACAGAATAGAATTAAGATTTGGATTAGATCATTTTTGGAGAAAGAAAACGTCACAACCAGGTCTAGAAAAATTTTTCAAAAATTTTTTAATTTTTAGATTTTAAAAAATGTCATGTTAGTATTGATACGAGATCTTACACTGACATCTCACGTATGGAGTTTATGTTAACTTCTTATAAAACGAAGTTGGTATTCTGCAATCAAATAACGTCAGTCGAGACAATGTTAAAAGATAAAAAAATTTTCCCGAAAGTAGGCCTACTTATTTGAGGCAGGAGCGTAGGAGCGGTAGTAGTGGCAACGAACTGGTCCAAAGGCAAGGGTGGGCTTTATTTAGACATAAGAAAAAAAAGTTCCCTTGCTAGCATACCTTTTTATTGTCTTTGTTATTATTGGAGGGACAACGATGCTAATCTAGTCACGCTATCTTCCAAAATGCAAAAGTTCAATGACCTTTGACTTATTTGGAGTTATAGTTTATATAAGCCCGTGAAAGGTGCCTTTTAGTTATTCTTTCCAAAAGAAAATAGTTGCATACCCACAAGACTAGAGGTATTTCCTTTAGGGTTAAGGAAACGGCGAGGTTTTATACAGAAATAAATAGAAGAATACCTGACGCTGACAGATAAGAGTTTTTTTGTTTTGTTTTGGTCTTATATTTGAATCTAGGGGAGGGTAATATATAAAGACTAATCAATTTATGATAGACCAAAAATTCGACACTGCATCCTTTTAACCCGATTTACTGTATTAACATAATTAGTTGATATGTTAATATTCACTTTCCTCATGATCTGTTAATTATTCTTAAAGAAAAACTTTAAATGATGGTAGATGGATGACAAAAATATCGATTCTTATTTTGAACTAATTGTACCACGACATTGTTTTCTTTAGAATTGTTGTAAAAATCATTCCAAAAAAGGAGGATGACCCTCTTATACAAGTTCTTTATCCAAGAAAACCGTGGACCCATATATTATACATAAGGGTGGAGTGTCACCTTAGTTAGCTAAGACCCTTCTTATTTTAAATACTTTCCGTATTTAAAATTATTAGACCAATAATAAGGCAGCAAGATAAACTTGTAGTAGAACCAAGGTAATGCTAATAGACTACCAACTCAGACTTCCCAATTTTAGCAGTTCTATATTTGTTGCGAAAACAAACTTATTACCAACTTGTGTGGTCAAATCCAAACCTTTGTTGAGTTGCAACAGAAAGCAACCAGAAATGATTAATCATTATAACTAGGCTCATCATTCTTAAGCAACCAAAACAATCTTTAGTTCTAAACAATTGATCTAGGACAACCGCCTGGTAAGAATAACCAAGGAACAATCCAATTAAAAAAAGATCATGTTCTTCGGCCGGTCACACGTGGAGCTATATGAATAAGCCTTGGTCAGAAATTTGTCACAGGTCATGTGATTATATAGCCCAATTAAGGATGGGTTTTTCAACCTTGCACTCGACATCATTAAGGAACAGCCTTCATGTCCCCATCCATGGCCTCACATGTTAGCACTACAGTGCCCTTCAGAGCCGAATTCAAGAAAGATTAAGAATAATCCAAGGCTTGCTTGGTTTTATGTATGCGAACATGAGATTTTAGTCTTACTTGGATCTTCCAAGACATAGCTTGAAGACCCCATCTCATCTATATGTATGTTGTGTCTTTGTAATTAGCTTCTAATCGTCGTCGTTGTTGTCGTTATGGCTGACGCATACGAGGAGGAGTGCGATTATCTGTTTAAAGCAGTTTTGATAGGAGATTCTGCAGTTGGGAAATCGAATCTGCTGTCGAGATTTTCGAGGCAGGAATTTCGTTTGGATTCTAAGCCAACTATTGGGGTTGAATTCGCTTACCGGAATGTTAGAGTTGGTGACAAGCTCATCAAGGCTCAAATATGGGACACCGCTGGTCAAGAAAGGTATGCAAACTTTCCCTGTTTCTCATCGTATCCATCCTTACAGTTTCTGGTTCACTAAAATAAAACCTGAAATCTTTTCGAAACCAACCAGTTTAGTTGCTCGGTTTGTTAGAACATGGAAACATGTAAGCTTGTTTGTGTTGCAAGTCCAAGCAGGTCTTGAAGACTCTTTAGTAGGCAATTCAGGGTGCTTGATCCTATAACTTTAGGCCGAACATGGCAGAAAATATGGACTGGCATTCTCGTGATAGGCTAAATAAGTAAAAAGAGTACACCCCTGTATAAAAGGAAGTTTACAAGCTGGCAGATATGAGATGAGATTTGGAACTTCTTTTTCATGCGACTTTTCTTCCTTTTCGGTTGTGGTTAGGTTCTCTGTGGGAAAATGATGTCCATTGTTTCCCTAACAACAATTAAATGATGCTTTGGAAACAAAAAGTTCTCAAAGATCAAAAGTCGAACCTTTTAGATTGATTTATTATCCCGCAATCAAGGCTTTTTATTTCACGAGTAATGAATCCATTGCGGAATATGCAAATTCATCAATGTTTCCTTGCTTGGTGTAATTCATCATTGTCTATTGTCCTGTGAATTGCGAATCCAAAACAATATTAAGTACCTTAGGAAGAGTAATTTGATATTTCTCTATTATTCTTGATGTATAATCATGCCTTGTTATAAGCATAAAAAAGTAAAGATAACTGACTATGTTTTTAGTAAGAAAGAAATAATCTAAAACTTGATGTTTGTTATTTAAGGATTATATCTTTCAAATCAAATTTATTGAATTGCTCCAAGCTGTAGATCTAAATTTATTGAATTTAGGATCTTTTGAGACTGAAAAGTGCTGTTTTCGAGTTTCGGTTCCAATTTCCCCTGGCTACTACTGGTCTTCTTTCTCTTTATATGGAAGCGAGATCTTGAGAAAGGAGGAAATTAAAGATTAAACCAACCACCTTAAATATTAATAAAGGTTGCCTTTGTTGGATTATTCCATCGTTCGCGTCTCCTTCTTTTTACATATGATTGGCATTTTCTTAATCTCATCTCTTGCACGTGATTCAACATCACTGGTCTTCTGTTTGATTAGTTATCCATTCATCTAAGTTACTATTGGCAATAATATATCTTACTTCAAAATTTCAGCCATCTTAAGATATAATTTATTTATGTTACGATAGTTTGGTTGCAGGTTTAGAGCCATAACAAGTTCCTATTATCGAGGAGCCTTAGGTGCTTTGCTCGTATATGATATTACAAGAAGAGCTACATTTGACAATGTCAAGAAATGGCTTCAAGAAATCAGAGAGTTTGGTGGTTCAGATATGGTGGTGGTCCTCGTGGGGAACAAATCGGACTTAGGGCATTCCAGGGAAGTTGATGAAGAAGAAGGTAAAATTCTTGCAGTGAGTGAAGGCCTTTGTTTCATGGAGACATCAGCGTTGGAGAACTTGAACGTTGAGGAAGCATTTTTAGGAATGATCACTAAAATCCATCAAATTACAAGCCAGAAAAGTTTAGAAACCAGAATGAACGACACAACTATTGCCGCTAAAAGTATTCCTACAGGAAAAGTACTCGCTCTTGATGAAGTAACTGCTACTAAACAGGCTGGTTATTGCTGTACTTGACACTATAGTTACTATAAGCTGCTGAGTTTTCCACTTTTTTTCTTTTTCCATGCCATTAAGTGATGGTTGAACAAGTCTACGCACAGCTCACTAAAATCCGGGAAACAGTATTGTTATCTGTACATGTAAATTGTTCATTATTCATGAATGCCATTTTTCTTCAATAGTTATTGTTTCGTTTATTGTTCTCACAGGCAGGAAGTAGAGTTATCTAATTAAATAAAATAGCCAAGTTGCTAAGGAAACAGACGCTAGAAACCGTATAGGTAAATAATATCTGATTTTCTGTGAGGAAAATTAACAATTTATATGAGAGAATCGTAAGATATCATAAAATTTTAGACTACCTCTTGGACGTCATGTTAGATAAACGAACAAATAAGAACACTTATAACCTGTATTCAATGAACAAGCCTTTATATATAGCTTAAGTTTAACAGATTATCTAAAGATAATAATGTCAACTTATGACTTATTGATCTCACTGCAATTGTAACTCCTATAGCGTCTAAGCGAAGGAGAGAGGGAGGAAGTGAATTAAATATTAATTTTTTTACTAATTTAAATAACTTAAATCATCTAGACTAATTTTAGTTATAAGCAATCTCTAAATTAAAATTCAACCTATAATACTATTTCAATATTTATGTAAATATTATTCATATTCAATCAATAATTAAAACAATTCATCTGCGGAAATATAATGAAGATAAAGTAGAAGATATATAATCAATTTTGATAATAGTTCGGCCAAACCTCTTAGACCTATGCCTACTCTTAATATTTAATATTAGAATTTCACTAATTAAATCTTCTTTAGAGTGAAAAGTAACTCTTACATTTTTTTTTCCACAAATAGGGTAAAGAAAAATCTTTATAATCATACTTTCACAAAGAAAGAAGGTAAAGAGTATGTTGGTTTATGCCTTGTAGCTGCTAGGTCGATTCGGTATCACTTTTTTATTGGTGACTACTAAGGTACTTGGATCACAATTATCTAAAGAAATCAAATTGCTTAAAACTAAAGGGTTAGATAGATTCAAGACAAACCAAAAACACCTAAAAACTTTTCAACTTTGTAATTGAATTCCAAATTGTTTAAGGATTACCAATTGATTAAATTTCTAAGGATTAAGCTTCAAATAACTTAAGTAAGTTATGAAATGTTAGAATCTCTAATCTAGGGCCTTCACTAATTCAAGACAAGATATGGTTAAGTCATTGTCTTATCTCTAACCATCCTAAACTGATCTTAGTTATTTCATTAATTAATAGGCATTAGGCTTAAAGTTCAAGAATAACCAAGGTAGATTTCTCGGATCCAAGGATTAAACCATGTTGTTTATAGATTTTTCTAATAATTTAAGTAGAGATTGTCATATCCTAAACCATCTTTAATCATATCTTAAATGGTCAATCTAAAATAAGCATTAAACACTTACATAAACAAAGATTATGATCCAAACTTATGTTAATCATGCACTTAAGACATTCAAGAACTTGCCCAAAGCTATAATTTAGCTCAAAACATCATAAACATATAAGAAATTCGGATTCACATCAAGGTAGCCCATGTTCTTGCGTGTATATGAATAAAAGAGATGAAATGAGTAAAACAAGGCGTTTAGATTTCACCAATTGATGATACAAAGTGTTAGGCAACCTCCAATCACCTTAAACAACTCTTGAGAATCCTTACAACAACCTATATTTACATTCACAAATATCTAGAAAAAGAAAAGGGAAAGAAAACCTAACTTAAGAAGAGAAAAGAGAGAACTAAGAGATTTGATCTAAAATCTTTCTAAATTTCAATGTTAGCTGCTGCAAAACTAGTCTCTAGACATTCTTATATATGTTAGCTATAAGTAGGAACAAGTGAGAGCCAAATTGATCAAGTGGAGAGCAAGTTGGTGCTAAAATACTCGTGGCAACTATCAAAACGGTAGTTGAACAACACTAAACCAACAGGTTGCTTAAATGTCGTTTTACTCTCTAGAGTCGAGGGTAGAACGGCGGGATGAGAGTAAAATGGCGGGGTGACTGAGTAATACAGTAGGCTGAGCAGGGAGCCATTTTACTCCTGATTTATGACCTTTTCTCATATTTATTTCATGTTTTGACTTCCAATCTACATATTTATTTTATTTAGACACTTTAACATCAAGTTAGAGCAATTAAACATTAATATGGCATAAAATTGATATGAAAAGATGATAAATTCCAAGCCTATCAAATCTCCCACACTTAACGTTTGCTTATCCTCAAGAAAATCACTCAATCATCAAGTTCAACATGACCTATAAGCTAAGGAAAGCTTGCTCAATTCATCAAACATGATCAATGGACCAATTTCCTTAGGTTTTCAAACATTATGCACCTAAAATATGATATATAGCCAATTAAGCATACTAAGTCACAAAAAATTTTAAATCACTTCATATTCCTTAAAATTCAATCCAAATCACATGCCAAAGTCCATGATCAAAATGAATAGTGCTAAAGCAAATGTATTATCTTTCAAAATCATCAAACATCCTTTATTGCTTAAAAGCAAAACCTAGACAAAAAAATGTGAGTTTATAAGCTTAGTTGAGATGTCACTCAATCTTTCGTACTCAAAGGTGAACATTTTTTCGTGAACAATCCCTGACTTACTGGATTGAGCCCCCTTTCATCAACTGACTTTACCTACTTATAAACTTCAATTAAATAGTTAGAAGCTAGCGGAGTGTAAAACTCACTTATTCCAACTTTCTCTTGTTTTTTCACTTTTTTTTCTTTTCTCTTTTCTTATTTATTTTTTGTATTTTTAATTTTTTCTCTCTTTTCCTTTCTTTTTTTTAAAAAAAATCTAAAACAAGATGAAGATATCATTCAAAAGAAGGTACATTCTGCTTTAATACCATGCAGTTTAAAAAATAGAATTCATAATGATCAAAAGATATCATCATCCAAAACATAAAGCAATTTAAAACCATTCAATCATTAACATATTTAATCAATTACATAACATCTCAAGGGGGCATGCTAAATGAAAACAAGAGGAATAATTTTTAAAAATATGCATCAAATTTGAAAAAATTTTCCACAAATCATAAATTATGTTGAAAAATATGATAAATTGACATGATTAAATACAAAAAAAAACATAAGTGTGGAACAACCTAAATCACCTAATCCCTCCCCCACACTTAAATTGAACATTGTCCTCAATGTTCATAATATTACTAGAAGATCATTTGGAGAGGTGCACGTTAA
>JAOXYD010000007.1:5959231-5971908 GCA_028565735.1 Pinacopodium congolense
CTAATAGGTTATAAGCTGCATCAATTGTCTTTCTCATCAAGAAACCTCCAACTACTACATCTATGGTCCCTCTTGTCTGATGATTCACTCCATTACAAAATGTTTACAAGAGGAACTTCTTAACTAAATTGTGGTGTGGGAAACTCCTTTCTAGCTCTTTTAATCTCTATTATGCTTCATACAATAACTCCCTATCATTTTTTTGAAAGTTGGTGATCTCATTGATGATCCTTATAGTCTTTGTTAATGGGAAATATTTGGGTAAGAATGCTTAAACAAGTTGCTCCTATGTTGTGACTTTTTTTTTTAGATTTAGTGAGTTTAACCATGCCTTAGCTTGGTTCTTCAAAGTGAATGGAAATAGCCTCATCTTCATGGCATCTTCTAACAATCTATTATATCGTAATATGTCACAAATCTCCATAAAATTGGCTAGATCTATGTTAGGTCTTCATTCTACAAACCATAGAATTTCACATTTATTTGAAGCATGTTTAACCAAGATAGCTTTATCTCGAAGTTGTTGGCTTGCACGGGAGGCTTTGTTATCCCTTGTTAGTTGGCATTAAAGCCTAGCGCCATGAATTTTGTAAATTTCCTTTGGTCCCCTCTTTGTTATCCTTCTTCCGACATGGTTTCTTTTATGACTACTTCGTGCTTCACTTTTTTTTATCTCCTCTTGTTACCTTGTAATGTCCAAAACCTCTTCATTAACTCACTTACTTGAGCCTCTTATGCTCCTTATCTTCATGCACCTGCAATTACATAAGGAAAAATATTAAAATCTTTAAATCAAAATCACTTAAATTGAATAAGATGTTAAAGTTACTAATCCCCAGTAATGGCACAAAAAAATTGTTTACTTACTTTGCTAAATTTGATGCTATAACACAAGTATACAAATCGTAAATTTGTGGTATAACAGATATCATCCCATAAGTATTAAGATTAGTAAACTAACAAATTAGGTTATATTTTGTTTAAGGCATAAAATAAACTGGTAATAACTGAAATTAAACTAATGTAAAATAATCTATCAAAGATTAACAATAGTAATTACTTATATTTTGATTTTATCTCCCTCTTTAGTAATGTTTGACCTAAGATATTGTAGTTTTTTAGTCAGCCTCTCTTAAGGTGTAACCATATTTCCCTAGTTTAATAATATAGTGATAACTTCACAATCTCTAAATTTAATAAAACATTTTCTAAATACCAAACTAGTTATAAAACAATCCTATATGTAATCCATTAATCAATTAAGACCTTTGTTCTACTAATTAATAATCTGATATTTATGGGTCTATTAGAGTGCCAATTCTCATTGTATATCCCAACACAAATTTCTTAGTTCAATCTCTCAATTTATTACAAGGAGTAAGTACAATAAACAAAACAAACATGCATTCATTGAATCAATAAGATGGAATTCAAAAAAATAGTTCAAAAGTAATTCCTACAAAGAAATTTAGCCACACATAATATCAATAAATTCCCCAACTATCATATTTTTCATATAAGAAGATAGAAAAGAGAAAAAGGAATAAAACCAAATGAATATTGACACTCTTTTCTTTAATCCTTGGTGTCAAAAAATCTGGAAAGTTGAAGTGCTGATGAAGAACTTGACGATTGATCTTGAAAGAGAAGAAAGAATAAAACTAAATGAAGTTTAACACTCTTCTCTTCAATCCTAGGTGTCATAAAATCTGAAAAGTTGAAGTGCTGGTGAAGAACTTGATGGTTGATCTTGATTTCCTCCTTTAGGAGCTAAAACAAACCTAGTTTTTGTCTCTTTATGTAAGTTTCCTAATAATTGGTGGTAGCTCCAAGGTAATCCTTATATTTGTATAAAACACCTCTAAGTCAAAAAAATTTCGTAAAATCCACTTTGCTTACATCTTGAGTAAGTCATGATCGTGACAAGCCATGATCATAACCTGGTAGTCCAATTTTCTTTTGCCATGATCATAACTTTTAACTAGTCACGATCATAACCTACGAGTGTAATTTTCTTCTGCCATGACCTGAGAGTTCAATTTTCTTCTGTCATGATCATGACTTGCATCCTCAAATTGTTCATCTTCTCCTTTGACAACTTTCATAGCTTTACGCTCTTCTCAATCTTTTTACTATAACCTCTTCTCTACTCGTCCTTTAGCCATAAAATTTTGTATGGAACTCAATAACATGATATTCTTGCACCCAAAATTGATTACACATCAATTATAACTCTATAAGTGCATCTAATTTCTAACAAGACCACCTATACTTGAGCTATCACATATTTTAGCTTCTTTTGCTCTTCTCTTAATGCATTCTTCAAGGCATGTCCTATGACCTTGATATTTGGTGTGAGACTTCATATCTTGGTGCTCAAACTCTTCAAAATCTAAAAGTGCATTAAAGGATTCACCAAAGTCTTACACAACATGAACAATCTTCCACAACAATATAAGAAACATATTATTTAAGAATTATTCAAATGTGCACCCAAATCACATGAAATTACCTCTTAAGCCTAAGATAATCATTATTAAATCATGCTTGGAAGATATAAAATTAGATGCCATCAGTGGTGAAAGGGTATTCACAACAAGTTGTGGTGTATTGTAGAGGCATGTTTGTACTAATGGCCAAATGTGAAACAATAATTCTAATATTGGCTTCTACACAATTGAGATGGAATGTGTTTTATTTGGATATAAAGTTGAATTTTTTTTAATACTAAATTTAAGGAGGAGCTATATGTTGAGTTAATTGGAAGATTTTAAGGTTCAATAAGGGAAGATGAGGTGTATAGACTATATAAAGCCTTATGTGAGATTAACAAACTCCTAAAACCTAGTATAGTAGGATTAACACTCACTTAATTAAATTCAATTTTATGAAAGTCAAAATGGAACTAAATTATATATTAAAAGGGTTGAAGGAGGAAAATTATTAGTAATTTCTTTTTATGTTGATGACATATTAGTTGTTGGAAATGATGCAGTCTTAATGAGTGAATTTAAAAGGACAATGGAAGTTGTTTATAAGAATTCCTATTTGGGGCTCATGACATACCTTTTAGGATGGAGATTACTCAATTAAATTTAGGTACTTTGATCTCTAAAAAAAGGATGCTTTAGATTTATTGAAGAAATATAGCATGTAAAATAACAAGTCTAATGCCACACCTATAATTAACAATGAAAAATTCACTAAGACAAAGAAGGGTGATTAAAATAGTTTTTGAAATTCATAAAAGCCTAGCGAGAAGTCTTCCATGTTTGACTACATCATGACCAGAGTTAATGTTTGCAGCTAATTTTCTTTCAAGGCATATGCAATCACCTAATCAAATTCATCTTAGAACTGTTAAACACGTGCTTAGGTATATAAAAGGCTCGCTGATCGTGGTATAAAGTGTACCAAAGTTGAAAAGGGGAATTTGATCGGATACTTTGACAGTGACTTGGCTGGTTGCCTTAATGATATAAAAAGTACAACTTAATATGTGTTCTCTATTGGTTTAGGGGTTTTCTCATGGGTTTTTAAAAAACAAGATGAAGTTGCACAATCTACTGCAATGGCATCATACATTGCCTCGGTCGCTATAACAGATCAAGCAATTTGGCTTAGTACGTTACGAGATAATCTTCATCAAACTCAAAGTGAAGCTATTGTGATTAAAAGTAGATAATCAATCGGCAATTACAATGAAAAAATCTAATTCATCATTGTAGAATTAAACATATAAATTTCAAGTTTCATGCAATCAGACAAGGTGAAGGAGAATAACAAGTGAAATTAGTGCATTGTAAGTCTGAGGAGCAACTGGTAAATATAATAATTAAAGCTCTACTAAAAGAAAATTTTTAAATTCTAAAGACAACACTTAGAAGTATTAAAGAAGAATCTTAAAAAGATGTGTTAGAGTTGAGATTTTTTTATATAGTTTCAAATTTAGGAATAATTTAAAAGATATTTGGTATTTTATAGTAAAGGAAAGGCAGAAGATGTTTTTGGAAACACTAGTTATGTTAGATTTGACTTTATGGAAAGTTCCAATTGTGTAATTAACACCCACCCACAAAAACATATATATAATTATATGATAAACTCCCTTAAAAAAAATTTCCTTAATTTCTATTTGTCATTTTTATTTATTCCTAAAATAACTAACCAATTCCCCATCTTGGTGCATTAACTAAGCTAAAATAACTAGCATCCTTTAACTTAATCATCTTCGTAAGAGTTTCTTACTACAAGTTGTTTTAGAAATAAATGTTTTCCCATTTCCTTCTTTGAAAGCAATCGGTATAGGTTTCACAGAATTTCTTGATAATTCTTTTACTAAATTGTCTAGGCCATCACGGGTGAATAATACCTCTGACTGCTTCTTCTACTCCTTGATAGTGAAGTGCCACCAACTCATGTTTTTTCAGCTAACTCGTAAGCCTATTGGAAGTTCTCAGGAATCTAACTCTTGACTAGATCTAGATGTTCAATCTTTAGTATTAACCCCTTCCAAGAACGTAATAACAAAATAAGGTTCTGCCATTATATTTTGTGTGATAGCATATCAAATTCGTTACAATACTACTTCATCATGCCTCTTTGCCTTAATTCCTTTAGCTGTCCTACTGTAGACCCCCAATGACTGCTTCCCGGTACATCTATTCCAACACCAAGATGTATTCTCGGTATCTAGGTGTCTTAATAATGATTGTTTTTGAGTCTTGTGCGAGGAGGTTTCGTTTATATGTCTTTGGGTTTGATTTTTTTTTTTTTTTTCCTGTTCTCTCTTATTCAAGAATTTAATTTTTGAAAATTATTTTTGTAGTTATCGTCTCTAATTATTAATTAGAGAAAACTAGTTAACACTTATTATTTTGTTATATTAGAAGATTTACTAATTTGTATTCATAGAAATTTACTACTTTGTACTCCTAATTTTTACTTCTATAATTTAAAGTGATTTTTTAAATTAAAATTTAAAATTTTATGAGACTGGATTTTTCAAATATTATTATACTATTTGTAGTTGAATTATTTTAAGGTTTGTTCTATTGATAATTTTACGTAAAATTAAATAGAATCAATTTTGATGTTCTACTGTTATATTTCGATTATTGTTGAAAAGAATTCATGTAATAATGTTTAGAGCTTAAGTTAGATGCAGAAACGTAGAGTAAATTAGATAGCTAATTCTTCTCTCTTTCTTTTAACTTTAATGCCATGCCACTGCTTTAAGTAGTCGTATGTTTGCCCATCTTGCACTGGAAATTATTTTTCGTTTTACTTAGTTCTTTTGTTATGTGCTTAGGTTTAAGTTTGTTAAATGTAAATTGTAACGCCAGCGGACCAATGCAGAGATACTACTTTTTAGTGGACCCTAAAAATGAAAATTTTTATCTATGTTTAACTGAAAAAAAAAAAAGCCGACACACCAAATTGACTTGGCTTTTATATAATCTCAAGTTATTCAATCCTCACCATAAAAGCCAATATTATTGACAAGCATTCGTTTTAGAACAGAAAATACTGTCAGGAATAAAGGATTGAAATTGTCTGGAAGTATAACTGATATATTTAGAATCCCTGACATAAAAACTAATCAACAAAACAGAGCTGTTTAATTACAAGAGTCTACAGTTAGGTCAACATCCCTTCCCAATAATTTAGCAAATGCTTTATGGGACGGGAGCTTCTCTTATACTCGCTATTAAAGTGTAGCCGTCTATCCACAAACTCTAGAGAAAAAGGCAATCCACAAGATTAACCGAATCTTTGTTACTTAAAGATACCATATCAAGCATGAAGAACTGCAACCTTCTGGGACAAGTCATTCACAACCTCATCACCAACCTCAGCAATCATCTCCTCCTACCAACATAGGAGACAAAAAATGTAAAGACCATATTTATTAAAGATGTTCAGAAAGTTTCAGTTGCTCTATTTTAATAGTAAAGTTTTTTTTTTTTTAAATGCTAACACTTCCGCTATCATCTGATCTCAATGATAATCAGCTGAAATAACATAATTTGAATGTGCAACTAATATGAATTACCTCGGTATCTCTTCTAGATTGCACACCCACGCACTTGGAAGCACTAATGCTAGCACTCTTCAATAGGCTTCGATTGCCGTAATTTGCCTTGCCAGGCCCATTTTGTTCCGAACCTTGCTGTGATCCTGGAGGACTCTCTAGGGTTGTTGCCAGAGAAGCTGCACTTCTTCTCTCCACTTCATTGCTTTCACCTGCTGTCTCATCTTTGGGAGCAGGAACACGCTCTCTGGAAAAAAGAAACAAAAAAAAAAAAGATAAATATCGAGCGTCGTGAATGGGCGTATATAAAATGAAAATAAGAGCAATAACAATTGCAACATCAGAGTTGGAGCCAAATTCAAACCATGTGGATATGCAAACAGACAAATGCAGGAGCAAGGATAAGGATGCATTAATGGGGTCATAGAGAGGCGAGGCAGACACAGAGGGAGCTCTGAAACTGAATCACTGAGTTCTCTCAGCTTTGTAAGCAGAATTACAGTGAAGAATGAAAATATAGGGGTGCTTCTACTTTTTATTCTTTCCCCAAAGTTCCATCAATTTTTCAACAAGCCACGAAGAAAATCTACAATGTAAATAGTAACAAAATTGGCTTCTGATGTCAAATTTGAAGTAAAATACTTCCATCAGCAGGAAAATAAAATTAAAATTTAGAAATAGTTTTACGCAGACACCCAGAATTCACACTTCCTAACAAATTGCATACCTAGGCAAGGAAGCATGTTGCCTTTGGAGTGGACTGCTTCTTTCGCCTTTACCATAATGCTCCTCGAGATGCGCAAATTGTCGCTTAAAACGATCTATGCCACTATAATTGCATATAATGAGACAATCTGGGTTACTGATTATATAGCAAATCAAATATGGATGCACCTTCACAATTTTATTTTGCATGCACATTGCAACAGCGAGATCCCCAATCTGAAAAGTTTACAAATTAATGTAAACGTGCTAAGAAGTTCACAGAAACTCCAACAAAAGTCTTCCATTTTATCAATAATATAAACATAAATGCTCAAAATGAAGATGTAAAAAAAGAGGAAAATGATATCAACACCAATGGTAGTAGCCACCTACACCAAGTATTCCAACTTTTAACTTGCAACAATTATGTAGTGGATAACGGTAACATATCATTTCTGTAATTTTAATATGAGGTGTTGAATCTCAACGTCCAGGTAGAAACATAGTCACATGAGCAATCACAACATGGAGGAAATCAGGTGCTAAAAGTTGTGGTAAGGCATCATAACTTCGGTCTAAATAGCTCATACAATAAGCAACTCCTCTGTCGTCGATTTAGCAATATTTCATATATATCTGCAAATTGGTTTCTTCAAAAAAAAATATATATCTGCAAATTGGTCTCTAAAATTCAGCCAAGAGCACTAAACATTCTTTGACATATAAATGATTCATAAGAGAGGTTCACATAGAATAAATGGAAGGTCATTGATAACTCCTCTACCTTGGGTACATAAAGCTAGTCTGCTCTCCACCTCGAAGGTACTCTTGAAGCATTTGCGGATGATACTCCAATATCTGTTTAAAAAAGCCGAATGTACAATATTCACACTGATAAGAAAATAATGATGAAGATAAAAGCAGCACAAATAGCATGGATATACTTCTCGATAGATCAATTCTCTAACATCATCTTTTGTCAATTTCCTCCTCTCAAATTCAAATTCAAGTTTCGAAATAGGTTGAGTGGATGGTTCGCGGTCAACATTTGCCAAACCATGAAAGTACGGATCAGCTAGTGCCTGCCAGCAAGTATTGAAGCATGATATTAGACAAATAAGACACATAGTTTTATGAGGATGGAACTTTAATTCAAATCTTAAGATCATCACCATCTGGATTGTTTGATCTTTGTTACCTCTTCGGCTGTTGGACGATCCTTAGGATCAAATGCAAGTAGGCGCTCCAATAAGCAAAGAGCCAAAGGATCAGCATTAGGGAACTTCTGTGAGAATGGAACTGGTTGTTTTTTCCGCATGCTACTTAAATACCTCCTTGCCTTTTCATTCCGGATCTGAACATATCATGATGTTTATATGAGTAAAAAGAATAAACAGGTTGATAGACTTGTGGGACAGAAGAGGAATAAGCTGCAGATAAAAGATTCAGAAACCAATCAAGGTAAATGTGTGGACAAGAACATTTTAGATTCCTGGTTAAAGCCATTAACAAGTTTGCCTTTAGATTACAGAAAATCCTTAACTTAAATTAGATACTGACCCTTGAAATTGATTCAGGAGGAGGAGTACCAAGAAAATCAGTCATGAGATCCAATTGGTGCACCACATTTTTTCCAGGAAACAGTGGTCTCCCCGTAAGGATTTCAGCAAATATACATCCTATGCTCCAAATATCAATGGCAGGAGTGTACTGGAAAAACAAGTCATAATGTATATGGTTATCATTTAGTAGTAAAGTCACTGATAACTGAAGCCATATCATAGGCTTTATCAGTTCTCAAATATCTAAGCTCAAAGTGAAGTTCTCACATTTCCAAATAAAATGAAGACCTATATTACATTAATAGATGAATGTCCAAGACCATTGTAGTTACTGAGTTAAACCATGCCTAAAAATATTGAATCCTGTGGACTAATACAGTTCTTGGTTTTCGACTTTGGCCACTGATTAATGCCAATGGTATGATGATAACTTATAAAAAGAAATCAACAGTTAAATAACCATGAAGTTTAGGACCTCTGCAAGCCAGTAAAGTTGGTAGACTGGCTGATGCCAATGATGAGAAGAGAATTTAATAACAAGAGAATAACTACAAAAGATAGTGCAAATAGATATTTCCACGGAACACATGGCAATCAAGAAAAGAAAGAGAGAAAAAATGCATCGCTTTGTATTAAGTCTTCCTCAAACCAACAAACCAATTGGATATATAACAGAAAAAGGAATAATTTAAAAAAGAAGAAAGATGTCAGAAAGTAGAAGTAGCTTACTTTGGAGAAGAAAGATCCACAGAGCTCAGGGGCTCGGTACCATCTAGTTGCTACATAGTCCTTCAGGGAAAAAAAAAAAAATCAAGAACCTAGTAATGAATGAAGAAGGAATCAAACAAAAGCAGAAGGAAATCAACTTTAATTCTTGGAATGTGCCAAATAGAAACTTACAGTCCAAAATATAGCAGACGGAGCATCATTAAAAGATACTCGAGCAAGACCGAAATCACAAATCTTCAGTTTGCAGTCAGCATTTGCAAGGATGTTTTTTGGCTTTAAATCTCGATGAAATACATTTGCTGCAAGAGACCCAGGTAGTCATCCCAACAATCAATCATGAAACAAAAGCTACAATACAGAAAAGCACAAACCTGTATGTGTATACTTCAGACCACGAAGAAGCTGGTAGAGGAAAAATTGGTAATGTTCAGGAGTGAGATCATCGTTTGCCTTAATTACTTGATGAAGGTCAGATTCCATTAACTCGAAAACTACATATATGTCTCTGAATTCTCTACGTGAAGGAGGAAGCATTATATGCTTTATTTCTACAATGTCAGGGTGACGAAGCAACCGAAGAAGTTTAATTTCCCTAAGAATACGAGTAGCATCAGATACATGCTCAAATACTTCATTAATCTTCTTGATTGCAACCTTTTCTCCAGTGTGGGTGTCTATGGCTGATGCAACAACACCATAACTTCCCTTCCCAATGACTTCTTGTATTTGGTATCGACTTGCCTCTCCATACTCAGTAAAGAATTCTGCCTCTGCAGATCCCTGTAGATTGGATCAAAATAAGTTCCATTAATGTTAGAGCGCAACGTCAACATCAAGAAAATCAGAAAGGAAACTGGAAGATTAAAACTGGGCATAAAGCATCAACTTTTTTTTCCTATAATGTCATTATTATATGTGCAACAAAGAGAGATCAATGAGGGGCTAAGCACCAGTCAGTACCATATACGTTAAGGCCCTTTTGGCGCTATGGAAAACCAGATACAATAAATCTGTCCAACAATTAAATGTATCTAGAAATTGAACCTTTTCATATTGAGAGAGATTGTAGATTCCCATTCACTCAATAGTTCTGGTTCACAATTCAGTTTCTTTTTTCATTAAACTCTTTTGCATAGAGGCATTCGCTTACTGACAAGAAAACAGAAAATATAACTGAAGAACCCAGAACACAATTAAACACACATATTAGGTAGTAAAAATGAAGTCACGCAGGCACAAACGAGTACAAGAAGTCTTAAAGGTGAATGTGATGAAAAAGGAGCAATCAATTACAATGCTATTGTATATCTTTGTTAATTATTTTATTAGACAAAACTTTCGACGTATCGTTATGAAAGACCAACTCTTTAACGAAGGAGAAAAACATACGTGACCTCCCATCTTTGATACTGTAATTTTACTTTCCCGTTATGCGCCACTTTCAGCTATGATGCCACTAGGCACGTTCACTAAATAGTCAAAACAAACCAATGATATAAATATGTCTCCTTTCGTAATCGCAAAATCTGGGTTGGTAACGAGAAAAGGAAAATAAAAAACCCACCAGTGATCAACACAATCAAACACTAAAAGCCAAAGAAAAAAGCAAGCAAGCAAACAAATTAACAGAAACAGACAGATCTACGAACAGAAGCTAGAAAGAAATATTTTCATACCTTCTTGTGGGGATCCATGGTAGAGCCAATAGGAAAATGAACACGTTTGGGGACTCTAATGGGCTTTAACCCAGAGATATCAAAATCCACGATTAACGGTAGTTGCCCTTCTTCCTCTCCAACACCTTGAGTAAAAACACCCGAAGATTGTGGGAAACCACTAGTATTATTCTTATCACCACTATTATTATAATCATAGATATCGACGGCACTCACAACAACACCATCTTTAATAGTATTAGATGATGAAGAAGAAGATGTGGGATTATTACGGCGTTGAAACCAGCGACGAACGCCGTCAACGAGAGTGCCACCCCCCATATAAACTCTCTTGCAAGAATGGCTTTCAACCATTCAATCCCAGCATTGTGTGCCTATAAAAGCGAAGTCCCTCCTATGATCTTTGCTGCCCATAAATAAAAAATATACATACATATGCATCAATCAAAAAGACTAATCTTTCTTTTACATAATATAATGTTCAATATGGTGCATAAATCAAATATTCGAGAAACAAGAGAAAGTTAATTTGTAAAGAGGGGTGGGTTCCTTGAGATGTCGTTTGCTTGCCGAGTGAAACGCGGCGACTGTCCGAAGAAAAGAGATTGAGAGAGAGAGAGAGCAGGACGTTAGTGGACTTTAGATGTTTTTCTAGTTAAAAACCAACATGTTTCGTTGGGTACTTGTCGGATCATTTTCTTATTGGACTTGACTACCGTTATACTTTACATTTTTTTTTTTTTTAACCATCAATAGAAACGATGGTATTGTTGTGTTGCATTTTAATCGTGCCTTTCTTTCTTTTCTTTTTTTTCAAATTTAGTTGTTCCGTTAAGTTTTTATTTAACTTTCATGACGGTTAATAAATCGTCAGTTATGATTTATGAAAATTTATAAACTTTAATTTAACTGTCAGTTTACGATTTAAGTTACGGTTTGAAAATTGTCGGTTACGATTTAATCGACGATTTACCCGATAGTTTAACCGATGATTTACCCGATGGTTTAACTGACGAATTAACTAACGGTTTAATCATTTTTTTATTAATTTCAAATTTTTATTTCTAAAATTAAAATTTTAAATTTTAAAATTTTTAAAAATGTCAAATATAATAAGTTGGATATAAAAATATAAAGTTGAATGAATTAAAATATATGACAACCATAGATAAATTATAAGAAAAGAATTAAATAAAATAATGGGCTTGAACTTAATTTTTAAAATTAAGTTGCTTATGTATTCTCAACTCTAAAGTCGAGAGGAATTGAAGCTCTCGTAGTTCTTTTACTTTTTTTGAAAAAGCTACTCACTTGCAACGTCGTCGGATCCGTATACACTTCCGGTTGTATCCGTGTCAAAATCATATAATTGTGAAGCATTTAGTTTCGTCAACTCTTATTATTGTCGTTCTACTTTCGTCTAATCATCAAGACAAGCTTACGCATCCAAAGATTCCGGAATCATTGAATATTTGTAATCGTCTAAAATATCTCCACCTACACTAAAAGATTGTTTTATAACAACCGTTGAAACTGGAGAAGCAAATATATCTTTTGTAATGAGCGACATCACTGAAAACTCCTCATAATGATCCTTCCACCATTACATTATTAGAAATGTAGAAATTGTAAATTCACCTAATTCAAAAGAAGTTGTTAAATACGTGTCAAATTCTAAGTTAAAATTTGGCATAACCCCTCTCGGCCTTTTTTGTCTTTACAAAATTAATAAATCAGCTCTAGAATATTTATTAGTATCAATTATTATTGGTGTATGAAGTTAAAAAGTTAAAGAAATGGCACCAATATTATTACTATATTCAACAACTAAATCTTGATTATTTTTCCTAACTTCACAAATAATATATGAAATAAGTTGAGAAACCTCAAAGACATTTCAAAATATGGATTCATATTTTCATAATAGAAATATAATAAATTTTGTAAACCTTCAATTTTAATGTTTGGATT
>JAOXYD010000007.1:5974631-5986874 GCA_028565735.1 Pinacopodium congolense
TTTATATCCCAGGGTTTTATTTTCTTTTTGGCAACATTAGAAATAACAATACACTCTAGCTCTCTGTGGGATCGACCCTAACTTGCCCTAGCTACTTAGTTAGGTTAGCTATGTATTTTTATTATTTGGTAGCTTACGACAAGCTCACCAGAATTCTTGCCTAAAATAAAAAAAATCATACTAAAAACACTTAAATATTAAAAAAAAAGCATTAGAATAACATTAAATTAAGTCTAAAACATGTAATTTTATCCTAAACATACATATTAACACACTAAACCACCATAGAAATAACTCTAATGCAACCTTATCACTATTAAGAAGTAATATAGTGGATTCAAATAAGTTCAAATTATTAATCCCACAAGGAAAAAAACTGCAAGTACTAAGTCACTCAGATGAAAATTATATAAAGAACTCTAATTACTTGAATTATAAAATTAAAGACTATTAAATTGAAATAAAGATTCCAAATATTGTAAAGAAGAACAAGATAGTAATTAAGGATTACAAAATTGAAATGATTTGTTAAGGACCATATTTTCAAAGATTTAACTAAGTTATTTAAAGATCATGATGCCTGATCTAGGATATCTTCATGAAATCAAGATAAAGTTATAGTTAAGACGATGCATTTTCTCTATTGATCTTATCATGAAATTTGGTTATTCAATAGACTTAGGTAATAGGTATAAAGATCAAAAAGTTTAATCTAAAAATCCTTTATTTCTAAATTAACCCCCTCTAAATTAACTAGAGTTTAGCCATTCACTAATTTAATCAATGTTGTTTATCCTTAATCCTCTAATGACTCTTTTGATAAGGGTTCATTTCATAGTGGTTTTCATGCTATTTTGATATAAATTGACCTGTGGTTTGATTGCTTAATTTGTGATATGAATTGTCTAATTTGTAGATTACACCCCAATTAAAGTGAAAATTAAGGAAAATATGAATATTGGATGTAAAACAGAAGTAAAGTCGTGATCTAAAAGCATCCTGCATTTAAGTCAGGCAGCTCGCATTTAAAGCAAATTTAGAACTTAAGTTAATTTTGGAAATTAAGTTAATCAATTATCCTAGGATTATGATTCTTAAAGTTACATATTCTGAGCTTACAAGATTATAGCTTAAGTTAATCGTTCCCTAGTACTTAAAGTTACTATGCCATTAAATCTAGAGAACTCATTCTATGTTATCGCATAGTTAGGATATTTTTAGAGCTTTTTGGATTTATTTAAGATTGGAGGAACTTAGGACACAATAGTACGATGCAAGAGCTTCTTTGTATTTATAAGCTAGCATCTTAAACTAATCGCAATCTATATATTTTGATGATCAATTTTGTATCCATTAATCCCAGAAATATTTTCTGCTTAGCTTCTTATATTTGTTATTTGTTTCTTATCTTTCGCTTTATGTTTGTTATTTGTCTTTTCATTTAGTTTACGTTCCTTCACATCCTAGGGTTGCTTTTATTTTCTTTTTCTTTTATAAAACTTTATGAATAGTTTATAAGCATTATCAACTCTTTGTGGGATTAACCCTGACTTGCCCTACTACATAGCAAGTTTAGTTAGGTATATTATTATTTCGTGAGTAGGTGATAGCTTTACCACTTTTACCTTATTTATTTAATTATGTTTTATCCTAGATATCTAATAATTTTATTACCCTCTCTTGAGATCTACTCAATTAATCCCAATTAAACTACTTAAAAGTTTAATTGCAACCTCTCGGTTTACAACACTACTCATAAACAATATAATTGGATTTTAAGAAATTTTAGGATCTCTCTTTGATCACCTATTAATCTAATAACTACAGGTCCGTTAGCTTACCAACTCTCATTGTGTAACCTAACTTATATAAATAAAAATAATCTCTTAATTCGAAGTGATTATAAGGTCAAGAATTAATACAAATAACTATACATTAAATCAATATGATAATAGTTGAATAAACAATTTAAGAATAATCCCTAAACTAAATTTTGAAATCCATAATCACGTTCAAAAAATACTATTTATATTAAACATTAAAAGGAACATAATGGAAAAGAGAAAACTAATCATGTAGGATGAAGCCCCTTTTACTAGAAATCTGAATAACACGTCTTGAATCTTGATTCTACACATTCAATCTTGAGTTTATTGACGTTTTTCCTCTTCAAAACCCCCCTTTTCTATCTTGGATGTTCCCTAGGCTTGGTGTGGTGGTTGCATTATTCATATAGCCTTGATATTTGGTATAGAGCATTCTAACTTAATGCTCTAACTCCTTAAATTAGTTTCACATCTCTTCTAGGTCCATAAGTGCCTCCTAACTCAATTTCACTTGAACTTGCATTAGATATTCACACCAATATGTTAGAATTATTTCCTAAAATCAATAAATATCACATTAAAATACTTAAACATTATCAAAAGCATTATAATAACATCAAACTAAGTCTAAAACATATAATTTCCATCCTAAATATGTATAATAACACCCTAAATCACTATTATAATGAACTCTAATGCAACCCTATCTCCATCCTTATACTTAAAATTTTTCTTATCCTCAAGCAAAACTTAGACATAAGTAAAGAGAAAGACAAGCTACACAAGCAACAATGACCAAACACCTATATAAATGCAATAACTCTATGAATCTAAGAATGATAGGAATGTAACAATGACATAAGACTTCTGAAAATTTGTTGCCTTAGAACATAAACCATTCGGGAATATCCAAATCATCTTATAAACCTCATATCTTGAATGTCTTTACATGGAAGATGCATATGAAGCAAAATATTAATCACCTATTCTTACATCTATGACACTTATAATCATGCATTGATGTTGTTACCATGTGAAAGGTAGTTTATCATTGAGCAATCATTCATGAAATTGTCATGATAATCGAAAGAAGATCTATAGGTTTTATTTTCCATAATAAAACACCTTTTCTTTTTAAACTATGAATGATTCCCCCAATATTTTTGTTAGACCAAGAAGGTTCCAATCATATGTTTTGATGACGAAAAAACATTATTCTTACTAATGTTTAAGTTTTTTATGTATTTATAAGATAAGTTAATGTTTAAAGTGCAAGAACATATTTGTGAAGCCTAAGGTATAAGAGCTCAAGCATTGGATGATCAAGAGTGAAGATCATGAAAGAAGATCAAGACATGAAAATCAAGTTTGATTAAGTTTAGGTGTGTCTTAGAATGTAATTGTCTTAACCTTGATCTTTATTAATGCTTGAAAGGGCTCTCACATTTGTATGATATATTTGCATATAGGCATATAAGGGTTAAATTGTGGTTTTAGTGATTAATTGAATTTGATTATGTCATTTGTATGCTAGAAATTGAATTAGAATGGCATATAGGTTAAATGTTGTATAATTAACTTGAAATGTGTTGAATTGATTTAATGTATGCTTGTTAATATGTTTTAAAGAATTTAAATGTTGTTTGAGTGTTGATCATATGTTTTTAAATTTATTTGTGTCATAAGTGTGTTGGGAATTATGGTTTATGAAAAGTTTAAAAAGGTTTTTAAATTGTTTAAGAATGAAAAGTTTCATAATCAAGGCATTTCTTATGCTTTGAATGAATTGTTTTGTTTTGATGATTCAAATAGCTTTGAATTATATTTTAAAACTTGTTTAAAGTCTTGATTAATATTAAGAAATTGTTTGGAAAAGTTTAGATCTTGTTTAGTTCATGTTTTCCCTTTTTTAAAGGTAATATAATGAGATGAGAGGCAATACGGTAGGCTGTTTAGACCCCGTATTGGGTCTATTTCTAAAGACCAACACGGTGGGCTGGAGGGTGCCGTATTCATCCCTACAGACCTCTGTATTGGTTAGAGTCCCTAACAGCCAGTTTTTACTTTTGGCCTTTTGTCTCTATTCTTGCTTCTAACAGCTATTTTTACTTTTTTAAAACCTCCTTCAGCTTCCAAACACTATAAATACTCTCTCCAAACACCTTAACACTTTCTAGATGCCCTGAAAATAGATAAAAAAGCTAACCACTCTAAACAAACTAAAGATGTCAAGTTTTTCCTGCTCCCATTTTCAATCCATTTGTTTACTATTTTATTGAGTTTATAGGTATGTGAAATTATTTTTTTCATCTTGCTTGAGTATTTAAGTGTTTGTCTGATCCATATTTTACATTTTATAAGTCCTTTATCATCATTTTAAAGTTCGAACACACACATATATCAAAATTGTCTCTATTGAGACTATTCTTGATTTAATCTCGATTTTACCTAACTATTCTTGTTTCTAAAATAATGCAAATGCTTTTTTCTACTCACTTAAGTCCTCTAGATTGTGATTAACCTTGGTTTTAATTTTTAAAGGCTTATTTCAATTATCTTTGAGCTTAAACATTCAAATATATCACGATAGCTTTTGTTTTCACTACTTTAAGTTTGACCCTGGTTTCAACCAACTTAATCTATTTCTTAGTGTGTGTTAATTTTTTTTTCCTGTTTTTTTAGTTCTTAGGAGTTAGAATAATCATAGTTTGGAATTTTTGGTTGATTGTTTTATCATTTGTGTGCATTAGTTCACTCATATATAAAAAATGTCTAGTTCTTTTTATTTTTCACAAATCATGATTTGCATCATTTAAATCAATTTTTTTGTGCATAAATTTATTGTGTTTATTTTACATAAGGTGTTAAGAGTGCTTTAAAATTTTTAGTTTGATTTTTAAGCATTTATTTTTGTGTTTTAAGCTTATTATTCCAGGTTGTTCCAAAGTTATCTAAGTGTGAGCACTCTTGCTTAACTCTTGATTTAATCCATCTGTTTGAAGTGTTAAAAAAATTTTATCGCTGAAATTTGTTTTTAACTAATAGATTAATGTTCCAGTAGGTTTTTTGTGTGGATTTCATGCCATTTAGTTTGTTAAATTTGTTTATATGTATGTTGGAGCATATAAGTTGCTTATTTTGACAAATTTTGTATTCAAGTGTTCAATCTAATTTTTGTATACAATAATAAAGTTTTTTATTAATGAATTTAATAATTTATGATCTATTGAGGTGTAGGGAGATTTGCCATATATGCCTCTTTAGCTTACAAACAGAGGCATATAAGGATGTTTATGGTGATTTTTTTAGATGCCTATTCACTTTTGTTAATTGTTTAACATTAACATAACTTCTTTTTATTTATAAAGTAGTTTTTGTTATTTTAAAGTTTTTTAATGGGACTAATTTGAAAGTGACATTGTTAGAATCACTAAGATTTGCTATTCGAATTATTACTTAATGTGTGAGTGCAATTAGGTGTGAAAGAAATTAAAGTACATTTGAATTTATTCATTTTAAGAAAAGTAATAGATTGGAATATAAAAGGTTGAACGATTTGATGCTTGTTCACTATAACTTGAAGTTAAGTGAAAGATATGCTTTTGTCATTAATATGTTCAATATAATTTCTCAATATTTCTTAATGATTTTATTTTATTTATTTATTAGTACTTTTAATATAATAAGTAATTTTGTTGATCTTTTTTGCTTTAATCATATGGATGTCTTAGAGGATAGAATTTTTGACAAACTAATTTTGTTGAATGAAAGTGATTTAGAAGATAACTTTAGTTAAAAGATTATTGATAAGTAGTTTAATATATTGAGTTTAAATGATGGTGAAGAAGAAATTCCTCTTAATAATGATGATTTTATACCAAATAAGAATTGAGGTCAATATGAGTAAATATGTTATTGAATGAAGTTGCCAGTTTTTCAAGTTTTTCTCTTTTTTTAACTTCATTTATGCTTGATATATATATTGAATTTTACATGCACAATATTAATATCTATACTTATTTTTATTTCAAATTTCACTTTTATTTTGCAAAGTTCTCGATATGAGACGATGAGATGATTTTATATTTTATTTTTAATGTATAATAATTAAATATATTTAATTGAATTAAATAAATTTTATATGTGAAATAATTATTGCTTGATATTTATAATTAATAAAATTAAATATATAATAATTATTATGTAAAATTTATATTATAATTAAAATAAAGTTAAAAATATATAATAATATATACAAAAATTAGTTTACAATTTTTATAAAATTTAAAAATAATTTATAATTTTAAAAAATTAATAAAAATAATATTAAATATGAATCGATATGTACGTATCATTGCTATTTATTATTTGAAATTAATAAAATGTCTACGTGACAACCTCGGGCCACTGATAACATAGTCGCATCCTAAAAAAAAATTCACACACTTACGAAACCCATAATTGAAGTAAAACAGTAAACTCATCTGTTTGTCTCTCTCTCTCTTTCTCTCTCTCTCGCTCTAAGCATGGATCCCCTACTTGCTCATTCATCGCTTCCGTCTGCTCCTCCTCCTATCTTGATCACCACCGCCACACCAATCATCGATCAACTTGCGCCGCCGCCACTATCCGCCCCCGAAATCCCTGATAACCACATCCCACATGCTACTCCGTCCATCTCCCCCTCCCTTCCTCCTTACGCTGAGGTAATGAGAAATATTCATTTCATAGATTCTTTCTTTTTGGGGTTTTATGATCTTCATATGGATCTATTGTTTTACGTCCAGATGATATACGCAGCTATAACGGCGTTGAAGGAGCGCGACGGGTCGAGCAAGAGGGCCATAGCCAAATACATAGAGAAAGCGTACACAGGCCTCCCTCCCACTCATTCGACCTTGTTGACTCACCACTTGAAGCGCTTGAAAAACAGCGGTCTTCTCGTTATGGTCAAAAAATCTTACAAACTTCCCAGATCTGACTTCAACACCACCGCTCCGGCCTCTGTCCACGACCACATCAATTCCACTTCCTCCACTACTGCCACTAACGATCCGGTTTCTGGACACAAACGGGGCCGAGGTAGGCCTCCGAAGCCGAAATCCGGTTCTTTACCGGACTCCAATGGACAGTCCTTCCCACAACCGCTACAACCATATTCAGTTACTGTTCCTCTAGATCAGCAGCAACCTGTTTTGGGTTCGACCGGTTTCTTTTCTCCGGTTGTGCAAACAGGTAGTGTTACTGCTACTACTGCTGAGATTAGCAGTACACAACCTGTGTTGGTGGCGCTTGGCCTGGCTGATGAGCCCAAGGTGGGTAAGAGAGGGCGAGGTCGTCCCAAGAAGTCGTCAGTGGTGGCACAAGCTGGTGGTGAAGTGGTGGTTGTCAAGAAAGGGAGAGGTAGGCCGCCGAAGAAAAGTACCGGGAGGCCAAGAAAGCCCAAATCTGTGACGGCGGCTCAAAATGGTGTTAAGAGAGGCCGTGGTCGTCCTCCTAAAGCACAAGCTCACTCTGTGGCTGTCACTTACGCCGCGGACGGCACTTTGATGAGTGTGACCAGGCCTAGAGGGCGTCCCAGGAAGGCTGTGGTTCCGGCGAGGCCTAGGAAGAGCACGGGAAGACCTGTTGGGCGACCGAGAAAGGTAAAATACAAACGAAATTTTGTTAAGCCCTAAGGTTTTGTTGGGTTTTGGAATTAATAAGTTAATTGTCTTTTGGTTTTTGATATTGGGACAAGAAGAACGCAAGTGTTTCGTGGATAACAAGTGAACAGTCACAAACTCAAGCACAAGCAGAAGTTGCAGATCTGAAGATGAAACTTGAGTTTTTCGTGAGCTCTTCTATTTTATTTTATTTTTCTTGTCAGCGGTAATAGTAAGAGGTTGAAGATTTGTTAAAATGAAGATGTGATTTGTATTGCAGCAATCAAGAGTGAGGCAGGCTGTGGGACTACTAAAGCCCCAGTTAAGCAGCGAGATGGGGATCATAAGTGTGATGACTGCAATCCAAGAATTAGAAGGCCTTGCTTCTTTGGATGTCAACGCCCCCTTACGTGAAGATCCTTTACCACCCGTGGTCCAAACTTAAAGAGTTTTGAGTTTGAGTAGACCCAAAACACAGGTGATCATTTCTCTATTATCTAACCCAGACCAAGTAAGCAGGTAAGCAAGGAAGAGCTCCAAGAATGTCTGTAAAGTAAAAATTAGGGACGACTAATTTGCTGATGACTAGGTTTTTCCTTTTTTTTTTTTTAATTTAATGTATCCTGTGTTGCCCTTTTTCTACAAGTCTTCTTCATTTTAGACTATATTTCCATTGAATAAATATTTTAGTAGAGTCTAGCTGCCAGGGAAATCGTAGGTGTTGTGACTTTGTTCCTAAAACTACTACTTGGTCGAGATTAGTTGGTTGTAAACATAGTAGGAAGAAATGAAGCTTGTTCATTTAGGTTGAACTGTGTTCATTTATGCGAATGTTGATCATTCAGTTGGATTTCAATTTTGTGCAAGCTCTATTATGTTCCATATTGCTGGTAAGTTGAAATTTTTAATATTTTGGCATTTGAACCTCCGACTCGATTTGAAATGCCTATAAAACGAATATCTGTGATCTCCATAAATGAAGCCGATTTTTGAGCCAACACCTTCGTTAATGCACACAAGTTAACCTCAAACATTGACGAACTACCAAAAATCAACACTTTTAAGGAACGGGGTACAAAGTCTGCTGGAGCATACATCAAAGAAAAGGAGTCCTCTTTGCAAATGGATTGGCCATTAATCTTGTATTGTGACCTTTTGTTGTATAATGGAAAAAAGAAAAACCCTTATATTGGGAATGCGTAATGTATGATTCTTAAATTGGAACTCTTACGTGCAAATGGAATCCAATTTAAGTGCTCACGCAAGTTTCGTCCTGAACTGTGGTGGTGCAAACTAGATGAGGTCGACTGCTTTGTAGATCATTCAAAGCAATCACGAGATGAAACTAATGACTTAATCAACATTAGTTTAAGCAAATTATTATTGATAGAGTCTTAAAAGAAATTCTAAGTGATAAAATTAAGTCTTAGAAATTTTTAACCCAACAATTTGGAAGTGCTGAGTTATGGCCAGAGAAATACTCTTTTCATTTAATCTTGAAAAGGATGAGTGATCAAAAGTGGAGATAGCTCAATTTCGAAAAGAATAATTCATCAAAATTAGAGGCACGTTAAATTTTATAAATGTTATTTATATCAAATTCATTATTTAATTTTGAATTGGTAAATTGTTAAGTAATAAAATAAGCCACGTATGCATTTCGTTTGCCAAAAAAGAGAAGTTACATGACAGATTAAAACAAAACCTCAATTGGGTTTCTGTGATCGTCCAGTACAATTAATTGTTGGGTATTGTTCAGTTAGGTATAGGAAGGGTATCATTAATCACAAATTATCAATATGAGTATCATTAATCACAAATTATCCACTTTTTAAGTAGTGAAGAGTAGCAATTTTAGTATTGTCACCTTGATTAGACTACATAGAAAATATTTTAGTAAACAAGAAGTTCAATTCCAAATTTTATATGGCCATGAGCATAGGTGCTAAAAAATGAAGAATGAAGGTTCTTTACTCAAAACTGTTTGTTAGGTTTGTTATGACACTAAAAAAGGGAGTGAGAATTAGACTTAAAAAACTTTTCACAAATCAAGAACAAATATATGTGGAAGCTTAAAAGATAATCCAAATTCAGCAAGTCAAACAAATAATATAGGAGTGGTAAAATAACGAGTAGAGAATAAAGAACTACACTGGATTTATTCTAGTTCGAAACTATTCACTTGCCCCTACTTTCAATCCTTAATACCATTGTTGAAAATTATTTTCTTATTGCACTTTCAATAAGAATACAGTGTTTCACTTACAATCATTTTTCACAGGTTAAAGGAAAACCTTTCACTTAATTCTTTTTTTTATGCTCAATAATAATCTATCAAATTCTAACGATAACAATATAATGTAGAAGTACTTCACTCGATTTCACTTGGTGAATAAGAGAGGCTATGAAAAGAATAAATGCAATAATAATGCTAAAAAAACTCTCACTCAAACACATATAAACTTTGATACAAGTTCTTATTCACTCTGTATAATACCCATAAAACTTTGTATATCTCTTGTAAAAACTCCATATATAACACATACAGACATCCTCTATTTATATTTAACTCTAAGTCATTTATCCATTATACAATGGTATTATATCCGTTGTCCAACGGGCAAAAAACCAATGTTATAAAAGATTTATTATGTTATTGTTGTGTAATATGGTGATTCATGTTTTTATCTGCTACTTTCGCAATATTTGGTTGACTGATAGTCATGGTTCAGTCGACCGACAAGCCTTCGACTTGTGTTCGGTCGATCGACCCAAGTCAGTCGGTCAACCGATCTAACTCATTCGGTCGACCTATATCAAAACTAAAACATATGTTCTTTCGAATGCATAAGGTTAAACCATTCAATTTTAAAGCCTTTCTTTTAAATACTAAATAACTTAACTTTATGCAAGCCTAACCATTTGAAATAATCATTAAAAGGATAAAATTAAAATAGATGCATAAACCTCTTGATTATGCCCTTATATGTATATTCTAAAATAAGTATGCATAAATGATCGATTATAAGCATATTAAAAACATCAAAGTATAATGAGCAAAGTTTACATTATTCAACACAAAAAATAAACTTATTCTAAAGATTCTTCTTTAAACTTAAGTCTTCATATGATTTTCTATTTCTAACTTTAGACTCCTTGAAAGATTAAACTCAAGCTATGTCCAACTTATCTTTGAACATACTCAAAAGCATAAGCATTAGTAATATAATTTGTTTTGTCATTATCAAATAAGGTGGACCATCCTTGGTTCAACAATCTCTCATTTTTTAGTGATGAGAAAACCAAGAGATATTAAAAACACAATAAACATTAAACAAGGCATAAACTCTCCCTAAATATTTCAAAAATAAAGAATAATAATTCATCGCCATATTTTGCAATTTTTAAAAAATACTATCATAAGTAGGAGATAATCGTATTACTCCCCCTCAACATATGCATTATACATAAGATATACTCCCTCTAGAAAATATAATTGTACACAACATATTGTATCACATTCTTCTCATAAGTTGCAACATCATATTGCCTTCTTCTCACAGATAATATCACATTCTTCTCCCCTTTTTTGGAATCACCAAAAGGGCATAAGCACAATGTCAAGTATAATACATATCCAAAAATTTGAAATATTAACCAATAAGCAATATGCATAATTAAAAGGGGAAAATTTTAAACAAAAGTATATACAAAAAGCCTTCAAAAGGAGTCAATAATATCATAAATAGGTAAAGGGGTCATACATCAAAAGTAGCAATAATACATCAAAACAAATATTCGCTAAGGATCTGAAGGAGGTACAAGAGGAAGTCGGGAAAGAATTTGGCAAAGCAGGGAGTTTTTCTCACCTATTTGAATCGTTAAGTGATCAACTTTGTGATGAGGAGAAGTGATCTCTGCTCGAATGTCATAGGGAGTATCATGAGGTGCAGAAGGAGCTGGTCCAACAGAAGTGCCTTTATCACCAAGGTGTGTAGAAGTAGGATGAGTAGGAGTAGGAGCAGCCACATCATTAGTAGTAGGAGGAACTAGAGTAGTAGAATGCAGTCTCTGATGAGGTCGAGTCATATGACCTCCAACTACTTGAAATCACATATGTTAAAGGGAAATTTGATCAAAGAAGGATAAGGAATCAAAATCATCTTTTGTGGAAGGAATGTAAAAATAGTGGAATATGAGACCTAGAAGTAAGGGATAAGGAAGGTGTTGGCCTCGTTTCTTGCCTCAGGCAAAATGAATCTTGTTATATAAGATAAAATCACCTAAATGGATGTTCTCACCAAGCATTAGAGTAGACAAAAACCACAAATCATCATAACCTAGATCATTATAATGACCACTAGAGGAAAGAAAATTGTATTTGATAAATAAATGATGGAATTGGGGTATGATGCTCATAGCTCTCACATCTTTTGATTTGTCAAAAATGTTTTCCTTACTTGACATCTTAAAAATGGTTTGAACTTTTTTGGCTATGGAGTGGGTGTCATCAAACTTTAACAAACAGTCATAGTGGAAAAATACAGGAGGAATGATAATGCCAAGAATGTTGTTTATAATGTCTCTAAATAGATGGATATGGACATTCTCTACTTTGGATAAGATTATATACTCATCATTATCCTTAACCTCTTTAAGGTTACATTAAAAAACTTTTACAGTTGTGGAATACGTTTTAGCTGTAAGAGTGAGAAGAGTTTCCCATCTTTGATCAAGGAAAAACTAGACAAGGCTATTTTCTTTAAAGAAGT
>JAOXYD010000007.1:6016609-6031969 GCA_028565735.1 Pinacopodium congolense
AATAATTTTTATATACATAAATAATTTTTATTACAAAATAAAATATATTTAAAATCAAAAGTACTTTTTATTTTTATATTGCCAAACAATCTACTATATGAAACTCTTTTAAAAAAGCTCTTTTTTAAATGGCAGTAAAACAGTCAATTGTCTTTTTAGAAAAGCTCTTCTTAAAAAAGATCTAAAAAAAATTCTACTAATATAAACTCATCCAAACATACACCAAATGTAAGTCATTAAGTTCCCTTAAGCTAAATATTGAGTTTTTACCTTTTCGGTATCCTCCATATGATCAATCCAATCATGTATCATAAATTGTATCCAAGTGCTCGCTATCATATTGAATTGCTTTCCGTAGTTCTGGAACGTTTTCCTCGCCAAAAGTTTGTTGGCCACTAGTGTTGGATGGGGATCTAATAACTTCAACCACAATGCTTGAGATAATCCAACAATTTGACGATTGAAAGAAGAGAAGAGATGCGCAAAAAATTTGTAAGGTAGGCAAGCATTAATTAAGAAGAATTTTTTTTTTAAAAATACTGACTAAGGATATTTTTAGACATTACTTGAGACCAATTATTTTTTTGGAAAAATAAATTAACATTAAAAAATTGTTCAATATTAAAAAATGATAAAATTTTTGACCATTATAATCCAGGTGTTTCATAATAAACATTTGATTTATTTTCTAAAAATTTTAAAATTTAACTATTTTAAATAAAATTTTATTTTTAAATTTTATTTTTAAAATTGAAAATCATAATAAATTTATTTTAATAAATAAATATTCTAAATAAAAAAGATAAAATAAATACTATTCAATAATTAGAATTTTGAAATCTTTTAAAAATAAAATGTTTAGTTTTGTATCAATTCAATTATTTATTAATAATAAATAAATACACAATTTTACCACTAAACATTATATAAGAATAAAAATTAATATTAATAATAAATTTACGATTAGAATGAAAATTTGTTAAGAGTAATACTAATTATTTTTTTGTAACTGATATATATTAAAAATTTAATAAATAAAAATTATTTATTGTACTTAGTATTGTTAATAAAAAAGATATAACTATATGGCTATTAACAAATAAATAAGTTTTTCAATCAAATAAGTTTTATTTTGTAAAAAATAGAAAACAGAAGCTGCAATCATTAGAAAAATGAAAAACAACAATTCAAACCAAACGAATCATAAACTAACTTCTTTAAAGTTTGATTAAGGTGGCACAAATTCTCACCTAAATAAAAGGGTAAAGATATTGAAGGATAGAACTAGGAGCCAAGTGATATATAATGAAGGGACGTAAAAGATGGTTATCAGTCAATATCTTCACAGATTATTCATATGTGGAACTATAAATTGAGTAGGTTATTTTATTAATAATTTTATATCTCTGTTATATTCTTCTATTTATTCAGTTGTCAGGTGTGACAACCGCCATTAATTAAAAAAAGGTATGTATAACTTCGAAGAGTTAGCTGTGTTTTTATTTTTTCATTGATGAGAACTTCAAGAAAAATTGTCTCTTACTGCATAATTTGAAATGGACTGGGGCATATTGCGACCAAAAAATGTTCCAGAGCTGCCAACAATATCATCTGCCGGGTCGTCGTACCTTCCATCGGCTGTCCGGTAAGAGAATTTGTTGGTATCATATTTCTGACCTTTAATGTCTCCAACATTCAAAAGATTATAACGTTGATGCAGGTGCCTTCTAATTGCCAAGTATGTAAGTCCCATAAATACCGGTAGTTTTGGCCATAACCCTTTCTTGTCCGCATAATGTATAATCTGTAAAAATTAAGATAGTTAAGGCCATAATATAGTAGAACATATAAATAAGTAGACTAGTATTACTAGATCTTATAGCCAAAAATATAAGTGATGAAATAGAAGTGATGCAGGATAAACACGTGAGAGAAATGGGAGGTTTACGTACCTGGAAAAGTAGTCTGTCAACAAGCGTCATTTTGGCAACAATATCCCTGATTTGAGGATGAAGAGATGAGGGGTAACAGCATAGAGAAAATGGAGACATGATATAACACCGAGAGAATGATGGTGGGGCTTTTGTCAGTGAAATGAAATGTATTAGAGACGGGGTTTTATAGAAGAAGCCCCAGATGTACTTTGGTGCTTGTCGGAAACAGGTTTTGAGGTGACATGAGTGTACACATGTCCAAAAGATTATGGTGCAATGACATTAGAATCTTTTGTTAGTATGAATTTTAGTTGGAAATCATGTAGTTTGAAACTTTAAAGAAATCGTATACAGTAATTTTCGGGAAATATTAATTTTTTATTTCTGCCAATTTTGGTTATCGTAACTATATATAAAAAAGAATTCCATTGGAATAACATCAATTTTTCAAGTGGCCTTCTTTTGGCTCGTTAATCCCTTAGCCCCTTCATTTCTTTAGGGATCTGTAAATGCGTAGAGCATATGTTTGTGGATGGAAATTAAGTCCGAGAGTTTGTAAATGATGGTGGATCGGTTGCTTGTAAGTCTAAATGTCTTCATTGATGGAAGTAATTGGTTCTCTTGTACCACCGCATTCTCATTTGTCACATTTCTTACTTTATGATCATGAAAGTCTCTGAATGAAAGAAAATGTCAACAAATGCAAACCTACATATTGAAATCTTTCTTTCGTGAAGCTGATGTTTAGGTATTATAAACTTGCACGTGAAGTTGTAGTAGTTACATTGACTTTGCAGGGCAAAGGAAACCTTCTGAATTATGGATCTCTATTTTAATTGGACAATTGCATCTACGTTCATAAACAGTAAACTCCCTAATTAACTTGGAACTGGTCAATACTTATTAAGACAAATCCCTGCAATCTTTGAGATTACGACATCAATTTTTTTAATACATTTTAAGCAATTTTAAGGGTCAAAATTACTTAGAATTGGGTAACTTATCAATTAAATTTATATAATTTCAAAATTTTCAAGTAAGTCCTTAAGATTTTACGTTTTCGTAAACTAATAGAATATTAATAAAACATATCCACTAGACATGTATGAGACACGTGTACTTTGTAGCAAATTATCTGTAACTGCTATTTTGATTCAATATCAAACGACATCATTTTGATCTAATATTAAAATTGTGCCATTTTGATTTTGTGATAGAGGTTGTTATCTAAAAAAAAAACAATGTCATTTTTCTTAGTTTAATTCCTTGTTTTATCCTTCGGCTATGCGATGTTCTTCTTTCTTGTAGTGCTATTCTCCTTTAGTTGTCTAGTCATCCTCCTTTGCCACTTGAATATGAAATTCTTAATTAATGTTATTATATTCAATGCTATTAAAAATTTTATTAGCTTGTTACATGACATGACATGATCAAACTATCAGATTAGGTCCTCCTATTTAAGAAACTAGTTTCACAATTGAATGATCTGAACTAGAAGCTTTCTTAAAACATTTTGAATTTAAAGCAACTTATTTCATAATTGCATGATTAGAACTACAAGCTTTCTTAAACCATTTTGAATTTCAACTTTCTTAATAAATTGAGCAAACACAAACTTGTAGCTATTATTGCAAAGACGTTACTAATTTGACAGATGTTTCAAGAGTGCTTTTATAAGGTAATTTAATCGCATTAACTAAGGCTTTATTTAGTTGGGCTTTGGTTTTTTGTTTTGGTTTCCTATTTTTTTAAACACAGAAATCAAAAAAGAAAATACACTAATATAGTACAGAATCGAAAAAGAAAACACAACAATCAATATAAAAATATAACAACTACAACAAAAAATCATAACCCACAACCCAACTAAACATCTATTAAGAATTTTAGATTTAGGTTAATCCAAACTATGATTGAAAACTTCTATAAATAGGAAAACACATCATAAACATAGTATTCATGATTTTTTTTATGATTTATGATCTTATTATGTATTTGTTAGTGGCAAACAAGAGAAATGTTGTAAGGGAGAAGAAGAGGATAGGTAGCAAAAGAGGAGAAAAAAAAGTTTCTTTTAAAGCCTATCATTTTCAACAATATTGAAGTAAGACCTTAACATTTTAAAAGATCCACAATGTTTAAGAAATATTTTAAAAAATCTTAACATTTTCCATTAACTTTTCCGTCATGTGTTGCCATATGGCATATTTTTACTGGCCTAAAAATAAATGATGGTTCCTACTACCACGTGGCATCACCCACCATCTATCTCTGGAATAAAAAAAAAGAATGAAATGACTCTATGTTTTCCTCTCCCTATTAAGTCTTTTTGCTTCTCATCAGTGTTACTGTATTTGTGTATTTGTAAAGCACCATGATTAGGTGAAAAATACAAAAGAGTATGGCTGTTCAAGCACGTGTAAGAAAGAAGAGCTTAAAAACTCAGCAGAGAAGTGTAAGCATGTTAAACATAACTTGCATGAGAAAAAACACAGCCACCACCACCACTAACATAGTTGTAAACATAAAAGGCTTCTAGGTAAATTTGAGGCTCAACGAACAGTGCTACTTTAATTTCTTTGGTCTCAAAGGCTTTTGGGTAATCATTTATGGAATTCTTACACTTAATATTCTCTGGCTTGAAGTATAACACATCGATCAAGTGTCTTGGTATAAAGGAGTTGCCATTACAACCTACATCTACATTTGTTCTTTTGAGAGTTTCAATATCAAGTACAGATGGTTGGAGCCATAAGATGTTCATCTTGGAGGTCAAACTCACCATAAAAATTGATATTCCAATGAGAATAAAAAATAACCATTGACTTAGCATAAATCGAGCCATCCCACCCTTTAGTGGCTCACCTGATCATGAGACACGAGTAAGAAAGTCAATATAAACCCTTAAAGAATGAATTTTGTGTTTTATTCGTTAACTCACGGTGCATATTGAATATTACTTTGATAGAAAAAAAACAAAACAAAACATGTCACCAAACCCTTACAAATTTGTGTTCTCTTTACATTCAATCAACAACATAACAAAACTTACAAGAAAGTCAATTTATAAGATTAGCAGTCACATATGAAAAGACTGTCAACATCTATGTCACCTATTCTTTGGTAACATCTATGTCACCTGTCCTTTAGTTAGGAAACTGATATCTTACCAAAGCTTCACTGTGATCATTCATCGAGTTAGTAGTCGATGGTTGTAAGTTAAATAGCAAAATTGGCCATACTTGACTTATTCAATCTAATTATTCCTTTAAATGTTTACTTTTCAAGCTCCCATTTCCATAATTTGAAATTGTGATGACCATTAAAGCTAATGGAAAAGAAGAAGCTTTCTTGAAGATGTAGCAGCAAGGTTTTGTACTCTATATAAACTCTCAAATATATTTTAAGCTTTAAAGCACATTATATTTAAAAGAAACCAATAGATACTCTTGGAAAAAAATGGGTTCATTTTATCTTTTTGCCTTCTACATCACATTATTCAATTTTCTCATTACTACTGGCACTTATCATGAAGAGTTAACTATATCCAGAAGCATGAAGCTCACAGAGAAGACAACACATCTCCATTTCTATTTCCTTGACATTGTTAGTGGAAAAGATTTAAATAAAGTAGTACTAATGAGAACCATAGAGAGTCGATGGGAAGAGAAGAGAATACAATTCCATTTTAACTTTTTTTTAATTGAGAGATAGGTGGCTGGTAATGCCACGTGGTAGTAGGACCATCATTTATTTTTGGACTAATAAAAATATGCCACATGGGAACATATAATAGAAAAGTTAATGAAAATAAGTCAGGTTTTTTTAATTTTTCTAAAATATTAAGGTTCCACTTAAATGTTTTTTAAACATTAAGGTTCTTTTTGAATGTTTTGAAATATTAGGATCTGACCTAAGCACTATTGAAAACCATAGAGTTTAAAAGATACTTTTTAAACAAAAGAGGATAAGCCAATGGCTTAAAGAGAATAATCCTATAAAGGATTAAAATAGCATACGATTAAAGGATAAAATAAGAAACTAAAACGAATTCATTTTACTATTAAACAAAATGACATAAACTAAAACGAATTAATTTTATTGTTAAGCAAAATGACATAGTTTTATTGTGAAGTAATAGCCACTTTCATAGAAGAAAAAAAATGTCATTGTAATACTAAATTAGAAATCCATCATTTTGATAATGAACTAAATCAATATCATTTTGGTCAAGTTGCAAATTATTTCCTCTAAGTGTCATATGGTACTGTACCACGTGAATATATTCAAAGGGCACTTTGTTAGTCTATATAGGACAAAAATAATGAAGGAAAAATAAGTTAAAGTAATTTAAAACTTTAAAAGCTTATTTGATAGTTTTGAAGCTATAAGGACGTAATTAATTATTTACTAAATTATAAGGATCCCAGGTGATTTTAATCCGTATTTTAACAATGATGTGATAAGATGTTGGCCCCATAATAATTTTCATGTTTTAATTAGTTATTTTATACTTTGTTTTTGTTAAACTATAGAACATTCCACCCAGGTTTTAATAATGACAAAAAAAATTGTACTGATGAGTTTATTATGTTTAATGTTTTGAAAAGTTGGGTTTAAAGATAAAATTTTAAGAGATACATTTTGCAGTTTTTTAAATTTAAATAAAATTAATGAAAAACCAAAAGTTAAGGAAAAGTCTCAAGACCAAGATAGTGTTTCTAAATTTTTTTATATTATCATTTCCATTTCAAAGTATTTAATAGGCTTAAAGCATGCATGATATATTCATATTTGGTGTTTATGCATACATGTTACATAATTAAGAGGAATTATATGGAGAAAGTTTTAAATGATCCACTTGATACACCAAAACTTTCTAAGAACTAGTTTGAAGTGAATAAGAAATGTTAGGATTTGTTTTGTGATTAATTGAATATGTTAAAATATGTTAAATAGTGTTAAAACCTAGTTTGAGGTAAGACTTGATCAATGACTAGTTGACTGGTATATGTGACTTATTAACCACTATGCTATTTTTGTTTTGGATAAATTAGATAAGTAACATTAAGAGATGAAAAAACAAGTTCTTTACAAAGATCAAGGCTTCAAAAATGAAGTAAAACATCTAAAACTAGAAAGAAAAAACAAAAGGAAAGTAACTAGACTAAGAGGCTACAGAATAAGTGCATCGGAAAAAAAAAAGATGCACTTCCTATATAATTTAAGCCTTACAAAGAAGTGAAAAACAAAAAATTTATTAAATTTGAAATAAGAATAAAAGAAAAAACCAAACATATTTAGAGTCTAGCTCAAGTTTAATATGAAGGGGAGGACCTTGCATAGTTGCTTCAAAACTAGTCTCTTTTCTTCTTCTTTCTTTCTCGAACCTTTCATATTTGGATTTCTTCATTTTGGTAAAATTTATTAGGCATCCAGTCTCTTCAAAGAACATTTTATCCAATGGTATTTCAGTAGATGGTGAGTTTGGTGGATGTTCTGATGATGAACTGGTTAGTGATGCAGAGTTCCAAACTTCAAACTCTTTCCTCCTTCATCCTCTGTATTAATACCTGTTTAATGCATATAGACCAAGAGTCTTCTGAGGAGGAGCATTGAGGTAAACGAGTAGCTTTCTTCACAGTAGAGATGCCCACTTTAATAGCTAACTTACAAGTTATTCATGTCCTTTTGTTGAAGTGTGTGATAAGGGAATTGTTGAGTTAAAGCATCCTTTTTAGTTGGCACCTTCTTTCTCTTCTACCTTGTTCGCTGCTTCCTTAATGGCTATGCTTCCTTAATGGTTCCTATTATGATCATTTGATGGAATTTTGATTATTCTATTATAAAGGAAGCATAGCCTTTTCTATCTCTAATCATCACGCTCCAATAGGTTGTCCCTCTCTCTATTCTTTGACCCAGCTATTTATTTTCCTTTCTCCTGCCTATTTATCATTGCCACTTCTTTAATGATTTCTAAATAACCTATAGAACAAAGGTTAGTAAAGCATATATATAATAGAAGAAAATCATCTCTCATCTAAATTGGAGTTAAGAAGTTCTATAGTTTGGGCGACTACTTTTTTTATGTTGTTCTTAAAGTCCTAAGTTATATCATTAAAAGTACGATTGTTTTTCTCTTGCCAATGGTTTTACACATAAGTAGAAAAGGTGACTTTGAAAAGGTTATGGTCATAATTTTTAAGGTTTAAAGGGTTTTGATACCATATAATGGTATTTGAAAGGGAGTGAAATTTAGTATGATTAATCTGAAAGTGATAGAGGACAACTTTCCAAATAGATTTGGAATAATTACATTCAAAGAAAAGATTCTTAACATTTTCATTGTTAGCAAGGAAAAGGGAACATAGATTTAGGGTTTATAGATAGGCCATTTTGTCCCTTATTGAAAGCTTATTTAAAATGCTAGCCATAAAATAAAATTGCTTAGGGCTAAATTTTTTATACTAAGAAAGTTTAGCCTAAGTAGGTTGAGGTAGTTTTAAAATTTGTAAACTGAGGTTTTTGTATAAGTTTTAAAGGAGCTAAGTAAAGATTCCAATTGGTTTGATTTTATGTCATCAAGAAAATAGGTTATGAAGGAAGTAGAAAGGCTATTAATGAAAGCATTCATAAGACTACTTCAGTTCTAATTGTTCCTATTGATAATAGTTGAGACTTTGGAGTCCATGGGAAGGTTTGAGATATTAATTTGGAAAGGGATAATAAGCTCTTAAAGTATACCTTAAAGGTGCCAAAGGTCCTACCACAAGAGAGTTGATTATCCATTCCCAATCTTAAATTTGAATTGGTTTTGAATATTGTCTCTCACATCCAAAAGTTTTTTCCAATTTAAAGTTTTCCCATTTTTAACTCTCACATTCCAAAAAATTTTTCCTTTTAAAAATGAAAGTGTTATTGATGAACATCCAAATTATTTATCCTAACAAGAATTTATTTTGTGCTTTAATATGTTTAATACCTAGCTCACCTTCTTTTTTTCGGTCTACAAAAATCATCCCATTTGATCTTCAAGCTATAGTTACCATTCAGGCTACTTGACTAGAGAAATATCCTCAATCTACCTTCAATATGCTTAATAATAGACGAAAGAAGCAAGAAATGGATAGACCAATTAGACTTCAAAGGTTGCCAGAATAGTTCTAACAAGTTGCAACCTACTACCATAGGAGACAAATCTGTTAGTCCACGTATCAACTCTTTTCTCCATTTTCTTTACTAAAGGCTTACAATTATTTTTAGATAATCTACCAAACAAAAGTGGGAGACCTAAATATTTAATAGGGAGCTGAATAGGATTAACACCATTCATGTTAGAAATTTCACTCTCTAGACTAACTGAAACTTAGACAAGAACATTTAATTCTTAAAGAAATTTATTTCAAGGCAATAAAGATCTTTAAAAAAAATAGATAAACCTTTAAAAAATTTTAATAAAAGGAGGGCTAGCTTGATAAAACAAAAGGAGGTCATCCATAAAGAGAAGACGAGATAAACTAATTTTATAACATTTCTAATGGTATTAAAAGCTACATTTTGAGAGATGGTTTGGGCTAGAATTTTAGTCAAAGCCTTTATAAAAATTAGCTCTAACCACAGTTAAGTTTTTAACCGACTAACTGTAGGTTTAATATCCGGCGGTTACGGTTCAAGAACCGTAAAACAGTTCTAAACCATAACTTGAATCGTTACTTATAGTTTCGGTTACAGTTAATTCAATTTAAAAATGGTGAATCAGCAGTTAAATTAACAGTTTATTCATAGTTATAAACTGTCGTTCAATTAATTAAAAAAATAAAATAAAATATAACTTTATATTAAAAAATATATGTAACTTTGCGTGAAATTTTGTTTAATAGAAAGAGATATATTACTTAAAAGAGAATGAGATTGTAATTATTATGAAAGAAATTATATTAAAAAATGTTATAATTATAATTTAAAAAAAACATGTTTCATGCACTATGATCAGAGACCATGCTTTAGCACACTCTCAACAAAAAAATTATCTGTACTGAAAGACCATGCTGAGAATCGTGCTTCTCCAAGCACGGTTGACTGTGCTTGGAGAAAAGCACCAACTGTGCTTCTCCAAGCACAGTTCTGTGCTTGAGACAAGCACAGTTCTCAACCATGCTTATTTCAAACACAGATCATTTCCGTGTTTGAGAGAGCATGGTTGAAGCTCAAACTATGTTTGTGTCTCAAGTACGGTCTCTGCTTTTAGACCATGCTTAAAGCTTTAGTATTTTTGAGACCGTATTAAATGTGACAACAGTTATATATATATTTTAAAAAAATTTATAATTATAAATATATCTTTTTATTTACTCAATTTATTTCACAATAATTACAACTCCTCTCTCTCAAATAATATATTTCATTTAGAATTTAGAATTTTTCATTAATTTCTATTATTATTATTATTATTACTACTACTACATCTATTATTTTTCATTATTATTGTCATATATTTTAATTTATTTAACTTTATATTTTATATCCAACATATTATATTAGAAATTTTTTAAATTTTTAAATTTTTAAATTTTAAGTTTGAAAATAAAATTTTAAAATTAATAAAATAACGATTATGGTTAAATTGATTGTCAAACTGTCGATTAAACCGTAACTGACGGTTTTCAAATCGTAACTTAAACCGTAAACTAACGGTTAGGTTAAGGTTTATAAATTTTCATAAACCGTAATCGACGGTTTATTAACCGTGGTCAGGGATAATAAAAATGATGAAAAGATAGAGAGAAAGAAGTGGAAGGGGTGTCATTAATAAGAATAGAATAGGAAGGATAAGTGATGTGTTCTCTTATCTAGTTTGTACAAAAGGAGAGCCAAAACTATCAAACACTTTGAAAATAAAGTCCCCACAAAAAGGAACCATAGGCTTTCTTTAGGCCCATTTTGAAGGTATATCTTTTATGCTCATTATTTAAATGATAAATTTTAAATGTATCTTAAGCAAGAAGGATGTTGTCACTAATCCTATGACCTTTAACAAAAATAGACTAGTTGTTTCTTATGATGTGAGGGAGAATGGTTTTGATCCTAGTTGCTAAAATCTTGTAAATGACTATATGGATTATGTTGCAATAACAAATAATCCTTAATTTAGTAGCAAAAGTAGGATTAACATACTTAGGGATTAGGGAAATGAAGGTAGAGTTAATCTTTTTAAGCAACTTCCCTTAATTAAAAATATTTAAATGGCTCTAAGGGCTTTATTAGGATCGAAGGAGTTAAAGACATCCTTGAATTCTTGACCAACAACCGGGATGATAAGATAATGGAGAAGATTTTTAGAAATTTGTGTGTGAAAATACCTCTTAAGAGTATAAACATCAAGAGAGACCTCTATGTAATTGCTTAAAGTATTCTAAAAAAAATTGTGGAATTGATTTTGAATGTTAGTAAAAGAGATATATCTATGGACTATGTTATCTTGAATAGAATGGATGTTATTTCTATTCCTAGAAGAACTTAGTATTTCTATCTCCCTCTTTAAGCCACTTAAATTTTAGAAGATTGCTTGAGGAGACTTCCTTTCCTTCTTAATGGATTTAAGTATAATCTTAATGGCTTCTCTTTCCTTCTTTATAAGGGTGGAATAATTGAGATTGTGACTCATTTGGTTTGGATATTGTTAAGATTAGTTCTTGCTATGTCAACACAAGCATGAAGGTTTCCTATGCCTTATTGCCGAAAATTTTGAGAGTATATTTTACTGCTTTAATTTTAGCCACAACACAATATATTAGGGAACCATGAATAACTATGGGCCAAGCTTATTTAACCACGTTATGGAAATTTTGATGATTATTGAAGAAATTAAAGAATATAAAAGGAGGGTGTCCAGCACGCTAGTAGATTAAAATTTGGACAAAGGTTGGGGAGTGACTAGATATGTTTAGGTTTTCCACTAAAGCGTAATAGACATGATAGCATGTAACCCATTTAGGATTCACTAAGGTTTGATCAAGGTGTTTTTAAGTGAAAAGATCTCCTTGTTATTTGTTAGACCAAGTGAAAAGTGGGCCATTTGGATTTAGATGAAAAAGAGAACACATGTCTAAATAGTCTCTAAAATCTTGTATGTTACTTTATGAGTTACTACCAACAAAAGTAGGCTTCAAGGGAGAACAAGATGGAATTGAAAACCCCAACTACCAATCAGGGATTTTGGTCAACATTTGAACTAATATTCTTTAAATCAGGTTAAAGCTTAGTTCTATGATTTTGATTGTTAAAGCCTTAAATATAAATAACAAAAACAGGACAAGCTTGATTAAGGCAAGGACTTACATATGAATAAATTAATCAGTACATTAGATAGGAGTGTATTGTAAGGCTTTAGGAAAGAGATAAGGATTCGAGAATTTCAACTTTAGGGTAGATTGTTGGTGACATTCTATCTTTTAAAAATGGAAGCACAGTTTGTTTTGAGAAAAGATGGAGACTTAATCCTATTTTCTATTTAAAAACATAGAAGAGAAACTACCAGTTTTGAGAAAAATTTTAACACCTAACTAATTCCTATGATTATTTAACCCTCCAATATTCCAAAACATAAAATCCATGACAAAATAAAGAGAGAAAGACAAATAAGATAACTGATTTTTAGACTTTCTTCTCTATTTCTTAGTTTTCCTATTAATAATATGGGATTCTTGATGACTTCCTAAGTTTTTAACATAAGACCCTACATACTTTACAGACTCAATCAATTTAGAATAAAGTGGGTGTGGGATTACTAGAATGTTCCTAGACATTGGATTTTACATCATCCCGACTTTCCTCCAGGGCGATCTGCTTTGTTTGGCCATAGTTTGGTGCTTCTTATTATTTTTACTTCTTACCTTCTAGAGTAATCACTTCCTATTGAATGGTTTTAGCCACAGGAGCTAAATTGTCTACTTGATTTGCCTTTGGTTGAATAGTTGTCCCCTTAAGTAGTTCTTCTTAAATTCCTATAGAAAAGGTGCGTCCTGTTGGTTTCCACTCAGTTTTATGAATCATCTAGTGTGATCTCCATTTATATGAGATTTGAATCCCCTTCAAGGATATTCCCCCTTCCTGATCAAAGTTGCCTCTTTATAGCTTTAAACCAATTTTTTTTCTAAGGTTTACTTTAATTCACATCCTGGAATAATTAATTCTGGGCATTCTGGCAGTTGCAAAGTCCATTAGGGGAGGCCTTCCCATTGCACTAACAATTCAGTTTAATCCTTTAGTCCACCAATATTCTAGTGGAATATTTTTTAATCGCACACAAACTAGAGCTTTTTTTTTACATCCTCATCTAATTTAACATTTAAGTTCAATTTTTTTAAAATAAAGGCTTCTCAAGTATGTGTTATAAACCTTACTCCAGGATAGTATTCATACCAATGTCAAAATCAAAATTGAATAAAATTTTTTAGATTCAGTTAATAAAATTTCTGTCAACCCATGGTTTTTTAGGACCAAGAAAGGAAGTGCTAAACTACTGATTACATTGGTCGCTTGCCAATGAAGAAGCCAACTAGCATATGATAAAGCTTCATAATTCCTTTCTTAACTAACTCATCATGAGGTATGATCACAAATTGTCATCTTCTACTTTGGAGGGGGGGGGGAGGTGTTAAAAGGTTAGGTTATTAATGTTTGAGCTACCTTCTTGTAACTCAAAGAGAATGGTTTTCTAGGTACGAGGGGTTACAAAGTTGGAATCGAGAGATTTAGGGTTAGGGTTAGGGTTAAAGGTTGCCTTAGGGAGTTGAGAAGAAAGTGGGGGTCATTGTACAGAGGCTTGATTGGGGCGAGATGAGGGTGAAAAGGGGTTTGAAAGGCTTAGCTTTGGGTTAGGAGTTAGGTGTTTAGGGGGTTTTATGGTTTTAGAGACCATAATGTCGGTTCATCAAGGAAGAAAGATAGAGGGAAAGATTGTTGGTCTATGGTTAGCTGAAGGGTTGACGATCTAGTTAGATGGTGAGGATGGGTTTATAATGAGATTAGGGTTTGAGGAGGGATTGACAGGGTAACTGGGGGTTGAAAGGAGGGTTGTGGAAAAGGTTAAAATTATGGGGTCCATCTTGAGGACCTAAATTAGAAGGAGGGGTTTACATAAACCACTTGACTAATAGTATGCAATGGTCGATCAACAACTGATCTATTAGAGAATTTTGATTAGTTGACTAGTGATGTAGTAGATCTGATTTCAATAACTATTTTCAATAATAAAAAGTGAATTATATTAATTTTAATGTAATCTAATAGTGACAAACAAACAATAGTCTAATTTTTACTTATAACTAGGTGTGTTAAAACATGTGTTAGCGTCCAAGTGAAGTAGAAGTGAGTTAAGAAGCATTTGAGTGAATGTTTAATTGTTTTGGTTATGTTTTGTGTGATCCTGGTTACATTTATTAGTTAACTTGATTTAGATTCTCTTAAACACTTTGGGTTGGTCAAGTAATAAATTTTTGAAGTGTATTTTTTGGATCATTTTGTTGTGGGATTATTAAATTGTAAAGGGTTACTCTTGTCTTGTGAAAAAGAGAGTGTTATATGAGGGTTAATCTTTACTCATTGAAAAAGATAGATAGTGAAATTTTCAATAAGGTATTGGATAGTGGATGTAAAAGTAGGTTGTACACCAAGCCACTATAAAATCAATTTGTGCCTCTTTTTCCTGACCTCTTTATTTTAATTCAAACCATATTACTATATTGTTTGCTATATTATTTATATTTTACATTTCATTAAAATGTTCATTTTTTATTAGTTACTAAGCCAAAAAAAAAAAAAGTGTCACTTAATTCACCTTGCCTTTTAAGTGTCATATAAGGACCAAAAACTGGTATCAAAGCTAGGTCTTATATAGGTTTAGAAAAATAGTGAGTATAAGACCATAATATGGCACATTTAAACAAAATAGTATCATATGCTAGTCAAAAAGGCTAAAATACTAGTAGAACACCATCTTTTAATAGAAATGGTGATTTATTTGAGAAGATTAGAATGAGATGTTTCTTAATGATAGATAGTATGAAATTATTAAAAATAGTCTAATAAGAAACCTTCCTGCTTATGAGAATTATAGGAAATTAAAAGTACCAAAATTGGAGTAAGAATAAGATATTAATAATGAAACACTAGCATCATTAAACACTAAGGCTATACACATTCTATATTTTACCTTAAATAGAAATGTGTTTAATAGAGTATCTATGTGGAAAACCACATATGAAATTTGACACACCTTAAGGTAACCTATGAAGGTACAAATAAAGTAAAATAGAGTAAGGTTAGCACATCAATATGAACGTTTCTATAAGATGCATGATGGAAGTATTTCTTTTATGTATGCTAGATACCAAAAGGATTAGGTACAACCTCTCCCTAGAAGAGT
>JAOXYD010000007.1:6032069-6059717 GCA_028565735.1 Pinacopodium congolense
CATTATCATTATAAATAAAATACATTCTCATTATCTCATTAGATGGTTCTTATTATTAACTCTTTATATGTTAATCGGTCAATTCAATAATAAATCAATCGATTAAGTGATAAGACTAACTAATTAAATAATAAAATCCTTTAGTTTACTATTTAAATTAATCGCTCAACCTTTAAAAATTAAGTCAAGCTCAAAAATTATTTTGGTTGTAAGGCATTAAAGAGCTTAAAGAGAACATTTGTGAGGGGTTATTGCATTCATTGATTTTCATTGATTTTTTAAGCCTTAGAGCATTGTTGTGAGCAAGTAAGATCTCATGAGATAGTGCACACTTGAAGTATCTTACTTATTGAAAGAAGATTATAAAGGTTACTTTTTATCTTGAAAGATTATATATGGGTTCCTCTTCATCCATTTAAAGGAAGATTATAGTGAATTTCCAAGAGAAACTTCGAGAGTATACATAAGGAAGTTTTGTTTGTCTAATCAATGTAAATAGGTTTGCGTATTCTCCCCTACACTTTTTATTTCATTTATTGTTCTGTGTTTGATATTGAATTACATTAGCATCATCATCATTATATTAGAATCTTGTTAAGGTGAATTTGTAAAGCAGTAAAAACTTTAGCGTAATTTGATAACATCCAATTCAACTCCCTTTTTTAGTACCATTAGGAACCAACAAATTATACATCATTTTAGCCTAATTACTAGGTACCTATTGTAATATGGTTAAGTGGTTAAAATATGATCCTAAAGTAAAATAAGAAAATGTCCCTATAGACTTGAGAATTGAAAGTTTCTTTTTCGTGCCAAGTCACAAAATATAATTGTGGGATAAATGATATATCCCTAGAAGAAGTATGATGCGAAGCTTTATTTGTATACGTAGCACCTCTCGACTCTCACTTACTTGAGCATTGAGGTGTCTTCATCAGAAATTCCCGCAACACTTTGACTAATTACTTTTGGTAGAAATACAAACTTGAGACTACTCAAGTAGGCCTGCTCTAAATTCAGTCAACGTCAGTATCGAAATAACGTCATTGAGATTTATGTACCTTTATTTTGAAAAAAATATATCATGTCATCTAAATAAGTTCACTCCTTTTCATCATATTCATCCTAAATTACATATCATTAGATTTATTTCTTTTAGTTCAATGCTCAACTCTTTTTACTTAAATTTGTGTCACATCTTTTAGAAATTTTTTCTTTCATTAGTTCTGTAAACTAATATCTCATTTAATTTAAATAGTAAATGCATTCCATTCTGCTTTTATCTTTAGAATACGTGGATAGACCCTCAACTTTCATTTAGTTTCCTTAAACTCCCAAGTTGATACACTTCATTCATAGATTTAGTTAATCGCTTAAGCATGTATAAAAAGATGTAACACCTTCTATAATTTGCAAATAGACCACCAAACTCTTTTATTTTGGTTTAGCATAGTTTATTTTTTCATTTAAATTTTCCCATTTTTCTTTAGACTACATAGATGATGATTCTATTGATCGTAAGTTGGTATCATTAATCATCCTTTCTATTCATAACGCATTTCGAATTAATTGCAGCACATCAATGACAAACATAATAGCAATATCGAATAGAAAGGATACTATTTCATAATTAGCTCCATCTAGAATCATGTTTCTTAAATAAATTTCGTTATTCTATCTTTTATACCTGTGATTTTTTATCCTTTCTTAGACAAACATTTCTTATAAATACAGGAGGATTCAAATAAGTATGTATCAGATCAATTCTTTGCATGGCAGTAGTCTGATGTGGTAGCTGCATCAGGTTTCCCTACTTGTCAGAGGAAGACATTCAAGAGGCTGATCTCAGATAAAGTGGAATGTAGTTTGTTTTATTAGGCTCTGAATCCCAAACTGAGAATGCACTTGAACATCGCATCCATTTGTTTGTCAGGCCATGGAAATGGCGATCTATCACATCTTTCAGGGTCTCAGTATTGTTAACCCACTCCAGACCTTTCTGTGTGTATGTTTGGGAGTTGAAGTTGGTAGTGAAGAAACGATCAGCTTCTAGCCGCCTATAGGTTGTTTATCCTTTAATTAGAACTAAGAACTAGTAACATTGAATTTTTTTATCAAAATACGATGTAATGAAGAACTAGTTACCTTGATGCAATAAGCAAAAAGACGAAGAAAGAAGTCTCACTTATAGCAAAGCCTTTGATTTTCTTCTCCGCATGCAAGCCTACTTGCAAATCTAACTTCTCTACATCATTTCCATATATTTCATTAAGAGCTTGTATAACTTCTTCATCATCTGTCAGCTCTTCCCATTTGCTAATAGGAATCATCAGTAAGTTTCTCCGAAATTCATTGTACCTAGCAACTCCTCTCTCCCTATCTCTGTAAACTGAAAAACCAATACGCAATGTTATATCTGAAAGATGAAAAGTACTGATAATTGAAATGCAAGTCTAACATAATCGGTTAACCATTGAGGCTAGGAAAATTAACTTTCAATGACGGCCATATCAACTGGATCAGATCTTTCTTCTCCATTAACATCATGTGCTACAAGGTTTCTCATCCATGATGGATAATTCCATAATGTAAGAGCTCCACATGCTTGATGACCCATAGATACAAGCATCTGCTCCATTCCAATCTTGGACAGTCTTTTCTCACCCTCTTTTCCAACCATTTCTACCATACTCACCCTATATAACCATGGACTGTATTTCATCAGTGCTTTAAAAAACTTCAGCCAGTATTTGGCAATTTTTAGCTCGTACTTTCATTTCTATCAAAAGTTGGAAATGCTATGCTATTTGAATGAAGAATGTTAAATAAGGAGCGATGAGAAGTACTACTCTTGTATTATTGGAGGACATTCGTAGTCTGAAGTAGTGTATTTGATGTCCCTTAGGACAAGTTTATCTGGTAGAAGTGAGTGCATTCTGTAGACGCTTACAAACTCTTCAGTTAGTGAAAAGGGAACTCCATGATCTCTTGGCTCTCTAAGGCCAACCAATCCACTAAGCATTGGTCCAGCAAAATGGCCGAGTAGATCTTTAATTTTCTTTCCCAGAAATCCATACCTGTACCAAAGTAGTTCACAAAGTTGACAGCATCAGCGTTTTAGCTTTAAACTAGATACTAGATAGCATCTACAGGTCAAAATGCTTAATTTTGTTTACTTACTTGCAGTTGTTACAAGACAATAAAACCTTTAACTTCGACCAATGTGATGTATTAAATAAATTTTCACGACGAAGTTTATCAATTATATTCTGTGATTTTTAAGTGAAGCATTGTCGTACCAGCTGATTCTCATCCCTGCAAGGAGAGTGTCAGTCTTCAAGAGTTCGACGGTCCAGTCGATAGTGTGGATCTTAGCAATGACAGCAGAAGTTACCAGCCTTGCATGCCGGTAGAGCTTCTCATCATCGAGATCAGAATAATTTTCCTGCGAGTAAAATGTTTACATAATTATCATTTTTCAGGCACACTAACTGTCATTTCTCACTTTGCCAACATATGTAGCTTTCTCTATTATTAATAGCAAGTTAAACCATACTTCAATAAGTCTACAAGAGTAGATGATATTTCTCCCCTCTCTCTTGTTATTAGAACAGATGACATTAGCAGAATGGAAAGAATTTCTGGCTCAATTTCTGAAATATCTGATGCTCACACTGGAAATAAAGAGATGCATCAGCAAGCAAATGCTAAGGAAATGCCTTTGGATATCCAAATTCCTTGTACATATCCGTAGAACTTGAGGCTCAAATTCTTGAAAAGTCCATGCCTTTAAACAATGACAAAAAGACGAAAGTCCCTTCTTACCTTTAGCATGTCACATACAGCATTGTGTTCTTTGACAAATAGGGCCTGCAATAGGGAAAAGCCTGCCCAACAATTCCTAACGTCGCCAGAGATTGGAATCCCTTTCTCGTCATGCTCAAGCAGACCATCCCCTGCAATCTTTAACTTCCCATCTTTGAATGTTCTCACGCTTCTCATGCCATCCTCATTATTTCCATAGATTACACTGCCATCCCTGTTTAAATTGAAAATTTTTTAATTTCAAGAATTACGCATAAAATAAAGTCATATTAAGTTAATTGAGTGCTATAATGTTTAAGGTTCTATGTTGCATTTCAGGGAATAAAGACTGATGTGAGTCAATTCATTTCATAAGTTCGTTTTGTGAACAAAGGTGCTCTTGACCATTTCTCTTGCATTGAATACCGATTACAATTTTCCCAAGTTGTTGAAATGGTTGAAGTTAAGGCCATTCAACGTGGCAATAGAGAAAAATGCATTTTACCACCTACTACGAAGAAATATGTTCAGTTACAAAGGGACAAAAGGAAGCAATGAAGTACTCAGTACTTACCACCAGGGAGTCCTGGTATTCAGAAATCCTGTCTCTGGATAAGATGAACCTGTGGAAACCTTCTTTGTCTTGAAGAACTTGAACGACTTCAATGGACACCCGTCCCCTAATTCTTCTGGGGCTTTAATTTCCACCTCCTACGAAAATTATTATGAAGATTATTTTATGCTATATGATTGGGATGTATTTTTCAAGGAATATACACAAAACTCCAGCACATAAAACTTGCATTGGCAATAGAAGTTTATTGCCAACACAAGTTTTTCCTAGTCCTTAGAATACTTGACACATTTAAAGATACAGAAAATATGAATACCACAAGACTTAAATGACGGTAAAATCGATACCTGGTGGGTGTCCTCCATATGGTCAATCCAGTCATGAATCATGAACTGGATCCAAGAGCAGGCTATCACGTTGAATTGCTTCCCATTGTCTATGAATTTCTTCCTTCCCAATAGCTTATTGGCTATTAAAGTTGGGTGAGGATCTAATAACTGCAAGAATTAACATTAGCAGAAGCAACTTCACATACAATTGAATGAATGCAAGGTTTTAGAAAACAATAGAAAATATACTACTGTAAAGTTAAGGCCTTGTTTGGTATCATTGCCATTTGTTGTTTTGGTTTTTTGTTTTTAAAAACACAGAAACCAATAAAAATAGTACAGAAATCGAAAAAGACAACATATTAATACAGTACAAAAACTCAAAAAATAACACAAAAACTAATAATAATATCACATAATACAGTACAAAAACTCAAAAAATAACACAAAAACTAATAATAATATCACATAAATCAATACACATACACAAAAATAAAAATAAAAAACAGAAACAAAAATTAATACTAAACATGCGGTAAATTTTAGGCTATAAAGTCACTGGGGTGAAATGGACTGTACGCTTAACCTACTCCAAATGGACAATATGCTCAGCTCCTAAATGGACTGTACCCCTAACCTATGCCAACTTTATCAATCTATTAAGAATTTCAGCTAGAATCGGCAAGACTAAAGTGATTAAAGATGTCGCCCAACTTCAAAATTAAAATCCATAGAAGAACCGCTTTGGAGCTATAGTGTAGCGTTGAAGGGGAAATTCTGAGTAAATAAATATGCGGGTCAATCTGGGATCGTCCAGCGGGATTACTGGCTCCATATATATTTGAAATTGCTTATTCATGATTGGTTTGGAAACATTGTAATCAACTGGCTTTAAATCTCTGAGGATTAATATAATCTATTGATTTCTTTTGGAGCTATTAATCAATCTTTCATTAAAAATTTTATATGAATATGACCACAAATGCCGTACTACCTAACACTTCTATAGTACACGGGCCAAACGAGGCAAGTAGACTACATTTTTACTCACTGAGTTATAAAATTATAGCTCAAATTATAATCCAGATATCATGTGCTTATATTTATATTTAGGAGATGAGTTTACTTATTCAACAATTTATAAGAGTCGATTCTAAAGTACGAAGGGTTGGTTTGCTTAGAAGATAAAACATAAGAGGCGTGTTTGATAAGAAGCGGAACGGCATTCTGTAATGCACATGAAAGTATTGATGTTTAGTTGAGTCGTGAATGTAGTTTTGTATTGTAGTTATTATATTTTTGTATTGGTAATTGTGTTTTTTTTATTAATTTTTATGTTGTATTAATGTATTTTTTTATTGATTTTTATATTTAAAAAAACAGAAAACAAAAAATTTAAATAAACGAGTTAAATTACCAAATCAAAACACAAATCGATATATTCAGCAGAACGGAATATATATCGTGAGTTCCCCACACATAGGGAAGGAACTCTTTTTAGTTGTTGAGCAATCTTTCCCTAGGAACTCGGAAGTTAAATCATGTGATTCTTGTATGACCAAACGTGACGGTAACCTCTCCATCATAAACATAACTAATCAAATTATAAGTACTTCTGGCATGTGCCCCAGTGTATAAACGAAATGACCAACTAAACCAAATTTATTTGTTATAGGATAGACTGGAAGGTAGCACCTAAACAAAATTTGCTGAACCCTCCAATGTTAAGTTCAACGACGTGTAATGTGCTTTTATCTTTTACTAACAAGTCGGACTATGAATGACGTTAGCAGATGTTTTTTAGCTTTGTCGCCTCACTTTCCAGCTCACTGAAAGTCCAGATGGTTCTCAAGCTTGTTTAGGGCACGAAGCACATCGAACTCGAGCTGGCTAGCTTAGGGCTTATTTTCGGACCCTCGTATTGAAGTTGGTTTTTTTTATTAAAAAAAAATTTAAGTCCGAACTTAATTCCAAATTTAATTGTGAATTTTATATGTTGAAAGTTCGACATATACTTGTTGAATTCACATATTAGACCGGTTCTAATTCAGCCCCTTTTGCAATCTCTAAGTTTATGTTTATGTTGATAGAAATTTGCAACCTTTTTGCCGTTCCGACCATGAAAACTGAAAAAAAAGGCAAGGAAGAGTAAAAGAAAGAGCATTTACATACCTCATATTTTGGAATTGCTGGAGCCATATTGCGACCGAAAAATGTCCCATAGCTCCCAACAGAGTCGTCTGTAGGGTGGTTGCATTTGCCATCAGCTGTTCGATAACTGAATTCGTTGGTGTCATACTTCTTACCGGTGCTTCCTCCAACATGCAATAGATTATAACGTTGGTGCAAGTGTCTTCGAATACCCAGATAACCAAGTCCCCCAAGCACCGGCAATCTGTGCCATAACTCCAGCTTGTCCACCCAATGTATAACCTGTGTGGCACAAAAATAAGATATCGTATATGGGAGACACAATATATTTTTATTTATGTTGTAGAGACAAAGATGACCAGAAATCGACACTCAAGGAGAAGAGAGAGACGCCTCACATAAAACAGTAAAGTGTCAAGGAGAGACATTTTGGCAACAAGATGTCGTAATTGAGGATGGACGAATGAGAAAGAAAAAAATGCCATGTTTTTCTCTTCGAGCTTTGCAGTAGCGACGAACTCTAAATAAGCTTTATCCTGATTTTAATAGGGAATGAATTTCGAGTCTAGCTATATAACTTTAAGGGTGCAGTGTATGTGTGTATATATATATATATATATATAATATTAAGAGCTGGGAAAGGCTGATTTGAAACGTGACTTGTTTTCGGATTACGCAACCTGTCCATTTCCCAGATTAATTTACTACCAATGAAAACCTCAAATTTATGGTCAATCCATACTTCTATTAAATGTTTTCACCAGTTGGCCATATTAATGTTCTTGAGGAATTTCATGCAGCCCTTTTCCTCAGTTCTAATAACACATCAAGAACATATCGGCTGAACGAGATCTCGCTCTCTATCAATGGTAAGTAAGTACTTATTTAGTGTTGGCACCCTACACATTGGGGTTTATATTTCAATGTATTAAGTACTTACAAAACTACGTTTTTACCTAGTAAGTGTATTAATAACAGAACCAGTCTACCAATAATTTATCAAGAGAATTAAGGTCCGCAAGCTACGTGCAAAAAGTACTCGAAATGATTCTGGAACATTTGAACTGTGAAAGGTAGTATCATGTTAAATTCTATGAAATTTGTGAATAAAGAATAGTTGATAAATAAATTACTTAGGAAACACTTTTTAACTTATTATTAAAATCAAATTTTTGTTTCTCAACTTAATTATACAAGACTCGGGTGATTCTAAATAGGCCGGTACTATTATCAATTTCAGCGGAAGTTAATTCAAAAGAGGGTGGGGTGCTTGTATTAAAAATTTATGCACAACTTGAAAACTAATGTAAAAGTAAGAAGTAGGAATTTTTTAACTATTTTTTTTAACTCTGATGACTTCAAATAGTGTCAATTTATTATTTCCATGTATTATTTATTCTTTATATATGTATAGTCAGTTTATAAATTTATTTTGTATTTTGTAACATATAGATATAATTTTGATATAATATGCTCTACCCTTTCAAGACCGACATTTATGGTTATTTTCTTCAACATTGGGACAAAATACAGTTTTTTCTTTTTCAGTTCATCAATTGAAAATAGTATTAATCATTCTCACAAATTTTCCCTTATAAGTATACTATAAAAAAATATACAATCTTGAAGAATAACTACCAAACAAAAGATTATGAGGATTTATTCCCTCCATTCTTATCATTTGTATCAAAAATTTCATCCTTTAATTTATGATATAGAGGTACGATTACAAATAAAACCAGCAATTCAATATCCCGGTCTTAATAAGAAGATTCAAAGTCAAATGATGGGACAAATTTGTAAAAGCAAATCAAACTTTATCTCCGTAGTAAAATGATGACTCCTCCAAAATACCTCTCCAACGAAACAAATTAATCTTAAATCAACAATATTTCTCCATTTAAATACTTTTTTAGTCAAAGCTAAAATGGAAGAGGAATATCTTAATAATATGATATAATTATTAAAATCCCTATCAACCTCAACTTTAGAAAAAAATGAAGAAAAGTAGATCTTGTTTAGGCAAAAAGCACACATTGTCACGACTCGAAATGAGCATGTAACTTACACGTAGGACCCGAGACTCACAACCTCAAATCACACGTAAGCTTACTATTAACAACAGTATAAATTCAAAACAAAAGGCTCATACGATATAATAATAGTGAGCGTTTGAAAGACATCTTACAACTTAAGAAATCCTATCACTGTAGATGCTACAATACAAGATAAATAAACATAAGGCTAAATAGAATTGCCTATTAAATCGAAAGAAAAATATCTCAATTAGTGCTAAATAGGGGTTATTGGTCTCAAATAACAATCTGGATAACACCCAGATTGTGAATATAATTCAATTATATGATTTAGATATTATTTTTATTCTCGTTTAAACTTTCCGAGATTTTTAATTCGCAAACCATTAAGAATTTCACTATAGTTCTTTAGAGAAAAATGATTAGTATAATTTTTAAAATTTTTAATTTTGTAACAGTATCTGAAAAGAGTAGATTGGTGAATAGTAACTCTTGGGGGATTAAAATGAAAATAAGAGAAAAATGAGAGAGAGAAGAAGAAGAAGAAGTCTTATATATATAAATGGAGTGTTACACATATAAATCCCAAGGTTTAAACAAAAATTTAGGATAAATTCTAACGTTTTGAATTATTTATATCAAAGTTTAACGTTTTAAAAATGTTCAAAAAGAATATTAACGTTGGTCAAACAATTAAACTGGACCTAACAAATTAACATAGTCATTTTTAACAGAATTTTTTAAAAATTTTCAATTGTAAGCCCCACCACACTTGACAGTGGGACCTATGGAAGGACCCAAATTAAGACAAAAAAGCTGGATTCTTCTTCTCCATCGTCCACAGCTAGCTATTCTATATATATGGATAGTTCTCTTATGGTTACTGGCCATAAAATTGTCCAAACTATCTTACAGTCTGCTCTTTATTATAGCTATGATCAAGGATTTAAATCTATTAGACATAGGTCGAGAGGAGCTAAATCAGAGGGATTTATCTCGTCTCTGAAGGAGATCAATGAAGAAGATGCTAGGTTAGTTTATTTGAATGATCCTATGATGACAAATGAAAGGTTTCAATTTGCTGGAAACTATATTCGAACATCAGAATATTCAATCATGTACTTCTTACGCAGGAACTTATTTGAATAATTTCATAGAGTGGTGTATATTTATCTTCTCACTCTTTTTGTGCCCAATCTGTATCTTCTCACTTCTATTTTACCCCTTGCTTTTGTTTTCTAGTTACAATAATCAAAGATGCATATAAACATTGGAGAAGGTACATGTCAGACAGGGTTGAGAACAATAGATTGGCTTAGGTTTTGGTTGATGATCAATTTCGTACAGAAGAAATGAATAGCTTGCTGCGGATGGTAGAGAAGACGACAGAGAAGAAGAACCTAGCTTTTTTGTCTTAATTTAGGCCCTTACGTGGGTCCCATTGTCAGGTGTGGTGGGGCAACAACTAAATGTTTTTAAAAATTATGTTAAAATTGACTAGGTTAATTTGTTAGAGTCTAGTTTAAATGTTTTACAAATGTCAGGATTTTTTTTAAAACACTAAAGTTTTACGTAAACAATTCAAAAAGTTAGAGTCTAACCTAAATTTTTCTGTAAATTTTAAAGTTTATATGGACCTTTTGCCATCTTGTTTAAGAAAATGAAGATGATTGTTTTGGAGTAATCTCTGATTTAGAAACTTTAAAAAAATCGATTGTTGCATATGGACAAAATATAATGCTAACAAAGCTATCAATAAAGATCTACTAAAGTGGGTGAAAAAGCATGCAAAAGCATATCGGGTGCTAAAGACAATTTATTATTAAAGTAAATTACAAAACTAAACATTTGTATGCATATAAATAAGGCTTCGATTGTATTAAAAAGGACAAGTTATCCTTGTTGCAGGATTTCCTCTCTCTCTCTCTCTCTCTCTCTCTCTCTAACATTTGTATGCATATAAAGGAGTTGATTACATGTCCTGAAATTAACAACCATATCTGACCATAGGACACATGTCAGTAACTGAGTGAAATTAAAATTAAACGATTTGATAAAGTTAAAAGGGATGTTTTCGTAAAATCTTCCAACCTTTAGAATGGTGTAGAAGCTCTTATCTTTTAGGTATATTTCTCTCACGGTCTAGTGTTGGTGTAAGGAAATGACATTTACTGAACATTTGCTAGTAATCAGATGGTGGGTTTTTACAGTTGTTTAATGAACACTAAAAAGATTGGATCTTTGAAGTTAGGGAACTTTTACAAGAGCTAACTTTTGATTACTAAGAATGAACAACACATAACAAAAGAAGGAAAGAACCAAGAAATTTTAAAAAAAAAACCCACAAGGCTTCTGGGATGTTTCTTTTCATTATTATGTATGTACATAAAGACCGGTTTCACTTTTTGAACATATTTGATTTATGGATATTTCTCCTTGATATTTTTTTCTCATTTCAATAATTGTAACTAAATAAACACATTTTTCTAAATCTCTAATGGCACATGGAATGCAATGCAAGAAAGATAGTTACTTTAAACTATTCTTCATAAGTATCTGTTCCTCCTTTTTATTTGGCAGTAATGGTGTTTGGTAAATAGATTCTGAATTTTATTACAAGGTCAAGTCTATTCACGTATGATGAAGTCAAGGAACCAAGAAAATATTGTTTTAATAGAACTTCAAACTAAAAACATTATAGGTTATGATTTTTTAGTTTTATTTCAGAAGATGATAATAATAACCTTTTTCTTCTTCTTCTTCTTCTTCTTCTTCTTCTTCTTCTTCTTCTTCTTAAGTGTTCCAGAGCCAACACCAATGCCTCTTTATGGAAAAACAAGAGAATCTTCTACTAGCAACAGCCTTAGTCCCTCTTGTAAGGCAAGATATCCTCAACGACGAGCCAACACCATATCGTTTTCTCCTAATGCCTCCTGAACCCTCCAGAAACCAGATTGAAGATGTTGCCGAAACCGAGATTGAAGACTCTCCCAACATTTGCAACAAGCTTCTACACTTCTAAGAGATTGAGGACACGAAAAAAAAAATAAACACACATCAATGTTTTACTAAAACACCCTTTTGTTCAGAAACCAATTTTTAATCAAACACAAACGAGGTTATTCATGAGATGCTTACACTTGTTATAAGGGTCAGATATGACTCAATATTGGGACATGTAGTTTTTGTAACATCTAAATAAGGCTACTATTGTATCAAAAAGGGCAAGCTATCCTTATTACAGGATTCTCCCACCCTCTCTCTCTCTCTCTCTCTCTCTCTCTCTCTCTCTCTCTCTCTTTAAACTAAACTGTGTTCTATACTTATAACACTGTCATCTTTGACCTATTCTATCTTTAGGACTTAACTAAAACTCCTACAACCAAAATTACAAAATTTTCCTATATATGCCTCATAATGATTTTTGTCATAAGGGGCAACATTGTAATTTAGTCTATAAGCGGGGTATAAAGGGACACCTCCTACGAGCCACCTAGTTCCATTATCTTTATTACTTACCTATAGTCTACAAAGCTACCCTATAACCCCATCTTTTATATCTTTTAACAACAATCTCCATAACAAATTAATTTATAAAATAAAGGTAAGTCATCTTCTCTTTCCTTTCATTTGCAGTGGTTTGGCCTAACCTCCCATCTATTTTTTATTTTTCTTTATTAAAAGTATTAAAATTTGTAGCAGTCTAACTCTATCATTCATAATTGAAATATTTGGTTATAATTTATTATTGTGAACTAACAATTACTTATGTCTAACAATGAATTTTCACTTTTCAATATTTATCTTTCTTTATACTCTATTTTCTTTTATTATTATGTTCCAATATTTATTATCATCATATTTTAATGCTTTATTCATATAATTTATTTTTATTTTCTATTTTAATTATTTATTCATATCATTTGATTTATTATGCTTTAAGATTCTTACTAAAATTTGAAATAATACATTAGAATAAAAAACACAATAGACTAAAATTCCATTATTTATAATTATTACAATTAGAATCAAATAACAACAATCAATTATTATAGCAAGAATTGAAGACTAATATAATGGTAAGATGATACATAAATATTGCATTTAAAAATATGAACAAACAATGAAAAGTATTATCTAAACTCTAATCTATGTTTTATTTCTTAACTAAGTCTTCTAACTGGTATCAAAGCCAATTGATTCATTAGATGGGTTAGGATCTAGGTATAAGAAAAGTATTTTAGGAAATTCAATTCTTTTCTACTAAAGATAAATTAGTCCCTTCATGAGTCGTATTTAGGCAATGAACTTGTTTGTGAACCAATTACAGAATCAAGTATCTTAAAAATGAATTTCTTTAAAAGAATCAAATTTGTTCATAATGCTCTAATCTCTAATAGCAATGAAAATATTGTTAACAATGAAAAAATAATAGTATAAAATTTTTTAAAATCAATTAATAATTTAAAATTTTCAAAAATATAAAAGATAAAATATATCAACATCAAAATTTAACATTTTTTACAAATTAGATTATACAACTAAAACTAGAGAAAATATATTACTTTTGTCAAAATCTTTTATAATAATACACTTATTATCATGATAGTACTTTATACAAATTTGTAAATTCATTTTGATCTTTTAAATCTTATGTTTGAGGTTATTCCATGTGACTTTTGTGCTAAAATGTGTTATTTTTGGATTTGCTATTATTCACATAAGTTTATGAAAAAAAAAAGGCTATTTTATAAGCCTTGAATGTTAAGTATGATTATAAAGAAGGATGGATGATTTGTTGGATTGAAGAGTAGAAGGAAGGAAGCAAAACAATGACTCTACCAAGAGAGAATCAATTTACTAAATTCTACTATGAATCATGCTCGGAGTTACGCCAAGAGAGAAATCAACTTGTTGAATTCTAGTATGAATCATGGCTTGAGTCATGGCCATAACTCAGGCTATGATTTAGCCTAAACAAAGAGTTGCACAAGTCATGACTTTGATCATGATAGAGATTGTCTAGCTCTTAAAAAAGTGATGTTTTAGGGTTTTAAGGGGACTTCTGGACTTTTGGAGAGAGATAGTTGCCAATCAAGGTAAAAGATTGAATTCTAAGCCATTTTTATTATAGATTGAAGTAATTGAAGAAGGGGAATTTGAGGATCAAGAGGATTTCCAACAATATTCAATTGAAAATTCAAGGGTAATTTTTTTAATACGTTACTTTTCTTTGATTATTGTTGTATTTATTTTTATAGCTATGAACTAATTTTCTTTAAGTTCTAAATGGGATGAACTTTAAAACTTACTGTTCATTGTTTATTCATTAAATTTATTGTAAAAACCTATATTTATTTTAGGTTTATTCATGATACTCATTATATTTAGATTGAGATTTTTGCTAGCAATTTTAATTCATTATTAAATTTCATATATTGAGATTGATAAATTAATTATATGAAGAGATCAATTCATAAATAAAGTGGCTTGTATAAGGTTCTAAAGATAGGCTCACATAAGTTTTTCAGGTTATGCTCAAAACTAACAAACTCAAATCTATATATTAAATTAGTGCATCCTCTTAAGGTTTTAATTTAGAAGAGACTCTAATTAATCAATTAAGGAATAGAAATTATATTATTTAAGAAAGAGTATAATGTAATTAAGAGATTTTATCAATATAAGTAAATTAGGATGAATATTAAATCAAGATAAAGTAATAAGCATGTTAATGCTTTATGGAGATTCTTCATGCAGGTCCTGTTCTCACTAATTGCAACTTTATCTAGTAAAGAGTTTGGTTTAAGATTTTAATTAGTTATGTTTAATTTTAGCTTAGTTAATAATTAATTGTAAAGTTTTTACATTAGATACTAAAGAAAATATTAGTATTAGTAATTGTGATCCTCATGAAATGATATTCAGATTCACCTCAGGCTATACTATAAAATGGTAGGCATACTTGCTTAATTAGTCTTAATATAATTTAGTTAGTAATCCACACATATATAAAATGACTATCAAATTTTTTTGGCACTGTTTCTAAGAATTAGGATATAAGAAAGCCTTATTTTTGTTAATTTAATCAGTTTTTATTTTACTTTATCTTATTTTCTACATTTATTTGTTAGAACTTCCTCTCTTATTCTTATGTTTGGTTTTTAAAATTTCAAGGTTAGGTACGTTAGTATATGATCAAAAGTAGATTTGCTTATTTGCTTACACCTGATCTAGAGATTGAGAGAACCTTACTTCGGAAATTAAGAGAAAATAATTCAAGGAATCTAGAATAGCTAGAAGCTCTATAGATAGAATTGCAAGACACAATAGACATAAAAGTTAGGTAGATAACATAGTTGACCATGGGGATCTATCCAAGCCATCATTTGTAAGAACCAAATAAAGTATCAATAGATTGTAGCTTGCCCCTAAGCCAAGGAAGACGTTTCAAAAGCTTCAAGAGCACGAAATCACACTCAAAATCCTCAAGAGTTCTACAAATTTCCATATTTTCTAGTCTAATTAAGAGAAAACTATCTTTGTTCCTTTTTATTTCTCTTAGTCATGTTTTATTTTCTAAAAAACATGGTTGTTTGTGATCTTATTGACGTTATGGGTAGTCAAATTTGTTTCAAAAATTTTTGTTTGATCTATTTGTTTATTTTTGTTTGTTGATTCAATATTATGAATTTTTATATTATTTATTGAGGTTAAACCTTATAATAAATTAGGACAGTGAGTTTGGTAACCCATGTTAAATGCACAATGAGAGTTAGTGTTTAATAGACATTATAGATAACAAGTTTATTAATTTAGTAGAGAGAGATATCAATATATTAGTTTTCTGTCTATAGGATTGCTTAATACCAAGTTGAAGTTTTAGGAAAGAGGTTGCATTTTGATAGACCGTAAGGTTAACCCTAATTTATTTAACTAGGGAAACTTAATTGTACCTTGAGAGAGGGTAGTTAAAATATTAAAAAATCTTAGATCAAGTATAAATTGAATCAATCAAATAAAAGGAAACGAATAAGGATATCAACAATTCCTAATCTTTAATCTTGATTTTTTTTCTAAGTTTCAGTTTATTATTCTAATATTGGTTGTGTTGGTAATTTTACTTTTTATTTTTCTAATTTTATTTCTTAAATCTATTTGAATCTGTTCCTTAATCAAAGTGTAAGTCAAATTAATAGGGTGACTAACTTCAATCTTTGTGGGATGATATTTGCTTATACTATAAGTTTATGATCCGTTCACGTGTGATGTTAATGTAAAATAAGTTAGTGGTTAGCTTAGCGACTAACAAGTTTTTAACATCATTGCTAATGATTGATATTTTAGCATCTTGTTTAATTAAGTGACTTTGATTTACGGGTTTTTGATACTTTTTCTTGTTTATTTATAGGTACATGAACACAAGGAGCACACGAAGGTCTGATGAGTTAAGTGAAGAAGAGCGTTCAGACATTACAAAGCATGAGAGAGAGTTAAAAAGGGCAAAGCATTAAGACACTATACAAAGAAATATGGCAAAAGAAGAAGATCAGGGAGGTGATCAAAAAATATTAATAGACTTCATAAGGTCAGGTTTCAGTCAACAAGCAATTGCATTGCCTACTGTTCAAGCAAATAATTTTGAGATAAAGGCAGCTCTCCTCAACATACTTCAGTCTGGTGTTCAGTTTTATTGGTTGGCAAATGAAGATCCCAATATTCATCTCACTAACTTTTTGGAGATTTGCCATATTTTTAGGTTCAATAGGATGTTAGATGATGTAGTGAGGATGCAGTTGTTTCCCTTTACCTTGAAAGATAGGGTTAAGACATAGTTGAATTCTCTCAACTCAAGTTAGATCACCACATGAGAGCAGCTAGCTTAAGCCTTTCTCGCAAAGTACTTTCCATTAACAAAGATAACAAGAATTATTAAGAAAATCATAAACTTCTAGCAAAATAATGGGGAGTCATTGTATGAGGCTTATGAGAGATTCAAGGAGTTACAACAAAGCTGTCATACCAAAATCTACCAAGGGAGTTCCTTTTGCAGACTTTCTACAATAGGGTTAGCCACAGTATAAGAGGTACAATCGATGCAAAAACTAGAGGTTTGTTAATGAGGAAGACCATAGATGCAACCTATGATCTTTTGGAGGAAATGGCAAACAATAGTTTCCTATGGTAGAATGAGAGAAGCAAGTACATATACGAGGAGCAAAAGGGGATGATTCCGATTAATACAGTGATGACTCTTCATGCACAAATTTCATCCCTCACTAAGCAATTAAGCAACTTACAAGGTACATCTTCCTCTTTTATTAAAAATATGTAGCTTAAATGTGAATTTTGTGGCTAGGATAGTTATAGTATAGCTAATTACTTTTTTATAGAGTCAAGTAGATTTAAGTAAATGAACTATAAGGGAGCACAATTAAGAGGAAATAATCCTTTCTTCAATACTTATAATTCAAGGTGGCAAAACCATCCAATTTTTTCTTGAAATACTAACAATGTAGAGAACAACATGAGAGCTCAAGGCCCATCGGATTTTCAAAAAAGTAGATAAGTATCCTTGGAGAGCAAGATGGATGAGATCATAGATTCCTTGGGTTTAAAGTTCATGAACAAAAAGAATGCCAAAAGAGGCAAGAGAAGAATTAAAAGCAAATGGAGGCAAATTTTGATCAAATAGTAAAGAACCATGCATCATCCATCCATAACTTTGAAGTTAAAGTGAGACAACTTGCCAATGCTTTGTCATCTAGAAGTTTGGGGAGCCTTTCAAGCAACACCGAAGTGAATCCCAAAGCATAATTGAAGGTTATCAAAATTATAATTGAACAAGATCTAAAGGAGCCAATAGAGAAGGGCGAGAGTGCCGCAAGAGAGAGCTAAGAGGAAGACAAGGGTAAAGAGGAAGTGGAAAAGAAGGAAGAAGAAAAAGAGGAGGAGAAACCTATACCCCACCACCACCATACAAACTAAAGATCCCCTACCCTTTAGGAAATTTAACAAATACATAAGCCTCCAAGTTCCTTGAGAAATTGAAGAAATTTTCATTTATAGAAGCGTTATAAAATATGCCTAAGTGCGTTAATTTTTTTAAAGGATATTCTGGTCAACAAGCATATTTGGGAAGACAACCAAATGATGGCATTAACAGGAAGTTGTAGCTCAATTATCACTAACCACATACCATCCAAGTTACAAGATTCAAGGAGTTTCACTATACCTTATATTGTTAGTAACTTAGAATTTTCTAAATGTTTGTATAATTTAAGAGCAAGTATTAACTTGATACCTTTATTTTTTTTTTAGAAAATTGGGGCTAGGTGAGGTGAAATTGACTTCCATGCTCATCCAGTTAGTGGATCAAACAATAAGAAAGCCATTCAGATTGGTGAAAGATGTGCCAGTGAAGGTGGATAAATTCTTCATTCTAGTAGATTTCATGGTGCTTGATTTTGAAAAGGATAGGAGTTGCCCATTGATCATTGGTAGACCTTTCTTGAACACTGAAAGGGTGTTGATTGACGTGAATGGAGGAAAATTAGTCCTTCGCATTGGTGATGATTAAGTAGCATTTAATATGGGCAAGATGTTGAGAAATTTGAAAAAAGAAGGGGATGCTTGCATGAAGATTGAGGTAGTTCATAAGCGTGGAAAGAAACAAGAGGTAAAGCATGAGGAAGAGTACGATCTGAAAGATGTTGAAGGAAGTAAGGAGGAGGAGGAGTTGGGAGAGAGTTTGAAGCAAGAACCTTTAGGAAGATCGAATATCCCTACTTTATTCTCTTTTGTAAATCCATCAGTGCTTAAGTTACAATCCTTACTTCTACACCTGGGGCATGCATTCTTAAGTAAGGAGAAACCACCATACATTAGTATTCCTAAAGATTTAATTGTGGAGTAAAAGAAGAATGTGGTTAAGATTACAAAAAGGGCATTTAGAGCAAGGCTGAAGTTATATCCTTGTAAACTTAAAACTAGGTTGAGAGAACCATCTAAAATTGTTCGAGTTTACAAGCATGGGGAGTTAGGGATGGAAGTCTCAAAGAGAGAAATGTTCAAGGATATGGGGCATCATGGCAAGTTATATCTTGGATAATTTCCTTCAAAAGAAATGGTAGTGGCTTCATCCCTTTTATTCCACTAAAGGATTGAATTAGTTATGGTTAAGCTAATGATCTTAACTTAGAGGATGTTTGGTATTATTGTTGGTTTTAGTTTTTGATTTTGGTTTTTGTGAATGTTTACTGAGTTTTTTATATTTTTTCAATTTCTGTGCTTTTTTTAGGTTTCTATACTGTATTAGTATTTTTTTTGTTTTTGTGCTGTTTTTTTTATTTCTATGTTTAGAAAAATATAAACTAAAAACAAAAACTTAAATTCATATCAATCATGGCCTTAGCATGTTGTTTTTGGTTTGTTTTTTTTTAATAAATTTTGTATGCTTGATTTGATTTTAATGATGATTGATTTTTAGCTTGTTTGTCCCTTGAATCTCTTAATGTTTAGGTAACTTGATGATTGTTGGAAGGTTTGTTGTGAATCATAACTTGACGGAGGACTCAAGAAAGAAAAGAAAAAGGTTTTCCTTGCCATGGAATCAAGGAAGGAATGCGCAAACCTGTAGCGCATCCACCATCATAAGCCCTTCTTGCCCTTAATCTCTTCTATTCCTATTCTTTCTTCTGTCTTTTGAGTTTCAATGTGTTGCTTTTTCAGTTTTTGTGTTCTTCTTTCTACATTAAGGACAATGTGTTGTTGAAATGTGAAAATGTAGCATTAGCATTGTTGTTGGAATTTTGCATGTCATTTAGAATACATGCTTTAAGTTTAATAGGTTGTTAGTCATTTTGTTTCATGATGGTTTCATTTGCTTGAATGAATAAATAGCATTGAATTGAAAGGAACTAGCACAACTAGGATCAAGGTTGTTTTAGGAGTGAAGAGGTAGGATCCTAAGAAGTTTGTATTAAGATTACCTTTCCATTGAAAATGCAAGTTAATTGAAGTGTTGCATACCTTTCCTAATTCCGTGATAATTATTTGAATGTATTTTTTTATGAACGTAAACTTAACAGTAGGATGCATTGGCTTTCACATAAAAAGAATTAGTTAGGAAAGAAGGGAGATGGTTTTATAATTTAGATGTGTTAATTATTCAATTTTTATTGTCTACTCCTCTTATCTCTTTATAGAAATGCAAAGGGGTTAAGAGTATAGCCTAAGGTTAGTTGTGAATTGTGATATAGTTGAGTAACTGGGGGTGCATCCTAAAAGACGTGCACTTTCCAAACAAGCGAAATGACACTCCAACTTAATCCAAAGAACACTACTAAAGTTAAGTTACAGGGGATGCATGAAAGGAAAAAAGAGAGAAAAAATAATAAATGACAAGAAAAAAGAGAAATTGAAAAGAGAAAAAAAATGGGGGGGGGGAAGAAGAGAGGCGTGCACATCCATGTAAAAAGCTGAGGTGATTATTCTTGGAAACAGTAAAAATTGATAAATTAAACTCTCAAATGAAGTCTATTGATATCCTTTCATAAGTAAAATATTTTATAAATGACTAATTAGTACGAGCCTACCTTTCACTCAGTAATTCAAATAACTGTATGATTATAATTGTCATGAACGTAAGAATAGGTCAGTAATGTTATAACTATAATGTATTTTTAATGTAAATACAATCATGGCGTGAACTGAATAAGTGATTGTGTTGGATCTTCTTGAATGATTAAGGATTTGGTTAGGCGAATTCCTCAATTTCTTTTACTATTATCTATTCAAGCTTCCATTCCTGTGTGCTTTTGTGTGTTTGTGTTGTGTGTGTCTTACATTTTAATTTTTGTTTGAGGATAAGTAAATATTTAAGTATGATGAAGTTCATAATTATGTTTTAAGCTTTAGTTTTTTAAATGTTTAGTATGTTAATGGCCTATTTTAGTGCATTTATTACTTAGTTTGTTCTTGATTTTTATTCTTTTTATGTCTTTGCCCTGTTTTATGGTTTTTTTTTTTGTTTAGTTGTTGTTTTTAGATTCTATTTAAACAACTTATGGATGCATTTTATTTAATGTGGTTTAAATGGAAGATTTAGAATATAAAAGGCTTGGAAACAGAACGAAAAAGCAAGAAAATAAGCAAATGAAGTAGGGCAACTTATCAGGTGTGCTAAGGGGGCCCACAATTGATAGGTATGTTTTAGGCTTTAGTTTTTCTAAGTATTTAGTATGTTAATGGCCTATTTTAGTGCATTTATTAATTATTTTTTTCTTGGTTTTTATTCTTTGTCTTTACCTTATTTTATGTTTTTATTGTTTAGTTGTTGTTTTTGGATTTTATTCAGATAACTTATGGATACATTTTATTTAATGTAGTTTAGGTTTGGATTATAAGAGGCTTGGAAATAGGAAACAGAAGCAAGAAAGCAAACAGAGGAAATAGGGCAACTTAGCAGTTCTGCCAAGTGAGGCCACAGGTGTGGCCCTCTAAGCCACATCCTTGGCCCCCTTTTTTTTTCTTCTATACATCACATTGGGTTTTATTGCCACATATATGGCTTACTCAACTCGATAGATGGCATAATTTCATGGACTCTGGTGGACATATTTAAGGGGCATATTACCTTAGAAGTGTCGTTAACTATTATTGAGTTGTAATCCATATTAAAGAATAAAAACTCTGGAGCTAGCCCCAAAGCCAAGGAAGACGTTTCAAAAGCTTGGAGAGCATAGAATCACACTCAAAATCCTCAAGAGCTCTACAAATTTTCATATTTTTCAGTCTAGTAAAAAGAAAACTATCTTTGTTTCTTTTTATTTCTCTTAATAAGTTTTTTTAGCATTGTCATTTATGGTCTTATTGACGTTATGAGCAGCTAAATTTGTTTTAGGAATTTTCGTTTGATCTATTTGTATGCTCTTATTTGTTGATTCAATGATATGAATGTTCGTATTACCTATTGAGATTAAACCTTGTAATAAATCGATAGAGTGAACTTGGTAACCCATATTAAATGCACAACAAGAGTTGGTGTTTAGATAACAAGTTTATTGATTTATTAGGGAAGCATCTCAATAGATTAGTTTTCTATCTATAAGATTGCTTCATATTGAGTTGAAGTTTTAGGAAAGACGTTGTAAGTTGAGAAACCACAAGGTTAATCTTAATTTATTTAACTAGAAAAACTTAGTTGATTCTTGAGAGAAAGTAGTTAAAATATTAGAAAATCTTAAATCAAATATAAATTGAATCAATCAAACAAAAGGAAAAAAATAGGAATAACGACAATTTATAATCTTTAATCTTAATTTTTTTTTCAAATTCAGTTTACTGTTCTAATATTGGTAATTTTACCTTTAGTTTTTTTTTGTTTTATTTCTTGTATCTGTGTGAATATATTCCTTAAACAAAGTATAAGTCAAATTAATAGAGTAATTAATTTCAATCCTTATGGGACGATATCCACTTATACTACAAATTTATGATTCGTTCACTTATAGTGTTAACGTAAAGTAAGTTAGTTATTAGCGTAGTGACTGATACCAGCTAATTATGAACAGATGTCATATCAGGTGCATTATGTGCGAAGCAAGCCTAGCGATAATAACCCTTACAACAATACATGTATTCTTAAATAGAAAAATCACCCAAACTTTTCATAAAAAGAGTTAAGGTCAATATAGGTAAGGGCACCTACTTAGATTTTAACCATAACAATAGCGGTAGAGACAACCAAACCTTGAAGAATTATTAATCAAGTATATTACTATGTCAGAGATTTAATTCCAAAATATTGACGCATCCCCGATTAGTGATTAGTATAAAATCCATAAAAAGTTATGTAGGTTGAAAAAAAATTTTATGGTTGCCAATCTACTTGTCCATCCCAAATTAACGTGTTAGTATAAAATTCACAATTATAATCATAATTAAAATTCACATTTGAACTTAGTGCAGATGTGGTGAGTATAAAATTCACAATTATAATCAATCTAAAAATTGATGAATAAGCTTGCTTATTTTTTTCCTTTTTTTATTGTTAAGAACCATGTGATTGTTTGATCGACAAGTGACGGGAGAGATCATATTAATAGACACAATCAACAGAGGCTAATCAATAAAACTAAGCAATCCATACGGAATTTCAAAAGAAATGAAAGGAAAAGACTAAAGCTCATTGCATAGAAGTTCAGATACCAAATTCCCGATCAGTTATTGGGCCCTTGGGCCTTACTATAACTTGTCTCTTTACACCTTAATCCAATAAATAAAAGATACAAAAAGCAATAAATTTGAAGAACACTTAATGCAATATCTTTGGGCTTAGGCTCGATTTTGATTATAAAAAATTTGTTGCCCAAATGGCATTTGCGGACCGGTTTCCTTTTAGGCCGACTATCTTTTTCCATATTGGGGCTACCTCAAACCTTCAGCCTCTTGGATTGGGAGGCTCTTCGAGGGATTTATCAGTTAAACCTGTTTGACTACTAATATAAGGATTATTTATCAGTTAAACCTGTTTGACTACTAATATAAGGATTATTTATCAGTTAAACCTGTTTGACTACTAATATAACTACAATTACACTTTTACTTATAATAACTTGTGCAGGCAAGCAAGTTTTATTAATTAGCTAAATAATCAACTTTATTTTAGTCTCATATACAATATTTCGTTAATATATCTTAATAATAAACTTACGATATTTTTATTAAGATAGATAATTATATAATTAAAGATTGGTACATTTTCATTTTTTTTTAATTTTCATTTTTAATATTTATAAAGATTTATTTTTCAAATGAAATTATTGTTTTGGTTTTGGCTTTTAAAAAATAATTTTCAATAAATAACTATTTATATTTTATATTTTATATTTTTTAAAAACAATCAAATTTAAAAATTAGAAACAAAAATTCAAACGAAAATTTAGAAGTCAAAAATAAGAAACAAAGTAGAATTATGCATCCCGTAACAAAGAGTGCTGATGCATTCAATATCCCAAAAAGCCTTCATGACCTGTAGATGTTAAAACAAGCACATATATTTCGTACCTCAGTCAAGCATAATAATACATACGCTCAGTTTATGCGCTCTTTTTCCAGATTCACGATCAATTCATGTAATTTTGATTAGCATTGTTATTAATTTTTTTATTGTATTAATGTATTATTTTTTAATATTTGTACTATTTTTTATTTTTATGTTTAAAAAATAAAATAAAATCCATACCATAAATCGTACAACTGTAACTACATGACCGTAGATCTAGCCACTATTTGCAGACCTCAATACCTCTGATTCGGGTTTTTCAATAATGCCTTTGATCATGACTCCTGAGTCCTAGCTATTGGTTATCGCGAATTCCCTTCCTTGGCGCTAAAATAAGGATTCTGATTACTGAAATCCTAATATCCCCACTAAAAAGAAATCGAATGTAATGACCTAAAACTCAAAGAATAGAAACTCCATTCTGCATGTTAGAGTAAACACTTCAAACAGAAGTATCATATGGCCATTTAAATATTTAACATGGCATTTAAAATCGGAACATGTTTAATATCGAAAGCGAAATAGCAGTAGCCAGTAGGCCCCAAAGCCAAATCTCATTGCCAAAATTAAGAAGACAACTAATGATCGAACACCTCAACAAAATCTTAATACTGAAAAGAAAAGAACTTGGTCTTGTAATTGAAGAAAAGGAAGCTATCTGCGAACTAATCAAGGATCCTTAGTAGTGACCAATTCCCCATACTCTGACGACACCATCAGTATAACCACTAAACAAAGTACTTCCGTCAGCACTCCAGTTCAAACTTGTGCAATAGATGCTCTGCAAAACATCGCAAATCAATACAGTATCAGGGATTCGCACCACATCCTAAATTCTAAGATGCAAACTGAAAGCCTGCCACCATATGCATTTTACATCACCTGACGCTAGTTAATCAACATAATTGAAGTGCACAAGATGAGTAATAAAGAACATGATCAAGCTCCACTAATACGAGGCTACGGGAAATCCATGACTTGCAAGGAAATGAAGACGATAATTCTTGGCAAGATGAAGTATACAATTGAAATAAAGAGGTGATAAATCAATAACAAACCCTAACGAAACAATCATGGATATCAAAAAAGAACTTAACATTCACCCATTTAACAGGTCATTTCACGGTGCAGGTCTGCAGATTACCCGCAAGAAGAGAAAGAGTTGAGCACAACAAAGTCATCAAGTATCAGCCACCCACCACCAGTAAACATGACAACCAACATATAAACGGGAAAGCAGCTAACGAATAACACATACAAAACAAGTATAAGAATAGGCTAACATTATACTGTCGTAGAGATCACTTAGGAAACAGAAGTAAAAAGTTAAAAACCACATCTTTAGGCTCGTATAACGACACAATACCTTCTTCTTGGCACCAGTAGTAGTGGCAGTTCCCTCAGATTTCTCAGCCTCAGCCTTGAGATCAACCCTCAAGTCCTCAACAATACTCTTACTCTCCAGATCCCAAATTTTAATGCTTTGTTCCGTTGCAGCACAAAGCCAGTACCGGTTAGGACTGAAGCAAAGAGCATGAATAATTGCACCTGCATCAAGACTATAAAGCCTCTTGCCTTCAGCTAAATCCCATAGTAAAATCACCCCATCTTTGCCTCCACTCGCACACAGGGACCCATCAGGGGACACAGCAACGGTGTTCACGTAGCCCCCATGTCCGGCCAAGGTAGACCTCAGCTTGCAATTAGTCAAGTTCCAAACTTTAACAGTACGGTCCCATGAAGCAGACACAATTGTGGGGTGGAGAGTATGAGGGCTAAAACGCACGCAACTGACCCAATCGGAATGAGCATCACCGTCTTGAATGGTGTACTTGCACTCCCCTAGAGTATTCCAGAGCTTGATAGTGCGGTCACGAGAGGCGGAGACGATCTGACGGTTGTCGATGGAGAAAGCGACCGAAAGAACGTCCTTGGTGTGCCCGACGAAGCGGCGGGCGGAGACTCCGGTGGCAAGGTCCCAGAGACGGAGCTCTCCATCCCAGGAGCCGGAGAGCGCAAATTGGCCGTCAGAGGAGAGGACAACGTCCTGGACGAAGTGAGAGTGGCCAGTAAGGCGGCGGCGAGGGACGCCGTATGTCTTGTCCTCCTTGGTGAGCTGCCACAGAATGATGGATTTGTCACGAGATGAAGTGACGATCATGTCGGAGTTGTCGATTGGGGTGGCGATGGCAGTCACCTGGTCGGTGTGAGCCCTCATGGTGCCGCGAAGTACCAGCCCCTCTGCCATTGCTAAACAAACGGAGATTTTTGGAGTGGCTGTGGCTAACTAAGAACAGGCCGAAAGAAATTAAGAAATTGCAATGAAAGGATGTTTATATAGTAGAAAGGTAAAGGTAGGTTTTTATAATTTTAGGGTATATGTCATGAGATGGGCCTCCAATCACGGGTGGGTTCTTTGGGTTGTGGGAGTCTAGGCCTTTACAAGCCTGTACATATAATGTGTAAGGGATTAACAAATTACATCGACTTTTATTGAGTTAATTTCACCGCCCCTTGTTATTTTAAAATTTTCAAATACTTCTCCATAGTTTTAAAATTATATCAAATTTTTTTTGTAATTTCATAAATTTTTCACCAGAATTTCCTGTTGTTGACCGTAATGACGTAGTAAGAGATGTTGACATATCGACTGACGTGACAGATGATATAGCGGTTGACTAAGAAGGACGATGATATGGCGAGTGACATTGAAAATATGCTGACATGGCATGCTGCCATGGCAAGTAGGGGTTTAGTGAAATTTTTAAAAGTTCAAGGGACATGTATATAATATTTTTAATGTTTAAAGGAGTTTGGTGTAATTATACCCTCTCTTATTTAATTTTTTAACTTGTTAACAATTATTTTTTGAGTTAATTTCACTGGGACCCCTTGTGATTTTCAAAATTTTCAAATATCTCCCTGTAATTCTAAAATTACACCGAACCCCCTGTAGTTTCCTAAATTTTTCACCCGAATCTCCTATCGTTAACCGTGCTGACATGGTGGCTAACGTAGTCAGAGGTGCTGACGTAATGACTGACGTAGTAGATGACATGGCGATTGACTAGTTTTTACTAGAATTTGAAAGTATAATAAAAAAAGAATATTCGTTCCCTTCTTATAAACCACAATGCTATTAATCTTTTAAGTTATTTTTGATAGGTCATTCAAATAAAAATTTTCACTTACTGTTTTTATAACTTATATTGATCATACCTCTCAAATCTTTATTAGAAAATTTAGTTTTAGATATCAAAATTTACCATATACATTCAAAAAATAGTGTTATCCATAATTAATTTTTAAGAGATAATTTAATTGATGGGGTAATTTTCTCGAATTTAAAATATTATAAATTTAAATCATAAATAAAAGACATGTAATCCACTTAAAATTTGATAAATCATAATTGGTCAAGAATATAAATTTAAAATATATAAATATTATTCTAAAAAATTCTCATTTAATTTAAAATTATTTTTAATTAATTAATTTATTAAAAATATGCAAGTTAAATATATATTTTATTCGTTAATGTTCATATGAAATTTTAAAAAACACCTTAATATTTATAAAATACTAAAAAACATTTAATAATTAAATGCTGTGACTTTTAAAAATATTTTAAGTCATTTGAAAATTTTTAAAGCATTTAAAAGATAAAAGGTATCACATTTAAATGCT
>JAOXYD010000007.1:6060521-6071081 GCA_028565735.1 Pinacopodium congolense
AAACGTTGTTTGATTTTAAGGATGGACTCTAGAATTGGGTGAAGATGAAGCTTTAGCGCCATAGAGTCCAAAATCTTGTTACCACTATTTCTGTGGCCGAATCACTCTTCGAATTCAAGAAGAACGAGAAGTTCAAGTTCAACAAAGATAAAGGCAACAAGGGGAAGAGTGGGGGAGACGGTCATCGTGGGAAAGAAGAAGACTTTCAAAAGTGCTCTATGTTCAAGAAGGGTAAAGGCATTGCCAAAGGAGACCAAGGTGAGTCTAAATTTACCCTTAAATGCTCCTTTTGTAATGGTCCCTATAAGGCAAGAGATTACCCAAAAAAGGCCAAGCTCTCAACCTTAGAAGAAGAAAGGGAGGAACACCGCGAGGATACAAGGATGGGATCCTTCCAACTCCTCAATGCCATTAAGGCCAAGGTGGAGATATCCAAGTTCGAGAAGAAGGGACGCTTGCTTGTGGAAGTGAATATTGGTGGCCAAGCAGTGAAAGCCTTGGTTAACACCGGTGCATTCAACAATTTCATCCGCATGGAAGAAGCCAAGATGTTGGGTGTCAAATATACCGAGGAGTAAGGGTGGCTCAAAGCGGTGAACTCAAAGCCTTCATCCATCTTTGATTGTGCCAAGAATGTCCAGGTAAGCCTAGGTGAGTGGCATGGACATATTAACCTTTCTGTTGTTTCCATGGATGATTATCTTGTAGTACTTGACATAGAGTTCATGGATAGTGTCAAGGTGGTACCCATTCCATTTGCCAATACAATGTGCATTCTAGAGGAAGGCAACACTTGTATGGTGTCATTAACACGAGAGGTAAACATCAAAGCCAAGTTACTATTGGCCATGCAACTTTCCAAAGGAATGAAGAAGGCACAATTGACGTTCCTAGCAGCTTTGAAGGAAGAGGTTGAATCTTCCAAACCGAAGGAGCTACCAAGAGCGATAACTTAAGTCCTCAAAGGGTTCAAGGATGTGATATCGTCCGAGTTGCCGAAGAAGCTTCCACCTAAAAGAGAGGTGGATCACAAGATTGAGTTGGTTCCTGGTGCTGCACCACCAATCGACTGTTTCATATCGAATGACGCTTCTTGAGCTTGAAGAATTAAGGAGGAAATTAAAAGAGTTGTTGGATGAGGGATATATCCAACCGTCGAAGGCTCCATATGGTGCGCCTGTGCTTTTTTAAAAGAAGTACGATGGATCGTTCTGAATGTGTATCGATTATCATGCATTAAACAAGGTAACGGTCAAGAACAAGTATTCTATTCCGCTTATAGCTGACTTGTTTAGTAGGCTTGAAGATGTGAGATGGTTCACTAAGCTTGATTTGAGATCGGGGTACTACTAAGTGAAGATAGCCAAGGGAGACGAATTAAAGATACCATGTGTGACGAAGTATCGCTCATATGAGTTCTTAGTCATGCCCTTTGGACTAACAAATGCTCTTTCCATATTTTGCACCCTTATGAATCGTGTGTTTCACCTATTCTTAGATAAGTTTGTTATAGTGTATTTAGAAGACATAGTCATATATAACCATATACTTGAGGAGCACATTGATCATCAACAACAAACCTTCTAAGGCTTACAGGAGAACGAGCTATATGTGAAGAAGGAGAAGTGCTCGTTTGCCCAATCTGAAATAATATTCTTGAGACACATTGTTGGTGGAGGCAAGATAAGGATGCATAAGTCCAAGGTGCAAGCAATCAACGATTGGGAGCTACCAAGGAAGGTGATCGAGTTGCGATCATTCCTTAGCCTCGTGAATTACTACTGAAGGTTCATCAAAGGCTAATCCTCTATAACGGCACCTCTTATCGATCTCTTGAAGAAGAGCCGATCATAGAAGTGGGACGAGAAGTGCCAAAAGGCTTTTGAGACCTTGAAGCAAGTAATGACTGAGGAGCTTGTACTAGCCCTTCTAGATCACACCAAGGCCTATAAGGTACACACTGATGCTTCAGATTTTGCCCTTGGTGGTGTCTTAATGCAAGAGGGACATTTGGTTGCCTTTGAAAGCTACAAATTGAATGATATTGAACTGCAATACACGGTTTAAGAGAAGGAGATGACAGTAGTGTTGCACTACTTAAGAACTTGGAGGCATTACCTATTGGGATCCAAGTTCATGGTCAAGACCGACAACGTAGCTACCAGCTACTTTCTCGACCAAAAGAAGCTCACACCGAAGCAAATAAGGTGGCAAGCTTTCTTTGCAGAGTTCAATTTCATGATGGAATACAAGCTGGGGAGAGCAAATCTTGTGGCAGATGCTCTTAGTATGAAGGTGGAGTTAGCAACCATCATAATCCCAAATTTTCCTTTAGTGGATCGTATCAAGGAAGGTATAGAGCATGACCCATACACCAAGAGTTTGAAGGAGTTGACAAGTCAAGGGAAGATGTGCTGATTTTGGCTTCAAGATGGGGTGCTCATCACCAAAGGAGACCGAACTTATATGCCGAAGTACTGAGAGTTAAGGAGAGAAGTCATCAAAAAGTGCCATGACTCAAAATGGGAGGGACATTCCGGAGTTCATCGCACGTTAGTACTTATAGAACGTGCTTACTATAGCCTCAGATGCGGGATGATATGGAGTTATTGGTGAAGACATGCCTTGTTTGTCAATCAGATAAGGTGGAGAACCATCGGATCGTGGGTTTATTTGAGCCATTACCCATTCTGGAGAAGCCATGAGAAAGTATCTCCATGGATTTCATTACATGCCTACCGAAGTTCAAAGGGTGCGGTAACATTATGGTGGTGGTCGATTGATTCAGTAAGTATGGAGTATTCGTGCTAATGCCCACCAAGTTCACAACCGAAGATGCCGCACATCTACTTTTCAAACATGTGGTAAAATATTGGGGCATACCAAAGACCATTGTGATGAGACACTCACTTGATCGGAAGATTTTAGATGGAGTTATTCAAGATCATGGGGTCCGAGCTCAACTTTTCAATAAGATTCTACCCACAGACCGATAGGAAAACTGAGAGGGTGAATGCCTTGTTGGAGTTTTACTTGAAGCATTATGTGAGTGCCAACTAACATGATTGGGTTAAATTGCTTGATATTGCCTAATTCTCTTACAATTTGCAAAGGAGTGAGTCAACAAAGGCGAGCCCAATTGAGATTGCAACGGACCAATAACCGACTACTCCATACACACTTACAGTTGGTTACAAGGGGCCGAGTCTTACCGCATTCAAGTTTGCCAAGGAGTGACATAAGAGGTCGGATATAGCATAAGCCTACTTAGCTAAGGCCGTGAGAAAGATGAAGAAATGGGCCGATACTAAGAGAAGACATTTGGAATTTGAAGAAGGAGATATGGTGCTTGTCAAACTCCTTCTACATCAAAGCCGACGGTTTACAAAGGTGCACAAAGGCCTAGTTCAGCGATATGAAGGCCCATTTTCAATAAAGAAACTAGTGGACAAGTTAGCCTATCGTTTGAAGTTGCCATCGCACCTTGATATGCATTTGGTATTCCATGTGAGCCTGTTGAAGCCCTACAAGGAAGACAAGGAGGATCCAAGTAAAGGCGACTCAAAGAGGGCTCCAACTGTTATCATTATATTGCTTGGGCGAGAAGTTAAGGAGATTCTAACCTATCGGGTCATTCCGAATAGGAGTTCCTATATGAGTTATGTTGAATATTTCGTCAAGTGGAAGGGATTACCTGATAGCGCTGCCAGTTGGGAGCATGAGCTCACTTTGTGGAACTATAAGCTGCATATCGAGGCTTATAAGGAGGATGTGACGAGGGCATCGCCAAATTGAGTGGGGGAAAATGTTAAGTCGTGTTTATCTTCCTACTGAAGAGGCTAATTTTTACCGGATCCATCTAGAATTTTTTCTATTTTACCAGAGTTAGGTAGGAGACTCTGGGTCCCACTTATAATTAATGTGGTGGGTGTAGGTGGGAGAACTTTCTGGATAATCATTGTATACCATTGGATTAGATTGATCTTCACCGTCCATTGAGGAGATGGAGTGCTATAAATAGGATAGCTCCCTCCATTGTAAATCATCCCATACATTGTAGCATTCTTGAGTAATAAGAAGCTATATCCAAGTTCTCCAATTCTTTACTCTTTTTCTCTTTAAAATAACTTCCATGACGTATTCGATAAAAGTATTCTTAAGAAGTATTCGAGAGAAGGCTGAATTAGTATTTTAACTAAGGAAGGCGTTCCAAGTTCATGGAGTTTGTTAGTGTCGCACGGTTCGTTGGTGAGAAAAGACCAAATCCATGACAATACTTTCGCAGGATCTGGCATGCCTTCGCGCATTCTTAGGTATGGCCTAGTTCACAAACTACGCGCGGCTTAGCATTCGAATTTTTCGTCTTGTTGAAGATTTCTATAAATGCGCACAAACGCGTGTCCATGCGTATTGAATCTCACTTACTCTAGAGATCTTTGCCGATACTTCTCGTATCCCTCGCCTATTCGCAATTTTCTCAGGCTTTCACTCGTTTACTTGAAAGACTTCGCCTTATTTCTTCATCAACACGCCTTATTCATATCGTTTTACGTGCCAAATATTGATCAATATTCACTAACACTCGCACGATTCTGCATTTTAGACTTAGAGGTTTAACACTTACCCCCACCCTCCAAGGCCTTGCGTCTGTCTTTCTGTGAGTCTCAAGTAGAGGTCAGTTAAGGAGATCTACTCTCCCACTATTTTTAGGCACGCGGATGAGTATTTTTAGGCATGCCCTATGATTTGTCAAATTTTTTTTTCATTTAGAATCTTAAGCTTTTCTTTTTTTTTTCTTTTTCCATTATCTTCTCTCCATTAAGTGCTTGAATACGGAGTTGTGGTTATTCCTTTAATATTGAAATTGTTTTATTTAAGGGCTCGTTTAGTTTTATTTTACTTTTTGATTTTTGTTTCCTATTTTTTAAATATAAAAATTGATAAAAAAAAATACAATAATACAGTACAGAAATAAAAAAAAACACAATATCTAATATAACAATCATAACAATCACAATAAAAAATTAAAACTCACAACCTAACTAAAAATACCCTTACCCCTTACCATTAATCTTTTTGCCTCTTTCCTTCTCTTTCTAGTCTTTAATATTTTTTTTTAGTATCTGTGAAGATAAATCCTTTTTCAGTGTTTTGGCTGTTGTCCCATGTGCTTTAAGGCATGGCTTGTCTGTAGGAGAACTGTTTTTTTTCCCATCAACTGTTGGTTCTGCTTTTCTGGTCTGCTGCATTTATTTTCTGCTGCATTTATTTTCATGTGTCATAGCTACCGGAAGTAGTTCTGTGCTGCTTGCGTCATCTCTTAATACTACTGCATTTGTTCCCGTTGTTATTTTTTTGGTGAACGAAATGGAGTTTGCTTCAATTGTTCGCCTTAAAGACTCTTGACGTTGTTGACTTGTTGTACTTTTGCTTGACTTAGCGATATCTGGAGAAGGCATAGGAGGAAGATTTTTATTGCCGCAGGTGTTTTAGGAGGTGGATATTTCCTGTATAACCTGTACCGCTCTCAGAAACGTAGCCTCGCTGATCTGGAGAGCCTTGCAAATGAAAGAGAACATGAAGAGCTCATTAAGGCCCAGTTGACTGACTTATTTTTTCATTTCGTTTATTTAATTTCGATGGAAGGAAGCATCGGGTGATTTCTTATGTTTATATGTTTTGATTGATTTTGTAATTGATAGACTGCAAGCCCATTTTGAGAACATCCAAAGGATAGCTGATACAGTAATACTGCCTTATGTAACTCAACATGTAAGTGATCGGATAGCAGAAGACCTTGACCTTTCGGACCTCACTTAGAGGCTAAGAAGAGGAAAGGTTCAACCTAGAACTCTGACATCTTCAGAAAAAATTGAGCTATGGGACAGACTCAAAATTTTATGTACGTGGCTTCAGGCTGCTCTTTTTAATAATTAAATAGTGCATTGCTATAATTTGTAGGGTGTTATGAATTTCATGGCTGTTCTACAGGTTTCACAAGAATGGTGGTGTCACTCTGGTCTATGACTGCTCTTACTTTATTCATAAGAGTTCTGGTCAATATTCTGGGAAGACATTTATATGTTGATACTGCCCGTACTCTTGAAATCTCACATTTTCTTATAAGTGCCATTATTTTTTAGCATTATCTCCGTGTAGTAGTTTGATATTCTTTAGCAGCTTGTATGAGAATTTCTTTGTTCATTTCCTTTTGATCTATGTTTCTTTTTTTCGTCTACTTAATTCCGTAGGTTGACATCTTACTGAAGAACTGAGATTTTGCTCAGATCATAATTCAACCTCTATTAGATCATCACTTGTGAATTAATAGCTTTGCTGGATGTTAATATATGAATTTGATAAAGTTATGACTTGGTTATGACACCTTTTCCCTTCCAGACAGAGCTGCATTGACTTGGATTCTGAGATAGATATTGTAATTCCTTTAACTGAATGCTCCAAAGAGAATTTACCTTGTAGATTTTCATGTCAATATTGTCAGAGTTATCTATTGAATATTTGTAGCGTCAACTGATTTTTCAGGATGTCATGACAGAATTATAGAACTATACTTGAAATGATGTAAGAGAAAGATTCATTTGAAAAGAGCTTTTGAATTGTACTTGAGAAAATGAGGCTGTGTATGGGTTTAGAACAAAGTTGTGGTACAGCTTCAAAGTTAGGAAGGATATCAAGTGCATCTGTTTTGGTCAAAGCTAGAAAGGTTATTATTGTAAATAAATTAAGCCCTTTCATCTACACCAGAATTTTGATGAAACTTACTGTATCTTTATTTACAATAACATTGACTGGGATGACTAAACCATTGCATGCTTAGATCACCTCCCATTCTTAAGATTATTGTGGACTTATATCACTACAAGCAAAGGATCTAAGGATTTTGGAATTACCATTACAGGGCATAATATGCTAAGTGTGTTCTCTGAAGACTTCAATTCGTGCATAATGACAAAAAGAAAAATAACATTAGAGGATTGGAAGAGTTGGGAACTATGATCATGCAATTTGAAAGGAAAGTAGCATCGTAGTTACATAATGGATCAAGGTGGCATCCTGGCCAAGCAAGTGATAACGGTCCAAGTTGCATATGAACTGTTAAGAGCAGCAGTAGCTCCTGCTAGCTGTAATCTACTGGTTCACCAGGCAGTTCTTCAGTGTTTAAGCAATTATTGAATCATTTTTTCTCTGGAGATTCTATTTTCATTGTCCTTCTTTCAGCAATGCTTTAGATTCATTGCTGATGGATCCAAAACCTTAAATTGACCATGATAAGTATTTTTTTATATATTTATGACTTGAAATTCTTTGGTTTTAGTGTTAGCAAGACGCTATTTATAGAATAAGATATTCCCATCCTATTTACTCACTCAAATGAGAATGAACAAGTTTCATAGTCTGGAAGGATCGTAACCATAGCAGGAGACTAGTTCTCTTGGAACATTGATATGGATCCTAAATTGGGACTGCACAGAAAAAGTGGTGAAACAAAAACTGTGTAGTTTTGCTTTATTGAATAAAAAAACTATATTCTTTTCATCTTTGTGTTCAAGTATATGAACTTTTTTCCCATGGTTTCAATTAGGTGGATGATGGGTAATGGACATCACTACATGTTTGCAGTAGTTGGTCTCTTTTTGCTTATTCTATATGTCCTTTCATTCTTATGCAACCAATCATTCATTTTCCATTTTACGGGAAGATCATGATCTTATTGACCAGGATGATGAACAAAAATTTCTGTCAAGTGCAGATTTTCTTGCTAGCAATGGCTTGCCCTCCTTAATTTCTAATATGCACGTAGCAGTAACTGAAGTACTTAAGGGGTAATATCTCTTATTTGTTACAAAATTTCAAGCATTCATCAGCTAATAAACACCTATCCCTCATGTAAAGAAGGCTTGTTATAGTTTGAGATAAGAAGGCAAGATATTTTTTAATACTTCAAAGAGGAGATTAGTTGTTTACATGTACTTCAAAGAGGAGATTAGTTGTTTACATGTGATGCATGTACTTATAACAATTTCTACAATCATATGCACTATCAAAATGTGCCAACTGAATTGTTGTATACACTCCAAAATGATTATATTCTTGACGCTTGTTAGTTACATGAGACTGTTATAATTAACTTTGGATTTTAAGACGTTATTTCGAAGGACTAAAATTTCTTAGAAATTAATTGATATGATGTCAAATAGTTGATAGCTCATTATCCATGCAAAGGTTTTGCAACTTTTGGTAATGATTTGATATTAATGAAAGAAACTCTTAAGAGTTTCCTGATTATGCTTAAATTAATTTGTTTAGAAAACAGCTTGGGGATCTCTTCAACACCACAACATTACATGAAACTATCATGCTGATACTACATGTACTTATGAGCACAAGAAGGCCCCATATGTGGATGGATTGTTTGATGCCTGAAGATGGTAGCAAAAGAGCTACAACATCCAATACTGATGACACTATTCCATTAAAAACTACAAAATTTGACCAAATTATGGTAGAAGTTCAGGCAGTGTTGTTAAGATATATTTTTCATATTGGTTTTGGTAAAAGGGCTATGCTTAACTATGTTTTAGTGCTACAGTTTTAAAAGGCCTTACTTAAACATAGATATCAAATGTCTAAAAGACAATAGAGGAAGAGATACAAGAGAATGGAGGAAGAGAAACAAGAGACCACTACTGTAGGCAATAATTCTCTATACTGTATTTTTCAAATTATAGAAGGGCTATTTATATAGCTATATACAACCTAGATTAGCTCCTAGATTTAAGAATCTAAAGGATACAATTGCCTAATACTAAGCATATATAGACCTGCCATTTATAGACTAATTGCAGTTATTACAGTTAATTGTTTAATATGTTTTCTTACACTTCCACTCAAGCCCAACTATACATATTAAAGAGTTTGTACTTGTTAAGTTATCTTTCGAAGTCAGGTTTCCAAGGGTTTTTAGTCAAGATATCTGCCATTTGACGTGAGGTTGGAACATACTAAATGCATATGGTTCCATCTTGTTTCCAAATGACCTTGATAAAGTGACGATCTACTTCATCATGCTTAGTTCTATCATGATGAATAGGGTTATAAGCGATAATGATTGCTACTTTATTGTCACATAATTGTTCTAATGATTTTTTCACTAACATCTACAATTCCCCATGTAAATCTTTTGGCCACATCATTTCATAAAGAACATGAGCAAGTTATCTTAACTATGCATCTGCATTACTTCTTGCCACCATCGTTTGTTTTTGCTTCTCGAATTAACTAAATTTCCTTAAACAAATTACCAATACTTTGAGGATGATTTACCATAGATCTTGCCTAATTTGCATCAGTAAATGCCTCAATTCCATAGTTAGAGGTCTTTTTAAAGAATAATCTTGTACTTGGAATTCCTTTGAGATATCTTAGTATTCGGCTTGCTACTACCTTATGTTTTTTAGTTGGAGCATGCATGAATTAACTAATGTAGCTCACTGCAAAATTTATGTCATATATTATATGTGATATATAAATCAACTTAATATCAATCTCTGAAATCTTCCTTTTTTTGCTAGATTGCTTGTTTTTTGTCACCCATCTTCTCGTTAGGATCCATGGGAGTTTTAGTTGGTTTGTACCCCAACAGACTAGATTCCTACATTAGGTCGAGCATATATTTTCTTTGAGAGACTGAAATTCCTCCTTTATTTCTTACAACTTCCATCCCTAAGAAATATTGAAGTTTTCCTAGGTCTTTCATCTCGAATTATAAAGCCAATCCTCTTTTTACTCTTCATTTCTTCCATGTCATTCCTTAGAAGAACAATATCATATACATACACAGTTGGAATGGTTATTCCTTGGAAGAACGATATCATTTACATACACAATTAGAATGGTTACCTTACACCTCCTTATGTCTATAAACTAAGGCGTGATTAGATTGAGCTTGCACATATCCTTGTTTCTTCATTGCCTTCATAAAATTTTTACTGCACACTTTACCTTTATAGCTTTGTTTGAATCTAGGAGGGAAGTCCCATAAAGACTTTCTTTAAGTTCACAATTCAAAAGCGTTTTTTTTAATGTTTAGTTGATTTTTTGCTGCTAGAGCAAACTTTCAATCAACTTCACGAGTCTGAGTATATCATTTTGCAACTAATCTAGTTTTATACCTTTTTATCGACCCATTAAAATTGTACTTTGGTAACTACTGTCGCCTGCAACTAAATTAATACCAACTCTAAAAATAAAATATGTAATTAGTGATAAGTTGAGATTGTTCCAACGAGGAATCTGATGGTAAATCGTTTCACAAGTCGAAAGATAAAATAAATTGCAAAGACGAAAAATGGGGGGTTTTGATTAACGTGAATTAAAGAAATAAATTAGCGAACTGAAATTAAATGCAATTAATTGAATATGAAAATATAATAAAAGAGCCTTGGTTTCAAGTCACCTATGCTATCGAACTAGCATGGATCATCGAACAATAAAATTACAATCATTAACAAATACCCATTGAATAACGTCCTCTCTTAG
>JAOXYD010000007.1:6082475-6097791 GCA_028565735.1 Pinacopodium congolense
AAAAATCTGGAAATTGATTTTGGATCCCATTAATTTAGGCAATCCTAGTCAACTTTCCAACACTCCCCCTCAAGCTGGTGAATATATATCAAACATTCCCAACTTGTATACATTTGATTCAAAACCAACCTTAAGTAATGCTTTAGTGGGAATATCAGCTTCTTGTGATTCAGTTGGCACATGGGACAAACTGCTCTTCCCACTCAATCTCTATCTTAATGAAATTTCTATCAATCCGAACATGCTTTCATACGATCATGTTGTATAGGGTTATGAACAATTGGAATAGCTGATTTACTATCGCTATATAACTTCATAGGACGCTCTAATGGGAAATTTAGATCTAATAGCAATCTCTTTAGCTAAATTAACTCACAAACACCTTGTGTAATTACCCTATATTCTGCTTCAGCACTACTTCTAGATACAACAGATTGTTTCTTACTACGCCATGTGACAAGGTTTGCCCAAAACTTTATACAATAGCCTGTAGTGGACTTAGCATCTTCAATTGACCCTGTCCAATCTGCATCTGCAAACCTTCTATTTCTCAGATTTCACTCTTTTTGAACAAAAGACCCTTTCCAAGTGTTCCTTTCAAGTACCTAAGAATCTGATCTACTACATCTCGGTCTCTCTTGATGGGAGCGTGTATAAATTGACTGACCACACTAACATTATAGGCAATGTTGGGCCTAATAAGTGATAGGTAGATTAATTTTCCCACCAAATGTTGATAGCTTTCTTTCTTTGTTGGAGGGTCATCCTCCAAAGCCTTGTGCTTCCAATTCTTTTATAGTGGTGTGCTTGTAGGTCGACAACCTAATTTTCCTGTTTCCTTTAATAGATCTAAGGTTTATTTTCTTTGAGAAATGAAAATGCCTAACTTACTTTTGGCTATTTTCGTTCCAAGGAAATATTGAAGCTTCCTAAGATCTTTAACTTTGAATTTAGATTGTAGCAGTTTTTTGAGATTTTCTATTTCTTCATTATCATCAACTGTGATCACCATATCATCAACATACACAATCAAGATGGATTTGTTCCCATCTATAGATTGTTTTGTGAATCAAGTATGGTTAGCTTGCTCTTGTATATAGCCAAATTGCTTCATAGCAATGCTGAACCGGGTAAGCCAAGTTCTAGGAGACTATTTTAACCCATAAAGAGATTTTTTCAGTTTACACAAAGAACTAGCTTTTTCTTCAAAACCAGGTGGTAGGTTCATGTAAATTTCTTCTTTAAGAGTTCCATTTAAGAATGCATTAGATAAATCCATTTGGTGTAGTTACCAATCTAGATTAGCTTCGATAGATAAGAGAACTCGAATAGAATTCAATTTTGTAACGGGTGCAAAGGTTTCTTCATAATCTAGGCCTTAGGTTTATGTATATCCTTGAGCAACTAAATGAGCCTTGTACCTATCTATTCTCCCATATGAACCAACTTTTATAGTAAAGATCCATTTTCTTGCTACCAGTTTCTTCCCTTTGGGTATGTCAACTATTTCTCATGTGTCATTTTCTTTCAAGGCCTTCATTTCTTGCATTACTGCAGCTTTCAATCTTAAATCTCTCAGTGCCTTATATATGTTGGTAGGAATTTTCACATTATCGAGTTGAGAGACAAATACTGTTTACTTGTTAGATATGTGGCAATATGACAAATGGTTTGAAATTGGATATTCAATACAAGATCTTAACCCCCCCTTTTTTTTGTAGCAATGGGAATGTCAAGGTCATCTATTGTAACAGTACCATGAGTTAAAACTTGTGATATGGGATCTTCTTCTAGTTCAGATGCGTGGCTTTACTGAGTAACTCGTGGTCTCCTTGAGTACACAAGTAGTTCACCCTGTTTTTAGTTTTGTTGAGGTGGTTTTCCCCCTTGACTTAAGTTACCTACGAATATGTGTTGTAAAGATAAAGAAAAATTTGATGGTGTTGGCAATGAAACAGGTCTAGATATAGAAGGGTCCTAATGGTTTTCTTCACCTAGATTCTCCCCCTGAAGAGAAACATATGAATATAAAGGTTGATTTTCAAGAAAGGACACATTATATGACATATAGAATTTTTTTTAGTATGGATTATAACATTTGTACCCCTTTTAAGTAGGAGAATATCTTAAGAAAATACATTTAATAGCTTTTAGATCAAGTTTTCCTCATATAGGAAAAGTATTATGAAAAAAAACAGAACAACTGAATAATTTAGGAGCGAGAGAATTAAATAATTTGACATAAGGAAAGTATTTTCTGAGACAACTAATAGGAGTTCGAAAATTTATAGTTTTAGAAGGAGGCCTATTAATCTGGTAGGATGCGGTTAATACAGAATCACCCCAATAATTATGTGAACAAAATTATCAAACATAATTGATCGAGAAACTTCCAACAAGTGACAGTTTTTTCTCTTAGCTATCCCATTTTGTTGAGGTGCATAAGTACACAAACTTTGATGAAAAATTCCATTATCAATGAAATAATTTTTCAAAATATGTGAGAAATACTCTCCTTCGTTATCTGTGCGAAAATTATGGACATCAGATTGGAAAACATTTTTTATCATCTTGTGGAATTGTTGAAAACAGACCCAACATCAGATTTTTCTTTTAGAAAGTAGACCTAACAAACTCTTGTGTGGTCATCTATGAAAGTAATGAACCATCCTTTTCTAGTTAAATCACTAACTTATGATGCCCTCCAAATATCACTATGAACAAGGTGAAAAAGTTTTGACATTTTGTAATCATGAACAGGATAATTTTTTCTAGGTTGTTTTGCAAGAGTGCATGATTCACAAGAAAAAATAGAAAAAAGATCTTTATTGATGAACAACTTTGGAAACAAATGTTTCACATATGAAACACTAGGATGACCTAAACTTTTATGCCATAAAATCACATTAGAATTAGATAAACTAGACACAGAAAGAGATGTAGGTGTTTTTAGTGTAGGAGAACTAGTCACAGAGATCATTTTGTTCTTCAGCATTGCCAATCATCTTCCCCGAAAACAGATCCTGAAAAATACAATGATCACACACAAAATTTACTGCACAATTTTGATCTTTAGTTAACTTGCTAACAGAAAGAAGATTATATCTTAAATTCGGAACATGAAGCACATTTTTTAAGACAAAACCACTGTAGACAACATCTCTAATTCCAGCCACTAAGGAAGTACTTCCATCTGCCACATAGACTTGCACATTTTCATTGTATTTTTTATAACCAGAAAAAATAGTGAGTAAACTTTTCATATGATCTGATGCACCAGTGTCAGTAATCCATCCATTCAAGACATACTTCTGTGATAAAAAAGATGAGATAATACCTCATTGAATCATGACTGCCTTGGGTGTTGTGGATGAGGGATCTAGGTTTTTCTTTTGATTGAGAAGGGTCCTTAAGATCTCCATTTGTTCTGGTGTCAAGGCTGCGGTGCCAGTTCTCCTGTTCTCTACAATAGATTCAGCTACATGGGCAATAGGTTTGCTTCTTCTTTTACTTTGTGGTTTCCAATCTGGTGGTTTTCCATGGAGATCCCAACAAGTCTCTTTTTTGTGAAAAGGCTTGTTACAATATTCACAACACGGTTTGCTCTCATTTGGCTTCTGATCTTGGGTATTAGAAGAGCTTGAACGATTTGTGGCAAGGGCAGAACCTTGTGCATGTTCTTCGATAGCGGGGAGTAGGTTTGTGCTCAGCATGACCTTTTTCCTGCTTTCTTCCTGCCAGCCTTCTGAGAAGGCTTCTTGAAGTGATGGCAAGGGTTTTGTTCCCAGAATATTCTTCAGTTGATGGTTTTAGGCTTCTTGGATTGAAATAACACTAGAATATTCTTCAGTTGATGGTTTTAGGCTACCTCCGGACATAGTTGTGACAGTAGAGGAAGAGAAAAGTTATAGGTGGCTAGGAAAATTTTGGTGGCTGACAGATTTTAGGTGGCTGGAAACCTAGATCTCTGGTACCATGAAACAAAAGGATTATGTGAATAATCTTTTTCACTGCTCTTCATTGATCATTTTCTACAAATATAGACAATCTCAATGGAAATAATTAAGGGATTACATTAAAAGTACCTAGAAATATCAGCCTAGAAATTTGGAAGTAAATAAATTGAAATATGGAAATTACTAAAAATTTGGAAATTGATTTTGGATCCCACTAATTTAGGCAATCCTAGTCAACTTTACAACAGTCTTTGCAAGTGAAGGTGAAGGGGTTGCATCTTCCATGCTTTTTTGGGTCCTTTCAACTAAAAAAATTATGAAAATGCAGTCAAAATTTGTTACTATTGCCTATTGTGCCATATTAAGTGTATAGAGACTTGTTAAGCTTTTGCGTCAGTTTATCTTTTCAAAAAGTTTTCATGGGAACTTTTCAGATCCAAAAAACAATGCTGCTTTTATCTATCAGAAAGAGCAAGTTGATTCAACAGGTACACTGAAAATATTACACTCAAAGTTTGGAATATTTACATGAATGGTGGCTAATTGTTTGTATTTTTGTGCCACTGATTGCTTTTACGTTATTATGATTATCTTCAATTAGCAGAAAAAGTTACAGAAGTATCTGCTCCAGAAATGGATGAAGCATTAGATGAGATGGAGGATCAAAAGAAGCGACATTTGAATGTGGTGTTTATTGGCCATGTTGGTGGGTTGAATATACTTTGCAGTAGCTAAATTTTGCCTTTAGTGATTTCTTTTGTCTTTCTTATTATACTAATCCCTGTAATTTGGGTTATTCCTTGACTATTCTTTTGGCCAGTTTCAAAAGAAAGATCAGTAAATTGCAAACCATGCATTGAAATATAATCATTGCTACGGCCTGACATGTTGGTTCTCATAACATCGCTAAACCTACAGCATAAGCTTTTTTAGTTACAAGTAGCTTACAGCTATTTGACAGTGTTCAACACCTGAAGAACCAGACAGGCTCATTGTTGAATTTGTTGTTTGTTTATGAACATCTAAATTTGTTGGGAACTTACACTAATATTTAGTTTCTCTTTCTCTATTTTTTGAAGAATTTAGAAATGGAGCTAGGCCTTGAAAGGATCTTCAATTCGACTTGCTTTTCAATTCACTGATACTGTCCATTTGAAATTGGATTAATTCAGCTGCAATACCTCCAACTATTAAGCCCTGTTAATGTCTAGACTTTAACAAGAATTATGACACAGCTACTGTTTCTGCGAAATTTTTTCATCAAGAGTACTTCCTTTTTGGTGATTTTACAGTGTCAAGACATTAGTTTTGTGTGCATATTCTTGGCGCTGCTTCAGTATTTTTGCTGTCTCCATACTTATTTTAAGATTCACATTCTGGTTGCAGATGCTGGCAAATCTACAACTGGAGGGCAGATACTTTTCCTTAGTGGTCAAGTTGATGAAAGGACAATCCAAAAATACGAGAAAGAAGCTAAGGATAAAAGTAGAGAAAGCTGGTTAGAAATTCAGTTTTATAAGCTAAGGATAAAAGTAGAGAAAGCTGGTTAGAAATTCAGTTTTATATTTTTAGGATGTATTTGTCTGATCTTAGAGATAGTTTAGTCTACTTTTTCAAATGTAACAAGGATGGGAATTTTTTTTTTATATTCATTATCCTATTTTAAGGCTGCATTTACCTTGTAAGTACTTTTGATGTTGGTGAAATCTGATCACTTTTGTAATTGGTGTCTGGGGTTGGTAATGTTGTGCATTCTGATAGGTTGATAGTGACACACAAGTGAGATGCAATGGCATTTTATATTTATTCTATAGTTCAATTCATAACCATATTTTTTATGAGACCATATTTCACCTTTTTTATGTTGTTAAAATCCTTGTCACTTTTGTAATGGGTGGCTAGGGTTGGTGATGTCATGTATTCTAATAGATTGATAAGACTCCTTGTGAGTACACTAATATAACAGAACAGTTTTAATTTGCATTTCATTTGGAATGTCAATATCTACATACTTCTTCCATAGCTTGCTGATTTTGTGGCAAGAAAGCTGACTGAAACTGAAAAGAAAATGCATGTGATAGCTATGCTGAACTCTTTGTAATGAGAAGTAATTGAGCCTTTGAAGCACATTGATACTTTCATCATCTGGAATCTACGAGTCAATCTTCTGTAATAAACTCCTTAGATTATTGTTTTTTCTTTTTCTTTCCCCTGTAACGTTGAGCATATTCAATTACCAATAGTTTGGCTCAAGAGAAGCCTCATAAAAAAGGAAAGTGTTGTTAGCATTGTTATTCTACAGGAATGCTTTGTTGATCTAGTTTGGAGTCAGTGGATCATTCACGTACCACTAGAAAATTGGTAGCATATGCAAAATGACTTCTATCTTCAGAACCTTCTATCATAGGTCCTGATTTTTGTGAGTTTGCCTATTCAGAGCATCCATGATTCTTATATGCAATTATGTTCGGTTCTTTTGAACTTCTTTTAGCGTGTGTGGTTGTGTGCTTCCATAAATGTCCCTTTCATTCTCCATATTTGAAAAAAATTGAAAATGAATTTCAGAATATTTAGGCCTTGTTTAGTTGGGCTTTAGTTTTTGGTTTTGGTTTTTTGTTTTTCTAAACACAGAAATAAAAAAAGAAAACACATTAATACAACATAGAAGTCGAAAAAGAAAACACATTAATACAGCACAAAAACCGAAAAAGAAAATACAACCACCACAATAAAAAACCACAACCCAACTAAACATCCCCTTAATGTTTCATTGTTACTATCTTAATTTATTAAATGTATGATGCTGTGTTTATCAGGGTATTTACTGGGAATTTTAGTTTTCTTTTGCTACCTTTCTTTTATTTTCATAATTGGTTTCCATGTGGTAGGTACATGGCGTATATTATGGACACCAATGAAGAAGAGAGGGTTAAGGTATTACCTGAGGTCCCATGAGATTTTTTTTTTTTTTCTGCGAGGCATTTTACTCTTCTTCTGATAGAGTTGGGGAGATTCTGATTATAGTCATTTCCAATCGTCACAATTTGTATATTGGATTCCTGCTGTTGTCTGTAGGGTAAAACAGTAGAAGTTGGGAGAGCGTATTTTGAAACAGAGACATCTAGATTCACAATTTTGGATGCACCAGTAAGGCATAAATTCTTTATTTGAGTCTTATGATTTTTATCTTAATTAATTGTCAAAAGGCATAACTTTATACATTTCTTTTGTTTGGGACTCAAGGATGAAATGTACATGCTCATAATATTTTGCTGAGTGCATTGCTGTGTATGAGGGTGTATGTGCCTGTTCAGGGATGGGGTTGGGCTGATGAAAATACCTTGAGACAGTATTCTCTGATTTTTTTTTTCTCTATATGCTTTTTAACAGTATTTTACAAGCTTGTAATTTAATAATTCCGAGTCAAACCAGCCTTCTCTAATGCTGAATAAAGCTTGAACCAAAATTGAAATCAAGCTTAAGGTTAATGACATTGTTTCTCATAATTTGATGGTCTTCTGATTTGGAGGTGTTCATCAACTAATTGTCTAAGTAAACACCTACTTTCAATCACAAATTTTGATCATCGCTTCTAGATTGAGCTTAAAAGCACATATTGTAATGTGTTATAGCATACAGCATAAAGTGTCAAGCAAAATAGGTAATTTGTAATACGTAATTTCTTTTGTTAGTTTTCTATTTTTTCATGATTAATAAATTATGCCAACTTGTTCTTTGCTTGACTGTTCAGGGTCACAAGAGCTATGTTCCAAACATGATCAGTGGAGCATCCCAGGCTGATATTGGTGTACTTGTAAGGCCTTAAAAGCTGTTTGTTTTGTTTTACTTTTAAGGTCTTGCTTTTGAGTCTAGATTACCTTTATCGTTTTCCAATTAGGTAATTTCTGCTCGAAAAGGTGAATTTGAAACTGGTTATGAGAGAGGCGGACAAACACGTGAGCATGTTCAGCTTGCAAAGACGTTAGGTGTGGCTAAACTGCTTGTTGTTGTGAATAAAATGGATGACCCAACGGTGAACTGGTCAAAACAGAGGTTCCTATTCTTGTCCTTGATGCATCTGTTCATTCCTGTTCCTTTAATGCACCTAATTGATGGTGATTGCTTCTGTTCTTATGCATCATATGTACAAACTTGAGCTAGCTTCTTTACATCTCTTTCAGGTATGAAGAAATTGAATCGAAGATGATTCCATTCCTAAGGTCATCAGGCTACAATATTAAGAAAGGTATTTTAAGAATACTGTTCTGTGTTTGCAGTGTGTTCATCATTGTTTGATTTTACTGTTATTTTTTGAATTTGGCTTCAATCTTTTGGAGTTTAGAGATTCGTTCCAACTTCCCTACAGGAAATTTCTTCATGGCTTGGTCACTAGTTACTAGGAACTGTGGCCAACATCTGATGTTGGTATATCTTGTAGTTTTAAAGCTTCCTCAGAAGAAATGTATAAATGTTACTCATCATATTTTTGGTGGTGATGATAGATTGGACAACTGAAACTAAGTAGCTTGGTATTTTATTGCTCTGTTACTGATATATTGCTTTATTTTTCTTCATTCTCTTTACTTTTGGTGAGTAATATTGAAACTTAAATGGTGTTGTCACCTTGATTGTTATAATTTTCCTCTGGTTTTTTACTGTTTATACTTTATTGTTTATCGATTGTGTCATAGGTTCTTATGATCAGTACATTATTAGTAAAATTTGGCGTGAGCTAATTGTGTCCTTGGTTTATGTTTTCTTTGAAGGCCTCTTCCTTATGTACAATGTTGTCTGATCTGCAGATGTCTTATTCCTACCAATATCTGGTCTTATTGGTTCTAACATTAAATTGAGAGTGGATAAAAGTTTATGTCCGTGGTGGGGTGGCCCTTGCCTTTTTGAAGTTCTTGATGCTGTTGAAGTTCCTCCACGAGACCCAAAGGGGCCATTTAGGTAATATTTATGTTCTTATGGCAATCAATTCTTTTATTTTGTCCTATCAAATTTTATTTTGCTCAATGTGAATTGTTATTTAAACTGGATTTATGTTGGCTGGTATTTTCAGTCATTAGTCATGCAATGATTGAAAATTTTTGCTGTCCACTTCATTCTGAGTACGATTTTCGTTCTTGATCTTGTATACTTGGTAGCTCTTGTAGCTTTTAAATTAACATATTATTGCTCTCTATTCTGTAAGGATCATGGAACCACAATATAGTTTGCTCTCCAAATGTCATAGTGTTTTGATTTCTAAAACCTTTGACTGAGTTTTTGATGGACTGCCTTTGACCACATTGATCTATCGTTGAACTTAATCTTTAACTTGTAGGATGCCTATCATTGACAAGTTTAAAGATATGGGAACAGTTGTTATGGGAAAAGTAGAATCTGGTACAGTGACTGAGGGTGATTCATTGGTGGTCATGCCAAATAAGGTGCTTTTTTTTCACTCTGGACTATTTCTCATCACTTCACTGTATGTCTAGTCCTGTTCTCATAATCAAGGTCTAAAAGTGATAATGATTTTGCAGAATCAGGTTAAAGTTATTGCTATTTATATGGATGAAAACAAGGTAAGGCGTGCAGGACCTGGAGAGAATCTAAGAATTAGATTATCTGGAATCGATGATGAGGATATATCGGCTGGTTTTGTACTGTCAAGCGTTGGTAAATTCAAAATCCTGTTCTTGAAATCTTTGGTGAAATTTGAATTCATCTTTGATGGGTTTAATCCTAACTTTTTCTCTCAGTTAGTTGACTTTATTTTTATAATTTGTTTTCTTTTGGGCCTTAATTGGCTTATTCTCTTGTTTTACAAAATTAAATTTTGCCTTGCTTCTTCTTTATACAGGAAAGCCAATAGCCGCAGTTACAGAGTTCATTGCACAGTTACAGATACTCGAGCTTCTTGAAAATGTATGCTTGTGGTATTCTTTCGGTAATTTTGTAATTTTATGCTTTTATTCATCTTGTAAGCTTCTTGGTATTACAGTATCTGAAGTAAATATCATTGTCCTACTTCAGGCAATTTTTACCGCTGGCTACAAGGCTGTATTGCACATTCATTCTGTAGTTGAGGAATGTGAAATTGTTGAGCTGCTACAGCAAATAGATCCAAAGACAAAGAAACCCATGAAAAAGAAGGTCCTTTTTGTGAAAAATGGTGCTGTTGTTGTGTGTCGGGTTCAGGTACACAAGCAAGACTTTGTAATTAAAATGCTTGTGAAATTGGGTAATTAGTTGGCCTCGAGACTTCATTTTGATTAGCACATGAATTTGTACATATTGAATCGTATAAAAATTCTACTTAAAACTCGGGTGTTTATGTTGCTGTGGCCTTTATTACATTCTACCAGGTAAATAGTTCAATATGCGTTGAGAAGTTCCAAGATTTTCCTCAACTTGGAAGGTTTACGCTTCGCACTGAAGGTAAGTAGGTTGATGGGATTTTATCATGATGCATGATTTAACTGCAACTATCTCATACATTAATGCTGTCTATTACAGGGAAAACAGTTGCTGTGGGGAAAGTCACTGACCTTCCTTCAGAATCAAGTTAAACAAAGTTTGTATTTTAGGTGAGTACGTTTTATCAATATTTTTCTTATCCTTGCAGCTAGTTGCTTGGTTTCGTCAAAGTTCCTGCTACGATTGTGTATTCAGTCTGTCCAGAATTATTAGTTACACTGTAATAACATCAAATGCCTTGGCTGGTTTTACGGGGAAGGCTCCTTACATTGTCAGAGGATACTTATGCCACATCCTGGAAATATCTAGACAAGGAATCTTGATTGAAATGTAATTATCTTTATTTAATCGTTTCTTCTTTTGAGGTTTATGCTACTTTATTGTATTCAGCATTTATGGCAAACTGAATTTCCAATATTCTTTTTTTTTTTTTCCAGTTTCCATCTAAAGAGCATATAATAATTCTTGAAAGGATAAGTGACTTGTGAAAGTGATGTCTTCATTAGATGTATTTAAAATAATCAAATGTACAGTTGACACAGATACCAGGAAACTATTTTTTTGATTTCTCTTTTCGTTAGATGTACTTAAAATGATCACATGTACAGTTGACAAAAGATGACAGTAAACTTGCCATGTTTGGTATCCTTTTAGTTTCTCTTTTTGGTTTCTTGTTTTTAAAAACACAGAAACCAATAAAACCAGCACAGAAACTGAAAAAGACAACATACTAATATAGCACAGAAATTCAAAAGATAATACAGAAATCAATAAAACTATTACAGAAACTAATATACATACACAAAAATAAAAATAAAAAATAGAAACGAGAAGTGATACTAAACGTGCTCATTTTTTTTATTTTTCTTATTTTTTGGATTCTGATGACGGATATATTGTTTCAGGTTCAGCTGGAGAATGCTTTTGCGATCTCCATTTGGTTGGCGCAAAAGTGCAATACCCTTTTTGTACTGCTTTAACAGAGAGAGATGGACAAACATTATGGCCTGCAAATTCAATGTTCACAAATCCTGCTTTTTCAGGGTATTGGATGCCTTAGGCATCTGAATGTAGTGGATCCACCCATTCACCAATTGTTTCGAGCATAATCTCTCTGGAGTTTCGAGTCAATGTGTGCCCCTTTTGACATAGGGAGGTAAGGCAGTATTCATTGTTTTGTGGCTTACAGAAACTTTTTGTGAAGTATTGAAATCTCAACGCCACTGCTTGCGTGGAGATAAATATATTCTGTGAAACATGGAATTTGATGACGTTGTTTAAGATATTACTTGTCGTTTTTGAACTATTTGGAATTTTTAATTGAAATGAAATTGCCTTTAGCCCTTAAAAAGCATTCGCTAGTTAATGGAGTTATATCTAAGGAGGATGAACATAAATTTATTGGTAATATTACTGTCAAATAGCTTATGCAAGATGTAGATTTTGATCCTTGCATGCGGCTTCAATTTGGCTGGCTTAGACCTGACAAAATTATGAAGCAAGAGTCGAATGTGACTTTATATCTTGCTCTTATACGCCTTTTGGAACGTTTTACAGTGCTCAAGCCGGCTTCTATTGCTATCTAAATTGAACGTTATTTTTGAAACAAATAGTTAGCGAATAGTATGAGGGATGTTTTACATGTATCTAGGTATACAAAGAAGATTAAGGTTTCCAAATAATTTAAGGTAATATAAGCTTATTTAGAATTGCCATTGTTTGTAATGTACAAGTTGTTTCATAAATTAATTTGCCCAATTAAAATTATAGTCTTAAAATCGTTCAAATAACTTTGCTAATCCTTGTGTACTACAATACTTAAATAGAAACGTATTTAGAATTTTTTTTGAAAAGGGGAATTAAAGAATTAAATAAAAGCTCACGGAGCTAGTACATGAGGTCCTTGTACAGATCCAAGGAGAACATGACCACCGTCAGACTACTACACAAAGAAGGAGGGTGAGACACTAGCGACCTCCGAAGGAACTACTGAGCTTCTAACCATCCTGGATGTATAACGTCAAACATTTTAATGCATGATAATCATAAATAATATTTGTCTGCACATAAATCATTTGTTGAATTTATGTTTATCACGTACTAATAAATCATGTATGTATTATACGGATTTTTGGACTGTTTATAATCTTGTTTGTTTTTGGAATCTACATATGTTGAAATCTTAAGTATGTCCTAGTTTTTTTTTTTTTTCTCTTTCACTGTATTTCACGCCTTGACCTGTGAAGGCAATCCAGGATAAAAACAAACACACCCAGATTTGAGTAACTCCATAAGTGCTAGGCCCCTCTTGTGTATTTAAATCTAGAAGCAAAGAGACATAAGATTCAAAATTTGAAAATGCTAGATAAAGCCACTAATTGCTGTCAATGGTTGTCGCTGAAAGCTTCGATGACAAGGATGTGGTCTGTGGGGGTAAGAGAGAGGCCGGCAAGAATAAAGAAAATAGAACAAAAACGAAATAGAGAAAAAAAAAAGAAAAAAAAAAGGAAAAAAGAACGAAATGCAGAGGAGGGGGGAGGAAGATGACCCCCTTACGTGACTTCTCATTTTTCCTTAGTTATGTTTTGGACTATAGTAATGGGCCTAAACTAAACTATAGCTCCTCAAAACATTTTTTTAGGGAGATGATTATTATAAAGAAGACACCCACACTTACCCAAACTGAGGCACAAATGAAACGTGTTGGCAACGTGTTTTCACAATTATTTAACATGCTTTTATTACTTGAAGAAGATCTAACACAACACATTATTTTAGTCAATAATTTGATGTATGAGTTATACTTTGGAGGTTGTTTTGCTTATGCGTAAGTTAAAGTAAAGTATATGACTTTGCTTTCAACATTACCTCAACTTCAAGGAGGACTATTAAGAATGCTCTAGAATAGGAAGATGGCTAACACGAAGAATTGTAGTTCGTTAGTGATGACGTTCATGAAAGAGATTCGAAAAAAGGAATTGATATGAACTTTGTATCCTATAGTCCTCCCAATAAAAATAGTAGGAGCTATTACATATTGAGTTTTTCGAACTTTTTCGTGCAAACTCATTAACTCTTTCTTATGTAGGTTTTGTTACTTACAGACATTTCATAGGTTGAAGTAAATTTTATGTAATATGTTACATTAGTTATACATTAAAATTCGTCTAGAGTATGGTAATTATGATTCGATTGTTGTATGAATGATAATTAAACATATTAGTAAACTTTCGATTTCATAAGCAGTTGTGATCCAATTATTTACTCTATGAATGACTTATATGACATTCGCGTGCATGTATTTCTTTCTTATTATAAAAACTAAGTGGTTTGACAATTGCTACTGCTTCAAATAACATTGTTACTAAACTCAATAGAGGTGAGAAATTAAATGATGACAATTATGAAATCTAGAATATGAAAATCCAATATCTACTAGAAGAGTAAGAGACACTAAAACCTTTAAATATAATCATGGAAATTCTTGAGGAGGGCAATACAAGCCAACGTAAGAAGGATAGCGATACATATGAGCTATATAAAAAGAAGAATTCTTTACCTCACATACATTGCTGTGTCACATAGATAATGAAATTATGCGTTAGTTTCGTAAATACGGAACTTTAAATGACATATGGTCCATATTAGCTAGGCATTTTGGAGGTGTTTTAGTGACCAGAGTGAGGTCACTCATAATTAAGTTTGATATTTATAGGTAGCGTCCAGATGATACAATACAAAAGCATTTAAGGCAAATGTCCAACATGATAAATGAGATACGACATGTTAGTTATGAGCATTCTAATAAACAATAAGTTCAAGCTGTAATTCGTTCACTATTTCAAAGTTGGGAGTATATGAAGATACATCTAACTCATAATGAAAGTATCAAGATAATGGAACATGTAGCAAGGTATTTCATATTAGAGGAAGAGCGTCTTGAAGCCTTTAAAAGGTTGCTAAGGTATATATAGTTGGTTCTAGTTCTCATGGAACTATGAATATGAAAAGCAAGAAATGGATCCAAATAGAGGAAGAATAAGAGATTCATCCACTTTACTCAAGAATCTAATAAGGCTAAATGGAACCAACATGGAAAGGGAAAGCATCTATTAAAGAAGAAGAACATGAAATAAGTAAAGTATTATAACTATAGCAATAAGGGCTAATTTTCTTGATATTGTATTGAGTCGAAGAAGATAGGAATTTATGGTACGAACATTTGTTTAATTTTTCTTATTTTGTTTTTCTAATTGAACTACATCCTTTCTAGATTACAGAATCAGGAGTAATTAACCATGTAATGAAGGATAGAGATTCCTTTATTGAGTTTCGTAAATTCCATATGGCAGTAGATGACTTTATGTATGTGACAATTTCAAAGTTTCTATATAATGGATTGGCACATGTAAATTGAATATGCGTGGTAGACGACCCTTCATCCTATATGAAGTGTTATTGCTCCACCTATTCATAGGAACTTTTTAATCTGTATTAATGTTAGTTAGACTTATTTTTCATGTAAACTTCCATAATGGTAGAATGGATTTGCTTCTTAGATTTATTTATTATGGTCATGATTTTTACGTGTGATGGTTTTATTATACTAGATATTGTGAATGAAAATAATAATATTAGTTATTCATTATTTATATCTAGTAATCCCAATACTGATGTAAGTTTATGGCATGCTAGACTATATTATATTGATCAAAATCGATTAAGTTGATTGGCTAAAGAAGGTTTTTTTTTAGGTAATCTGAGTTAAGTAGATCTACATATGTTTGAACATTATCTAACTGGTAAAATGACATAAAAGCCATTTGGAAAGGGAACATGAGCTTTATATCCATTGCAATTAGTTCATTCTGACATCTATGGTCCAATGAATG
>JAOXYD010000007.1:6125469-6144476 GCA_028565735.1 Pinacopodium congolense
GAGAGTATTACGGGCATTATGTTAAAAATATAAGGACAAAAGAGATTAAAAAATAGGCTCATTAATTGTCATTAATTGTTCTGAAACATTTACCTAAAAAACCGCTTTTTTTAGAAGTTCCAAATTTAAGCTTATTAAAAAAATATATTTTGGATGCCAAAAAAGCCATATCTATTAAAGAAGTGTTTTTTAATTCTACATCCAAACATCTATATTTTAACAAAAAGGCTTTTATGGTTGAAAAAAGTGTTTATTGACATCCTAAAAACTCAACCAAACAAGCACTTAGCCTCCCGTCACATCACACAAAGAAAGTAATAAAATTTATTTTTATCTTAAAAGATTATAGTCTTATCACTCTCACTATCAATCATCTCATCTTCAGATCTCTCTCTTGTCTCTTTTTGTTATTTTGCCTACTTCATTGCAGTTGTCTCGACTAGCCTTGACCACGGTTAAGTTTTTAATCGGCTAACCGTCGATTTAATAACTAGCGGTTATGATTAAAAAATCATAACCGTGGTCAATAGTTTAAAAACCATAACCGTAACCGTAACTGTTGCTAACAGTTTCAGTTACGGTTAAACTAATTTAAAAACCGTGAACCGGCGGTTAAACTGACAATTTATTCGCAGTTATAAGCTGTCGATCAATTAGTTAAAAAAATTAAACAAATTTTAACTTTATATTAAAAAAATATATGTATCTTTGTGTGAAATTTGGTTTGATAAAAAGATGTATTATTTTAAAAAATGAAACAATTGTAGATGAAATATATTATTTGAGAGATCGAGAGAAAAAGAGGTTGTAATTATTGTAAAAAAATTATATTAATAAAAAATATAATTATAGTTATAAAAAATAAAAAATATATATGTAACCTTGTTAAAAAGCGTACTTGTAGTTTAAAATACGGTCCAAGATCGTGCCTCAAGTATGGTCCAAGTGAGAGGCACGGTCAAGAGACCATGCTTCAAACATGAGATCGTGCCTCAAGACATGATCTTAAATGATCATAGTAAATTTTTTGAACATGCCCAAAACAATCGTAATAATGACAAACCAAAAGTGTATGTAATCTATATGCATTTCCATGAAAATACCTTGGTCTAGATCCATTAAGACTTCTAAATGTATCATATGAATGAAAATGAAGTCTCATATTGTTCCTATATGCATTTTTAGATGTAAAAATTTTCCTTTGATAAACATTTTGTCTAAAATATGCATGAGACACATTTAATGGTATATGATGAGTATGATAAACATTCATCTAAGCATGGGGAACATATAAAGTAGAAGGTCTATATGCATTATTTTAATGATGTACATTAACAAAGAAGTTATGTTTATTTTTAGGCGTACGCATATTCTTTTCATACAATGGTCTTGATGTATACAAAAATGCATGAAGATTCTTTCTATGATGAGAGTTAGATGGTAAAGGCCTAGAAATATTTTTACCAAATGGTCTAGGTTCTTCTTCCTCTAAATTATTTCCTTTAACAAATTTAGTAATGCTAAAGGAAGGTCTATTGTCACTAACATAACCAAGACTATGTCTATCGTTTACGTCCTTTTGATCATTTAACATGTTTCTAATTTTTCATTCCTTTTCGTAAATTTAGCGAGAAAGTTCTTAAGGGAATCTATTTCTAATTTACGAGATGAATTTTCTTTTTTTCAAATCATCATGAGTAACATCATATTTTAATTCCAATTGTTTCTTCAACAAACTATTTTCTTCTACCAATTTTTTCATTTCACATTCAACATCATTCTTTAATTCAACTTCTTTTCTAATCTTTTCATTGTCTAATTTACAATCATTAAGCAATTTCCAGGTTTTATTATACCTATTATGCAATTTCTTTTTCTTCCTAGTTAATTCTTCTATATGTTCTAATATTTCTTCATGTATTCTATATCACATGCATCATTATCATGGGATTTAGAATAAGAAGTTTCATCATTACAAGAAGGTTTGGAAGTATATACCTCATCATCCACAAAGCGTAAAAAGGTTACTTGTGTTCACTTTCCTCTCCTTTATGTTGATAGATTTCCTCTAATGTATGCGACACTTATTAAGCACTTTCACACCATGAAAATTTTTCAAATACCTCTATACTCAAGGCATAGCACAGAACATTTAAAACTTTATAATTAAATGAAATAAGCCCTTTCTCAATAATATCTCATTCCAATACATCTTTGAGTGTTACATTTTCAATTATAGTCTTAGAAGTGATGTAAGGACTATTTTCTATGATTCCAATAGTTTTCTCCTATGTTTAAAAAATAATTTTTCATTCTAATTCTCCATTCGCTAAAATTATTTCCATTAAAAAAATGGGTTAATTCTAAGCTAAGTGTCATAATCTTTACTCAATAATTTGTTAGAATTAAAATAATATGAGACCTAGGCTCTACTACCAATTGTTGGTCCTATATAACACCTAAGAGAAGGTGAAATAGGTGTTAAAATTATTTTAAGTTATACAATCTAATCTTTCACCAATTTATTTAAATACGGAAGCTAAAAAACATTTCTAATTTATTGAATTGAATAATAACAATAAATTAAACACTAAATATAAATGCTTAAAAGTAAAAGATAAAGGGAAGAGGGACACAACTGATTTATATTAGTTCGGAGCGATCCACTTGCTCCTACGTATAGTCTCCAACACTATTATTGATATTTTGTTTTTGTGTAACCACAAGAGTATAACGTTCACAATACAATCCTTTTTCCAAGGTTCAAGGATAACCTTCTACTCGCTTTTTAAGGCTAAAGGATAACCTATAAGCTTTTCTTTTTTAAGGTTCAAGAAAAATCTTACAGCAATTTCACTCTTCACAAACACACCTTACAAAAAAATATCTCCTTTGACTCATCAAGGTGTATAAAGGGCTTATATAAATTATAAGAATGAAAAAGACAACAATACTATACTATAAACCCATAAAAAAAACTTAACAATGCTCAATAAACTTGTATATGTCTTTCATTACTTCGTAGATACATAAACAACACACAACACATATATTTATACACTTCTTATGATCTTATAGCCATTACTGAAAGTCCATAAATAATAAATAAATTTTACCATTGCAAAAATAGTTGTTGCCTTTTGCCTATTACAGATTCGCTTCATTGGGTTGACTGGTCTCTGTTTGGTTGACCTATCTCATCATTCGATTAACCTATCTCTTCATTTGCTCGACCAATCTCTTATGGTTCGGCATTTTTCGAACTTCGGTCTAATCTTAGCCCAATCAATCTAAACTTATAACAATTTAATTCTTAACATAATTCAACATATTTTAACACAAATCAACCAATAAAAAACATATATTAACACATTTTATGCAATTATACAAACTTAACGTAATCAATTCATCTAATTTACCAAATCATTAATCATACAAATTTATTCATCTATTTATCAATTCAAGCATCTTCAAATCAAACCAATCAAGTCTTAATCACAAAATTCATACCAACATGTTCATTCATATATTAAGAGGATTTTCACACACATCAACTATATATAACACCTCTTGATTATGCATCCTACATGCAAATATTAAACATGAATGCATATGCATGAATTGAACCCTTTCAACCTATGGTAAGACCAACGAGAAGACTTATATAAGTACTCACTCATACCAACCTATTAAATTCTATTCTTGAACTTGATATTCTCTCTTTAATCTTCAAGTTCATTCTCAATGCTTTTCTTCCACCAAACTTAGTCTTCACCCATTTTCACATTCTTCATAAACTTTAAGTGAAATCTTAACTTTAAGGCTTCACATTCATGCATTTTAAGTCTTCACCATATACTTTAAGACTTGTTTCTTCAAACCTATCTCGATAAATAGAACAAACTCCACAAATAAATTAGTAGAAATAACTTTTCTATCATTAAAATAAAGGTGAAACCAACCCTTGGTTCAACACATGTAAGTGATTTGAGTCATTATGAGTATTTATTTATACAATTTGGTTGGTTTTGGTGTGGTTTTTAGTGAAGTTTTGTTCAACCATCCTAGTGGCTCTCTTAAACACTTTATATGAGTCAAGTAAGAAAGATTTCTAAATGTATTCTTGAGGAAGTATTCTTTGTGATATTAAGGAATTGTAAAAGTTATCCTAAAGCCTTTAAAAAGGGGCAAAATTGTTATACAAGTGACATTGTTGATAATGAAGTTCCCAACAAAGGGATTAGAAGTGGATGTAGGTGTGAAGTTGGACACCAAACTATTGTAAATTAGTTTCCATCCCCTCATATCCTATCTATGTTACTTTTAATTTCAATTTATTGCATATGATTTTATATTGTTTATTAAATTGTTTTAAGTTTCTGCATAAGTTTAGAGGGATTTTCTGATTACATATAACTGACTTAGGAAAATTAGAGAACCTAATTCCCCTTCCCCCACGCCCCTTAGATGCCATTTAGGGAATAAAAATATCAATTTGTAATTCAAATATTCATTGTAAAATTTAATTCCTATTTTCCTTTTTGATTAACTAATCTTTAACACACGATTCAATTTACCCTTATTATTTAATAATCCTATATATGATGTAAAGTTCAATTAAATAACAAAATTAAATTAAAAATAATGAAACTTGATAGCATACTAGTTGCACATCTTAATTTTTAAACAAAGTAAGCATAAGATGTAGAAATGGAAGAAAACTTAATATTTGAATAAGTTGTATTGCAATAAAGATCAAAACATCTCACAATCCGTCGAGTTCCAAGGCTTTAATTTCTTTGAACTAAGAATAAAATTTTAGTCTCTAAATGCCATGAAAAAAGATGGCTAGAAGAAGAGAAGAAAGATAATAGAAAATTACTTATAAACTAAAGTGGACAAATAAAAGTGATAGTTCCCTAATGTAAAAACCCTAGTATAAATCAAACCTAAATAATATACTCTTTAACTAATTAGGAAACAATCAAAGCTTGTGCTGATTTTTAAGAGAATCCTAGTGCATATAGGAATCTTAGTCAGTATCTTCATGTTAACTTTTCCGGTCACTGAATGTACCCATGTTTAGTTAACACAAAAATTTCTTCTTTTAGGACATATTTTATACCTAGAATTTGACTTTCCTTGTTAAACTTTGCCTCTTCTAAAATCAATTTATGTCCAAAACATTCTTCAACTTTTTCAATTATAAAAGATCAAAATTTCCATTAGATTGCCCTTAATTGCAAGTAAAAGAGAGAATTTAAATATCAAAATAATAACAATTATCAGTTCTATCATAAATCAAAACATAATAAAGTATAAATCTAATTTATACCTTATTATGAAACTTTTTTTTTTTTTTGGAACAATCCTTAAATCTGTAGGTATTGTATTAACTACTTCAATCAAACACATATTCAATTTCTAACAGTATTTATAGATCAATTCTAAAGAAAACTCAATATTTAAAAGGAAGAAGATAAAAAGCGCTAGCTTCTCTAATATTATATTCTTTTACATAAGAGAAAAATAAAAAAAATAAAATCAAAATTGCACATAAATTATAATTAAAATCTCTCTATAATTATATTTATAATTTAATCTTAATAAAATCAAGTATTATATATTTAATCTTTGAAATTTCTCAAACTTCACAATTAAATCTATTTTAATCATGTGTATCTCTTAAGTTAAGCTTTATATGTAACCCTTTAGATTCCTAATATTGGCAGTAATTATAATTATAAAATGTACAAATTAAAAAGAGATTTAAATTATCTTTAATTCTTCTATTAAACAATTTATAGTTATAGATCAAAATTGCCATCTACCAACATATTATAATTACCCAAATATTAGAAATGTTTAAATAGCTAGACTGGCCTTACTTTATAATGTTCAATTCGCTAGACTAACCTTACTTTATACAAATTTTCTATATAATTCAATCATTTCATTAGATAATGTTCCTATTAAACATAGAGTTTAAATTTAATGTCTACTATATTTGAGTCTAATCATATTATTTTTTAATTAGTAACTAATTACACTAATGACATTTGAAAAGTATTTTAAAGATGTCATTCCATCCTTGGTCAAATATATTTTTTCAAGTCAATACTAATTTAGAACAATGAAATATTCTTCCTAATCACTTTAAAGTTGCAAATCTATATTAATGTCTCAACTACTTTCATATAGTTTATTCTATATCTAATGACTATTAATTAATCTATTAGTAACTAGAATAGGTTATAAGTAATATCAAAATATAGCAATTTTTATATAAGATACCTTAGAGATCTCAAATCTAAAGATAATTTATACAATCAACACAATGTGCAATTTCATAAATATAAAAATGATGTTGCATTTATAGTTTTCATCTCATATCAATTCAGTAAACTTATTTTTTAACAAAACCTACATATTTAGTTAAATATCTTTATACTTTAATTTATGAGATCTATCATTTCTTTTATAAGGAAAAAAAACACAATATATATAATTCATTCTACCCTATTAATGTCTAATTTTGAAAAATTAAAATTAAGAATAATTTAGAAATAATACTAAAATGTAATTTGAATCTTATAATTACAACTTCATTATAATTTTATTTAAAAAATATTTATTCTATCTAATACATTAATTAATTAAATATATATAATAATAATATCTTTACATAATTATATCACGAATGTAGAACCAAAAGAATATGCACTTGAATTATTTGTTGAAAATTAATGCTTTTTATGCTAATAGCAGACGCAGAATAGGAACGCACGAACGTTAAGAGAACGAAAATTACATACTGGTAAAAAGAGACCTTCCCATGCAACACTGTCTCAAAGGCATTCAGAGATTCAGGACCGCTCTTCGTACGGCTTGGAATGAGGGATTCAGAAAGGTCGTGATTGAATGAGGACGAATCCTTATCAGCGAAACAAATTGAAATTCCCGACGACAGCTTTGGATGCCAAGAAAATTTCAACCATTACATAGACATACACGTACATAAAGGGGACCACGCAATTATCACACTCTCTACTTTACAGCTCCAACTGTTTCGTCCCCACAATCCCCACATTGTCTTCCTTTCTTTTCATCAGAGCTCACGCAGCTCCCAGAAAATAAGGTTAAACAATATCATCTATTTACAATCATATACGATTCTTTTAACAGAACTGCCATGAAACCCACATTTCTCAACCACCTTTAAATTGTAGAGGGTTGGTAATCTGAAAAGGCCAAAAACTTGGATCATATGGAATTGGATTGGAAAATGAATTGCAGAGTATCCGCTTAAAGAAAGCTAGTTGTGTGATACATTTAATACCGAATTCTATCAACTCCATAGGAATACTTACAATGCTTGGCCTGTACCCAAATCTCAGCTTTTGATGTTTTCATTTCTTATCTTACATACTATGACAGCAACAAAAAGATATTTCGACAGGTAAGTCATCAAAAGACCAAAAAGAAAGAATTACAACCAAATTTACAAAGCAACAGCAACTTAAACATCTCAATCTGAACAGACGAAAAGTTGCATCAAAAGCAAAAGCTCAAGTGAAACCAAAGGTAATAATTACAGCAACCAACCATCCATCCAACAAGAACGAATAAACAGATATCCACCACCCCACAAGTATTGGATTAAAGAAAGCAGAATGAGGAACCTAATACAAAAGCGGAAAATAAAGGAAAAAAACACCAAAGTTCGCTCCTAATAATAGAAGAAGAGGCTCAGACATCAAAGGTATGAGAAGTTAAACGGCCTAAACATGGTAATTACGGGCATAAAACAAAGCCTACTACAATTGTTGGGGTGACATAGCCAGCTCACCGAGAAGAATTATCATCATCTAAAATATCGTGAACATCAGGTTGCGTGTCTTGACGGCTCGATTGACAGAGTTCCTCAATCCTCCTTGTTACTTGGGACATTGAAGGACGAGTATCAGGGTACTGGGCTGCACAATCTATTCCTAGCTGCAAGAGTTGAACCATCTCTTCCTCGACATTCTGGTACCTGAGCAGCTCTAGATCAAATACTTCTGAGGTCCATTCCTCCCTAACGATGGACTGCACCCATCTGGGGAGATCAACACCCTCCTCATTCAAAAGGGCATGAGTCGGAGCCTTCCCCGTCAGCAGCTCCAACAGCAACACCCCAAAACTGTAGACATCAGCCTTCTGAGATACTTTGCGAGGGTCAGTTACCTCTGGTGCACGGTAGCCAGTGGCTCTGTTGGGAGAGGAGGAAGGACCAACAATCTGAGCAAGCCCAAAATCAGAAACACGGGCCTCATAAGATGAAGTCAGTAGGACATTGGAGGATTTGATGTTTCCATGGGAGATATTGGGACCTTGAGAATGTAGGTATTGAATGCCTCGAGCAGCTCCAAGGGCAATCCCAGACCTTATTTCCCAGTTCAAGGGCGTCCTACCAGCTCCTTTGTTGCCTGTGATTAAAATGAAGACGAGATATATTAAGATCGGTTACAGTTAACAGATTCATCTGCTACTGGTTCTCTCACACAAAACTCAATTAGTTCTACTATCATCCCTAAGTTCAGATTCTGTCATATAAAAATGATTCAGGTGGTAAACCATTTCTCACTAGTTCAAAGAAGATTGCAACTCTCTCTCTTAATTAATAGGAATATTCCAACTAACTACCAACTTAATTGAACGTAAACTTCAGATAAGAAACATCAGCATTAACAATTCTTCGCAACCAAGAAACTCCTAACGCAGGAGAAACACAACGCAAGGACATTTGCAAGTTATCATCATCCTAGCAGACGGATTTTAGTTGAGAAGGATCATTTGTCAAAAGCACAAGCAAAGTATACATAACTCGCCCTATATAATTGTATAATTATCTAGAACGACGATCATCAGAAAACCCATATAATCATTCACCAAAACGTGAATCCCGTAAAAGAAGTGAACCAAAAGTCAAATGTCAGAAGTATTCACCATGCAGAAGTGCAGATAAGCTGCCCATGGGCATGTAATCATAAACAAGAAGCTTTTCATCCCTGCTATAATAGTAAGCCCTTAAAGGTACCAAATTTTCTTGATCCATGGCTCCCACCATCTCGATTTTCTCCTTGAATTCTATCTCTGAAATGGTTACATCTCTCAGCCTTTTAACAGCCACCACAGTTCCTACCTCCAACACTGCTTTATACGCAGTTCCAAAGGTTCCTTTGCCCAAAACCTCTGCAGAGGCTCTCAACAAGTCCTCCAAGTCAAAAACCTTCGTCGTTTTGCCAAAGAAGACAAGCTTCTTGGTCCCAGCACTGTTCATTTCACCTCCTTTACCATTACCAACCATTGCAGCTGCAGCAGCAGCAGCAACTGAGAAGCCATTGCCAGTCCCGAGAACATTACCTACCTCTGCAATCGGCTTCTCTCCTGTAATCTCTAGTTCATGTTGCTTAATAGATGCAATGTCCATCGATCTTGACTTTTGACTACTCTTCTTTCTGCACAAGAACATTAACACCAAAACAATAAAGAAAAAACCCAGCACAGATCCAATTACTATTCCCGCAATAGCTCCACCAGACAACTTCTTTTTCCGTCCTTGGTTCCCAATCTCACCAGTTGGTTTACTGGGCACCACCACAGTCCCATTGTCACTAGAACCACTACATGCATCCAAAGGTTGCCCACATAGAGAATTACCCAGAAAAGAAGTAGATTTAAAGCCCTGCAATCTCTCAGGGATAGAGCCATTCAACAAATTATTAGACACATTGAATTGTTCCAGCTTTTCCAACTTCAAATCCGGAATAGACCCAGATAACTGATTGTTCTCAAGAAACAAAGTCCTTAACCTCGTGAAGTTATTAAAACTCTCAGAGATGCTACCAGTGAAGTTGTTTTCACCAAGATTAAGGCGCACAAGATCGGGGAGACGAAACAAAAACTCCGGGATCTCACCGGAGAAGAGATTTCCCTGCAAATAGAGGTTGCGGAGACTAGTGCAGGCAGCGAGATCCGAAGGTGGCTGACCAGTAAGAGCATTTAGTCTAAGGCTCAAGGTTCTGAGCTTCGTGAGATTAGAGAACACTCCAGTCGGTAGCTGACCAGTGAGAGATACTCCGGGAAGACGGAGCACGGTAACACGGCTCTGTTCACATCCAACACCAGCCCAAGAGCAAGGTGTGGATTGAGAGACATTCCAGAGAAAAGTCCGGCCACCGACGGCAGACCTGAGAGAAAGGAGAGCTTGGCGGTCTGAGGCAAGATCTGAAAAAGAATGAGGAACAAAAAAGACTAGGACAAAACAGAAAACGAAAAGGTTCATGAGGTTCTGCATGGTTGCTTAGTGTGTTCTATCCTTCTGGGTAAGGAAAGATGGAACCTTCAAAGCAAAGGATGGACGCTTAGAGGTAAAAGGAAGATGATAATGTTGTTGGGTATTAAGGAAGAGGCATTGTTGTCTGAAACAATGAACTCAAAGACTCTCCCCAAAGGGAAGAATAACAGCGAGAGGTTTGGAGAGAGATAATTGAATTGTTGTTGAACAAAAGGAGTTGGAAAGAGACAGAAAAAGTAAAGTGGAGAGGTTGGGAAGCGTGATGGTTAAGAGGGGTGCTAGCATTTAATTATATGTTTAAAAAGAAAAAAGAGGAAACAAGTAAAGGGTGACATATATAATATAAAAGAAGGAAAAAGAAAGCCAAACCCAAACCATAGAAAGAACAGAACAGCGCAGAACCTAAGCTGGAGATGCAGTGAAATGTGCTGATGATGGTCAACTGTGTTTCTTTATTGCCTTTTCTCTTTTCTTGTTTATTGAATTCCTTCGACTAATGAGACAAGCATTATTATATGTGGAGGCTTATCTTCATATTTACCCAGAATTTGTCATTGTTATTTTTTGGGGTTTTCACTCCCACGGAAATGCGGCTGCAATTGCTGTCTGCTTCCGATGCTATAAATTTTCGGGCTGTCTTATTGTTTTTGTCTGGTTCGATGCTATAATTTTTCGGGCTTTCTTATTGTTGGCTCTCGTGTCTTTAGACTTTTTGTTAGCTTCTTTTTTTTAAAAGTAAAACAAACAAATGAATTAACAAGCAAGAGAGTTACAAGGGTCAAGAGACACTGTCAAGGAACCGGAACAATCCAAGCCAGCAAAACCAACACCAAAACCAAGGTCAACAACAAAACCAGGGTCACAAGGGTTTAAGATTCAATACAAAAATAAGGGCCAGTTAATACTACAAAGTCACCACTATAGGATTCCAAAGCTTAGGCAAGCCTCCATTGCATCAGCAAACTGACAGAACACTTGAAGCTGGCAATTCGGCTGGATAGGATCTCCTTAATCCACGACAAAGCCTGAGTAAGGAAAAGATCGTAGTTGGGAGGGTGAACCCCATGCTACATTCCTGGCTCTCTAAATGGAGTAAGCACAGGAGCTAAATGTCACTTTGAATAACTGATAGTCACCTGGATTAAGACCATGCCGCTGCATAACCCCTTGGATGATTGCTGACCGCTCTATTGCATCTGTATGGTGATCACAAAGGTCCCGAATATCATACCAGAGCTCAGAGGAATAATTACATTGAAAGAAATGGTGATCCTTAGATTCATTTGCTGCATTAGACAACCTGCAAAGGCGGGAGACGTTGTTTGAAACTGGCATGGTTCTATCCAGAGTAGGAAGCATGTTTAGGATAATCGGCCATAGACAGACAGTTGTTTTAGGTAGACTATCTGTAAACCATACAAGCCTATACCAAAAGACTTCAGGAGACGAGGAATAGAAGTAGCCCCTGCAGGAATTATTAGTGTAGTTACCATTAGAATTACCAAACCAATAAACCTAGTCTGATCTATGTACAGCAGGAGAATAGTGAGGCAGGCAGGTTCAAACGATCCTTAAATGTATGGAAGTACAAGACCAAGCACTATTCATAATTAAATGGTTCACCTTTAGAGAACTGAGACAAGCTCAAAGATATCTCAAACTTGACCAATTATCAAATCAAAGGAAGGTATTGCCACCATTTCTAATCCGATGCTTGGATTCAAACATTGACAAATAGTTCATGAATCCTAAAAATAGAGATCAATACCCCAAAAAGACCAACCTTTAATAAAGTAAGTATGCATCTATTGTACCTAAAGAGGTTCATAGTCTATAAAGAGTCTCCATATTTGCTTCCCCAAATTGGCATTTGAAAAGAGTTGAACAAATATGAAACTAAGTCCCCCTTCATCTTTAGGCTTACAAGAATACTTCCATTTAATTTTTACAATAGCTATACTATAAGCCTCACCTCCCCATAAAAAGGTCCTCATCATTCTCTCTAATTCCTTATTAATTTGTTTAGAAAGATAAAGGTTTTAAGGTTCAATAAGTGTGCAAGCTATCAAGAGTAGACTAGATAAGTTGAGCTCTCTCCTCAAATGAAAGGGCAGTGTTGCACTAACAGTTTATCTTCTGCTGAAACTTTATCTTGTAAATTAAAGGATTCAAGGAATGATTGTTTATTATAAATTAAGTGATAATCCAAGGTAAGTAGCTAGAACTTCCTCTACAGCCAATCGTGCGAGCATTTACAGAGTAAAGTGTAGAACTGAGATAAATATAAAGCTTTTAGAATGGTTAACTCTTCAGCCAAAATTTTCACTAAACCATCCTAAGACATCCATCAACAATTTGATAAAGTTAGGAGAGGCTAAATTAAAAAGCAATAAGTCATCAACAAAAGCAAGGTGTGTGATACCCTACATTTTGCATCGATAGTGGTACTTAAAATATGGAGCTATAGCTGATGCAGATCTCAACATAGCAGAGAAGATTTCAATGCATAAGGTAAACAATAAGGGGACATAAAGTCACCTTGCTACAACCCTCTCTTCCTTTGCAATGTGTCATAGGCTTGGACTTTTCCTATCCAAGATCTGTGCAGCACTAGCAAACTCCCCTACTCAGGATCGTCTACCATGGCTTAAATGCTAGTTCAGCCTCTTACAAGTATTTCTTAAGAGTACTTTCATCAAACACTTGGTGGAAGTAACTTGAAATAAGAAAGATGGCAAAGAACACAATAGCTTTGGAGAATTTAGAAAGCTCTCTTTATCACTTCAATCAAAGAAAGATATACATTTAGAGAGAAAATACAAATGAGGGATGAGATATGAGATATGTTACAAGTGAAGATCCTTATCCCTTATATAGTCCTCCACCTCCTCGATGGACAGTGAGAATTTATTCGATTTAATGGCTACAATAAATCTCTAAAATGGTCTACAACCTAATCCCACCTATCACATTAATTATAAGAGGGGCTCAGAACCTCCTACATACTCTGGATATGTGGAGAGTGTTTTAGAGAATTTCGGGCTTTCCATCTGAACCTCGCATCTCGGTAAACTAAACTGTCACACCGTGACATCTTCCCCCACTCAACTTGGCAACACCCTCATTGCTTCGGTCTCGCACATCCGTTGTACTGCTCCATGTTCTCCTTCCTCAATCATTACCTCCTTGGCCCGAATGGTTGCTTGCCTTTGATAATCTCACCTTTATGCTCAAATCAGCGTATCCTTGCTCGACTTGCCAATTTTCTCGAACTCATGGTTTGTGGGCTTGGCTATTTCTTCTCCTTAAAGGAATTTGCCAAAGGACTTCTTGGACTTGTGATAGCTCTCAAAGTTTCATTCCCTTGAGCATCCTCCTCCACAATTGTTCCTTTAGACTTTAGCTTCATCACCAAGTCGCATAATGCCATGAAAGCTTGCCAACTTGCTTTCTTTCATGTGGTCTTTGGTTAGTTGAGGATGTGCCTCCATGCCACTAAGTTTTCCTTCTTCACGAACTTAGAGTCTTTACCCATCGACTCTTTCAGTTGCCTCATAGCTTCATCAAACTCCGGAGGTACCTTGTCTTTCACCATACTATCACGATCCACCTTCCCCCCTTAGTGGAAGTTTCGGCATACTGAGTGGCTTCCCCTCGAATCGTTGGATGGTCGAAATACGTTTGGCTAGAATACTAGTCTCCCTCGATAGCTTTACCATTCTCATCTTACCTTCCTCTAAGATACACAGGGTATTGGCAAATGGGACTGGCATCACCTTCATACTATCAAAGAACTCCATGCCGAACACTATAGGATAATTATCCAACGACACAACTGTAAGGTTAATATAACCACACCAATCATCAAGGCATACCTTCACATTTCGGGCACTCTCATATATGGAAATAGGCTTGGAGTTCACAGCCTTAATCCATCCTTCCTCACTACAAAACTTGATGCCTAGTCGATTTACTTCATCGACATGAATGAAGTTGTTGGTAGCTCCTGTGTCCACCAACGCTTTCACCACTTGGCCACCTACTTTGGCTTATACGAACAAATGACATTTCTTCTCGAATTTTAGCATCTTCTTGATGGCATTAAGGAGTTTTAAGGAACGCATCCACTCCTCTTTGGGTTGGCTTATCTCCACCTTATCCTCAAACAATGCCGAGAACTTACTCTTCTCTGGGCAATCTCTTATCCTATGAGGACCATCACAAAAGAAACACTTGGATTGGGGCTTTTCCTTACCTTGGTCTCCCTCGGTGTTCTTGCCTGTCCTATGTTTGCCCTGCTTACGAAATTTTTCCTTGTCGGGAGGGTAGTTTCCCCCACTCTTCTCCTTGTTACCCTCATCTTTATGGGGCTTAAGCTTCTCGGACTTCCGAAACTCGATGAGGGATTCAGCAATAGAAATGGCACTAGCAAGGTCTTGTGCTCCATAGCGTTGTATTTCCATTTTCACCCAATTTTGGAGACCATTCTTGAATGCAAATAAGGCCTCTTTGTTAGGGTAATCTCGAATCTCCAAGAGCACTTCAAAAAAATCCTTCACCTAGTCCCTTACACTTCCATCGTGGTGGAGGCGCCTCAACTTGGTTCTCGCCTTCTCATCGAAATTTTCGGGGTAGAACTGCGTCTTAAGTTCTCTCTTGAACTCGGCCCATGTATTGATGGTACATGTCCTTCTCTCGATATCCCCATATCTACTTTTTCACCATATCATTGCGGTGTCTTCGAGGAAGAGTATGACATAATTGATCATATCAGTGTCCTCCACAACACTTGGTATCTTAAAATACCGCTCCAATCTCCACAGAAAATTGTCTACCTCCTTCGCATTCCTTTTCCCTTTGAACATCTTAGGCTTTGGATCATCTATCTTCGAATGATTGGTGACTACTGTCGGGATGGCAATACTTCCCCCTTAAACAATTTCCTTCTAGCAAATCACGAGCTCATCTTTGGTCTCTTTCAACTCATTAGAAACCTTCTCGAGCTCCTCCGTCATGACTGCAAGTTTCGATTGTACTACTCCTTTCAAGGCCTCCACTTGGTCTAGACATTTTGAGAAGGCTTGGTTCAAGGCGCTTTACATCTCTTTACGAATTTTCTCACATTCGTTTTTTATTTCCACGATACAGTGTTCATATGCCTTGAACTTCTCTTACTCCTCAGCTATGACAAGCTCCGCTCTTGCTAGCCTACCATCGATGTCTACCAAGGCTTCCCTTGACTTGGATATCCCACGAGCAGCTTGTTTAGAGCTCCCTCAATGTAGGTAGTCTCACTTCCTGTACCGGGCATCTTTCAAGCAACAACAAGTAGAGTTTGAGTATAGAACTTACTTGTTTAGAACCGTTTAGCTCTGATACCAAGTCTCACGAACTCGAACTTTTCCTACCGAAGTTCCGTATGACACTAGCAAACTCCACTACTTGGGATCGCCTAATACGGTTTGAATGCTAATTCAGTCTCTCCCAAGTACTTCTTGAGAGTACTTTCATTGAACACTTGGCAGAAGCAACTTGAAATAAGAAAGATGGCAAAGAACATAATAGCTTTAGAGAAGTTAGAGAGCTCTCTTTATTACTTCAATTAAAGAAAGCTATACACTTAAAGAGAGAATACAAATGAGGGATGAGATATGAGATATGTTACAAGTGAAGACCCTTGTCCTTTATATAGTCCTCCACTTCCTCAATGGACGGTGAGGATTTATTCGATCTAACCCCTACAATGAATCTCTATAATATTGTACCACTTACTCCCACCTACCCCCACCTACCACATTAATTACAAGTGGAGCTCAGAGTCTCCTACCTACTCCAGTTGTATGAAGAGTCTTTTAAAGAATCCCAGGTCTTTTCGTCTAAACCTCACATCTCAGTAGACTGAACAGTTACACTGTAAAAAATGGCATGGTTAGCTTGCCATTAATAATGATGCTATAGGATAGAATGGTAAAGCATTCCATAATCCAAGTTCTGAACTTGTTTGGAAATTCAAAGTTGAACAACATGACCTCATTAAACTTCCAATTAATAAAGTTGCAAGCCTTATGAAGGTCCACCTTCATAGCACAATTTTTAGGGCCTCCCTGCGCTTATAATCCTTAAATGATTCTTGACACAAAATAATATTATTGCCTATGATTCTACCCTTAATGAAAGTAGCTTGGCAAGGGTTGATCAGCTAGCCTGATAACCGATTGCAATCATTGGACTAGGATCTTTCTAATCACCTTGTAAATGATGATGCAATATGAGATCAATCTGAAATCTTTTAGCTCCATAGCACTTGAACATTTAGGTTATATAAGTTTTATTAATGGATTTAATTAGTTTGGCCCAGTGGAAAAACTCCAGTACTACTATAATCACATGGCTACTCAAAACAGACCAAGCCTTGTAAAAGAAGAAGGCATTCATCCCATCTAGAAGAAAAATTCTTATTTGGATTTAAGAGTTTGAATGTACCTTAACCTAAAAAAGAGTTACATGGGGCTTCCAACATCTCAGCTTGCTCCATAGAGATTTTTTTTGTTAGAACAACATCTAAGAAGTTGGCAGGGATGGTACATTCCTCTAGATGACCAAGGAGTTTCTTGAAATAAATGAAAGCTTCATGTTTCATGGCCTGTTAGTCAAACACAACTTCAATAGTGGCTCTAGTGATGGTGATAATTTTATTATTGTGCCTGAAATTCAAGATAACTTTATAGAAGTAAGTAATGATTTAATCTTTTTCTTGCAACCAAGTAGCTCAAAACTTATACCTAGGAAGGGAATTATAATCGCCCAAGGCAATCGATAGTGTATCTAAGGCTTTCCTTTCCTTTTCTTATAAGATCGGAGTCAGAAGATCATCATAAAGTCACTATTAGAACAAATATAGCTATATATGTGATTGTTCAACTTTTTAAGTTCTTGTAGGCATGCTATTCCTGTGTAGAAGTTTTAGGTTATTCCTTACATAAGCCAACTTACTAATAAGCTTCAATTGTTTTGAGTCCCCACCATATCACTAGTCATGCCTTATTTAACAGCCTTTAGAAACCCACTATTGGAAGTTAAGAAATCTATAAACTGGAAAGGAGAGTTCCTACATTGAGAAAGGAAAATTTATGGACCTCAATTATGAAATGATCACAGCATAAAGTGTCTAAGAACGCACCTTTAAAAGTTAAGAATTCAATAATCCACATATCATTGACTATGTCTTTATCAAGCTTCCTTAGTAGATAGCTAGGGTCATGTTGTTTATTCATCGAAGTATAGAATTGGCTTTCCTACTTAAAATTAGTTAATCCAATGTTGGAAATGTAAGTTTGTAAGTCTTTACAATCATGAGGAGTAGGAGGATCAAACTTGTGGCTAAGTAATGAGCAATTAAAATCTCTAAAGACCAACCAAGGACAGTTAACTCCTCTTCTAAAACACTAGAGCTTAGACCAAAGTTCATTCCTTAAAAAGAAATTTAGCAGTATAAATTATAGTGATGCAGACATTCTATTGCTTACGAAGTAAAGTTGCGTCAAGATGGATTAATTAATTTGTAGTAAAATAATGAGAAACTTGAATAGAGGAAAGGTTATAGGCTAACACAATTTAGCCATTTAGCCATTATATTGGTTAAGATGGTTGGAAAGAACCTCAAAATTCCTCTTTAGCAATTAAGAAAGATTATAGTTACTCGCTTTTAGCCTAGTTTCCAAAAAATTAATTAACTAAGGCTTATCTAACATAAGCTAATCTAACACCATATGCTTTTTTTTCAGGGTAATTCATACCCCTAACATTCCAGGAAATTAGAGACATTAAAATAAGAAGAAGTAGCAAGGCGTACCCTAATTTTATATTTCCTAACAATACTATGCTAACGGAGCTAATGAAAACCCCCACCCTTCCCTCACAGTTTTCTCGGAAGAGTGAAGTAGTCATAGCCTCTGAATAACCTAGTTGTATAAGAGGAATAACATTTCTGCTATGCGTCAAAATATTAAGAGGGATAGCATCCACTTATGTAGGATTATTTCCAACAATAAGTAATAGGATGCCATTAGTGGGAGCCTATTTAGTGAAGTAATTGACTTTCCACTCAAGGTTTAGAATAGCTCCTTGTACAATTTTAGAATTATCATATAACATATTAATGACCTGCTCTACCCCAATATAATCATTAGAGACTAGGTCTTCAGAGCCTTGCATGGGAGTAGCCTGCCCAATATTGGAATCACCAACCAAATCATAGCCTCAAACCTGAGACTCTAGGAGGATTGTACTAGGCTTTATCTAAATTGATGGTGGGGAACGATTAATAGCTAATTGAGAGGAATGCGGTAACTCTTTCTCATCTTGAATATGATTATGGAAAATGGTAGAGAAATCTTGACCCATAGTAGATATAGTATTAGCACAAAAATTACCAATTTATTGTTCTTGTTGCAACCCATTTCCCTAAGAATTATTGACAACTACAGGCTGTACACCTTGGGAATTCATGGACTATTGTGCAGCTAGATTAGCATTATCTCTACTACTGTTGTACGACTAGATTTGTTTAGCTTCTTTGTTACTTTTGTAAGTCCTATGGCACCCAAGAGGGGGGGTGAATTGGGTATTAAAAACTTTTTGCAAACTCAAAACTAGCAACCTAATTCAA
>JAOXYD010000007.1:6166564-6176671 GCA_028565735.1 Pinacopodium congolense
ATAAATAAATAATATCATATAAGAATTAAATATAAATAAAAATAATATATTTAATAGTTAATAAAAATAATAAAAAAATAAAAAAAGGTTGGAAGAGTAGGTTAAAATAAAAAATTTTAAAAAAATGAAGAGGGGTGAGTTAAGTTAAAAATGGTCAAACCAATAAGTTGAACCAGTCCGACCGATCAAATTAACCGAATTAAATCGGTTAAACCGACCGGTTCCGATTTAACCGAGTCGAACCGGCCGGTCCGATCCGGTTTCTTAATAATTGATTACAACAGTAAAGGCTTTAGCCCACGTATATTATAATTTTTAATTTGTAGAAAAAGATTGTTCCTTTTTTAATAAGATAAAAAGCCAATTTTAAGTTCGACCTCTGTCGACCAATGGACCATCACCATCATCAACATTGGCGGGCAATTCCCACTCACGCGCCGCCCCTCCAGCCCAACGTTTGCCCTACTTGCTCTATTGTGCACTTCCCCTGCTGTCCACCTCCCTACTCATATCCTCCGTACAACCACAGCCATAATTTCAATCTACCGTCGGAACACCCAAGACCGGACCCTTATTTCTCCAACCCGATTCCTGAAACCCTTAATTTTGGTTCTACAGAAGGATTTGGGCAGCCAATGTATGATTTTAATAATAACGGTTATAATGGGGAAGTTGATCGGCATCGGAACTACAAGAGGCCTAGGGTTGAGGAGATTGTGCACCAGTCTAGGTTTTCCTCCGACGATGAACGCAGATTGAAGCTGATTCGCGATCATGGCGCAGCACAATATGTTTCAAATGTTGGCACTAGGGTAAATAATCGTGACGGTGGAGATATGTACAGTCCATTTCAGCTGGACGTTGCTCGCGAATCGCAGAGCATAGGTTGCGGGAATCAGCTAAACGAACCGTTTCAGTGGACAAATCATCAACCTCCACAATCATATGCAGTGAACCGATTTGCAAGATCTCAATTTGAATCCCCTGTCCGGTTTTTGGATGCGGGAAAGCCACCTCTTCTTCTTCCTCCTCCTCCTCCTCCTCCTCCTCCTCTTCCTGTTTCTCCTCCGCCTCCTCCGCCTCCACCAATGGAACCGTTGGTGCAGCCTCAGTCGGATTTCAAGGGTTACTCATCGCCGCCAGAATCATCATTTTCTTTGTTTCCTGTTCCAATAAGCTCAACAGGGACCAATCCCTATTTGCATAGTACGCCGCAGCAGGATGCTTCATTTGGGGTAATGCTTTTTGATGTGATTAATTGGGATATATTTACGTTCATGGGTTCTTTGGACAAATTCTTGACCTGAGTTTTTGAAAGAATGGCAGATGCCCTCAATGCAGTATCCTGTGGAGGGCCAACCTAATTTGCCAAAGCAATTTTCGCCGGATAAGCATGCCATTAGTGCTTCCAACCTCTTTAAGTTACCTCATCGAATCACTCGTCCTGATAACATTGTGATCATCCTTCGGGGTCTGCCAGGTAATTTACTTGATTCCTTTATTTGTTTGCTGTTTGGATGGGAAATTAATCTGGAGGAGCATAGGAATTTGATCTTAATTTGAAGTTAAGGAATCACGAGATGAATTCTAGCAAGAGTTTAAGATTGTGATTATTTTGTTCTAGAAAAGTCATTTACTCCTTGTTTGTAGATTTCATTTGGTTTAAAAGACTAATTTTACCTCTAGAAGCTGACAAATTCTTAGCTGAAAGTTGGCTTATGAGATGTTAAATTGTGTGACAAGCTGATATGGTGCAAAGATAGTAATGTGGTTGATATCTGCCTTTTTTTATAATAACACATCATTTATCATTCCTTCAGGTAGTGGTAAGAGCTACTTAGCAAAAATGATGCGTGACCTTGAAATTGAAAATGGTGGCAGCGCGCCTCGAATTCATTCTATGGATGATTATTTCATGACTGAAGTTGAAAAGGTTTGTAAGTTGTGATGATGCTCCTTGTACTTACTTTTTTATTGCCTAGGCTGACAAGTGTACATTAAAAGGTCGAGGAAAGTAATGCTTCAAAGTCATCAGGCTCAGTCAGAGGAAAGAAGCCAACAAAGAAGACAGTCATGGAGTATTTTTATGAGCCTGAAATGGAGGAGGTAATGCATGTATAACTAGTTTTACTACCCTCAGAAATTGGAAAGAAAAGCCAGTTGGTCTAACACTTGCTCAACCTTATCTGTATCCAGCTAGATATGAATATCCAATTTCTGCATTATGTGTTTACCTTGGAGTATCAAAAGATGAGTTCTTGAAATTGCAAGAATGCTTGACAAGAACAATTGTACTGCATAATAAAAGCTACTAGAAATAATTTTAAACCTACAGATAGGTCAATTGCCTCTTCATTTTTATCTATTTTACTGTCGGAGATGTAACATAGAGAATCATGACTTTTGTAACATTATATGGATCTCTAAGGCTTCTTGAACGGATACGACTGTATACATGCTTACAGGAACAATATTTTGGTCAAGCAAAATGGAGTCAAAATAGATAGAAAGAACCAGAAAACTGGCTTCTTGATAGTATTGATGAAACATGTATAATCCTCTGAGTAGAAGGATAATGAGTACAGATTCTTGTTATCTGTCAAGATTATCCTTTTTCTTTTATTGGAATCTCTCATTAGGTCTTTTCTTGGACATTCTTAATTATTTTAGATGTTCCTTTTGTTGATATCTCGAACAAATTATTTGAACTTTGAGTCCGAGGAAGTTTTCTGGTGCATGTGATAGTTAAGCCAAATTATGTTAGCGTAGTTTAATTTTAGTACTGTATTCTGTTCACTCGTTGTATTACATTTTCCAAACAATGAATTTGATGCAACTTTGCAACAGGCTTATCGAGATAGCATGCTGAAAGCTTTCAAGAAGACCCTTGAGGATGGAGCTTTTACACTTGTGATTGGTATGGAGGTCTTTATTTGGAATTACTATGTCACACATATAACTTCCTAGTACTTGATATGTTTAATGTAAATTCAGCTTGTTTCATTATGTGACTCGCCGCAAGGATGCTGAGAGTCCTTGTCATGCTAAAAATTCTTTGACCTGAAGACTTGCATTTATGCGTATGGTTTTGCACTCTGCTTCGCAAAATTTTTTTAATGATTTGGTTATATTGGGGCAGTACTCTACTCTGTTGAGCTAGATTCTTGATGATGCTAATTGTAATGTCAAGTCGAAGACTGCATCCTTAACCTGTGGGCTTGGATCTATTCAACCAACAAAATGAAATATCTCCATTAAACTTTGCAAGGATTCTTCCCTTCATAGATTTAAAAAGTGATAAAAGATTCTAGGTCTAGTCACGTGTTAAAACCATTCACCTAGTTAATGTCGTCTGATGATAGATTTAGTGGTCATGCAGTGCTTGTGCACTGCTTTCATTTTCACTAACTACAGATGCAGTTTTGTTCGACAATTGACCATTTTGTGCTGGTATGTTGCCTCGTCTTAGTGGATGACCGCAATCTGCGGGTAGCTGATTTTGCTCAGTTTTGGGCAATTGGAAAGGTATACCCTCATATCTTTCTCTAAGAACATGTGTGAATGTGTGTTCTCTTTTTCCAATTTCCTGGGAATATGCTGATGTCTGCAGATCCTTCCATCCATCATCCAATATGATGGCCTTCTTGTTGTTCCCGTCTCTTTTTCCCTTTTGTTTTTGTTGGGATGGTGTGAAGGAGCAATGGCTAGGGGCATTATGGTTTATCATCTTGCTTGTGGTCAATACCCTTCTACATATCATTCAAGAACTTCTCCTTCCCCTAATTATTATGATTCAGATCTTTTTTTTTGTCTCTTTTTAAAAATCTTGTTCGGAATTTTAAATCTGTTGATGTGGATAAATTAAACCTCCAATGGAATATCATGCAGATTCATCTCTTGCTGTCTCTTTCCTCTAAATGATATGCTGTAGGCTGTAGCAACCTGTACCTGTATGTCAGTGCTCATTGCTTTTAAGTACTTACTCTCATGGCTTTCTTGTCAAACCATTTTTGCAAGATATGTATAGGGGCCATTGATTAATAGTGATGTTTGCCGTATATCTTACACTGAAATAGCTATTGTTGATAATTACTTTTGGTATTTAATTTTTCTATATTAGTAAACATATTAGGAGTGTTGTCCAAATGTGGAATCATATGATTATTAGATTTTGTGCTTTTTGATGAGCTGTAATACAATAAGGATCACTTTGTTATCTAGATTGTTGTTGATATGCCCCCACATGTCATTATGATACCTGAGTTTGTTATGCATGCATTGACCTCTTTTTGCTAGGCTATGAAAAATTGCTTATTAATATAATAGGTGCCTTGTTGGTGTCAAAGAATCCAGTTGATTGTTGTCCCTTGCTTTTGAGTTTGTTTCTTCTGGACCTCTGGGCTGTTCTGCAATTTTTTTATAACCAGCTTTTTTCATAAGATGTGATGAACCATTTATTTGATCTACCATGTGGGTGGTACATTCACATGATGGAAATTAATCTTTAAGAGATTGTACTTCTATTAATCATTTAAGTGATATTCAATAACAATAGTTATCCTAAAATTTGTGATTGTGTCTTCCTTTTGTCACAAATATTTGTCCAGAATTTCAGTCTTTGATGCATGCTTTTGTGCTGCTATTTTGTTAAGGCTGGAATATAATGTGAGTTCTCACATCTTCAGGTTGTATTCATAAACATGCTCTTTTCATTGCATGCTTAGATTTGTCCTCTGTAGTGTGAGTTTCTTGTGAAGCAGAGTTTCTTTAAATTTATTTGGGTTAGGTACTGAAAATGGAATTATCCTTTATTTTCAGATAATAAGTGGGGTATCCTAGAAATCTTAGCTTATTGTCTCCACCTAGAAACTATTGTCAATATTTTTATTAGATGTCACCTTTTTCCTGTTGGTGGTAATAGTGATGAGGATTCATGAATCACTTTAGTTTCTTCCTGAGGATTTACTAATAATTTTTTAACTCCCTGCTAAATGCATTTCTACTGCTTTCTAATTGATCCTTATTTTCCTTTTCAGAGAGCAGGCTATGAAGTTTACATATCAGAAGCTTCATACAAGGACCCTGTGGTAAGTATGCATGACTCATAATCTACATACCACCTGTTTAGATTGGTTTGTTTTTTGTGTTAGGAGTCTTCCTGACAATTAAATAAACTTGAATAAGAAAAAATAACAAAGAAAAAAAATAGTAACATCCATTTACCTTGTGTCGAGGGTGCATGGTCAAAAAGTTTCATTCCATAATCTTACATGTGGTTTTATTATATTCTGATAACTTTTTTTGATAAGGAAATGAATAACTTGATGATGTGGCAATTCTAGAAACAAATAATAACAACGTTGAGAAATCTTGACCCTAATTTCTACAAATGGTGCTGATATCACCACTCACTTGGAATTTCCTTTGGTAACATGCTATGAGGACATAGCTATGCATTTGATACTCTTTGCTATTGGATGGGAGTTCTCTTGGAAAAGTAACCTACATTTTGTATAAAATAAGCATGCAATACTCACATTAACTTGTCAAAAAAATGGCAATTACCCTCTGGATTTTCAGGGCTGTGCAGCAAGAAATGTGCATGGTTTTACTCTGGGCGAAATACAAAAGATGGCTGACCAGTGGGAAGAAGCTCCGTCATTATACTTGCAGCTTGATGTCAGGGTTTGTACTGAGTTCTCATCTTTAACTTTGGGTTAAAGGGAGCAATGTTAGGCCAATCAATAAGAAGTAAAATATTTAAATTTCTTCGAACTTAAACCTTAGTCATGTAAATCCTGTCTTTTTTTAGTTCTTTAGTGTTTTGAAATTCAACGAACTTAGGGATTCTACTTACTAGTTTGGTCCTTCCGTACATGGTCCGGTTCTGTGTTGGCGTGGCAGTCATTATTCAATGGTGATGACCTGAAGGAAAGTGGCATCCAGGAGGTAATAAATGCATTCTTGCATGGAAATCCTTTTATTGATATTGACTTTACTTTCAGTCAGTCATTTTGGATATTTATGCACTGTCATAGCCTCTTTGGCATATCAGAAATATCTTCATCTGCTTGTTGGATACCGCCTAGTGATGATCAGTTCTTAGATCAATAACATGATGCTTTGTTGAGCAATGTTGTATGCTATTCTCTTTATAATGATCGGTATGGAAAAATTTATTCTCTTTATAATGGTTGGTATGGAAAAATTGCATATCAAAAGCCTCATAAGAAAGAATCTGGAGATATATTTTCTACATTTTTTCTTCTCTGTTGTCCTTTTCTATGAGAAGTTTCGATGTGCTTGAAATTACAGCACTTCTGAAGCCAGCTTGAACATTATGGGCTTTTACATTTTTCTTGATGATGATTGATGTTTCATTTGTTTCTACTTCTTGTAGAAGAATGATTGATGTTTAAAAGCTTTGACTTTAAATTTATTTTTTTAAACACAATGGGATCCAGCAAATAGCAATCATTCGCATCAGTTAGCTCAGTCTAAGTTGGTTAATCCTATCCGTTAATTGCTAACTTGGAAAATTTTGGAGTTGTTTTGCAGTTGATTTCACTTTGTTTCTCTTGTCAAAAATGTCAGGTTGATATGGACACTGAAGATGGAAACTCAGACAACAATATCTCGAGTTTGCAGGAAATAAAGCCGGAGAAGGCCATAGTTTCTCCTGAACAAGATGGTGCACATTATGGTACGCGTTTTAGATATCTGCATTTCCCTGCTTTCGTGCGGTAATTGAAATGAACTGGTGTCAAGTTCATTATGTTTCCTTGTGTGTATGAACATCCATGGTCATTGCTTCATGCATAAATAGATTAAGAAAAGGATTATGCTATTGTCAACGAAAGATTGTGATGGAATTGTATAGCTGATCATTTATTGCAACATTATAAATTTTGAATTCCCAGTCCTTAAAGAGGAAAGATGCATAAAGAATCTAGATGAGATTCATTACCTAGGAAAGTTCTCTCAAGGGTTGTTGCTGCAATTCAAACATTTTGCTTGTTTTCATACACTGCTATGATGAATCATTGAAGAGACTGTCTCTGGAATTTGTTCCTGTTGGGCTTTAACATCCGCTTGTGCACTTAGCTTTCTCGCAATCATGTAGTGGCATATAATGTGTTTAATAGTGGCCTTGTCCATGAGAATCTCAACTAATGCGGTTAGGATATACGCTTAATTTTCTTCTACTTCAACATCTTCTTGCTTTCCTCACTTTTTGGTGGAACAGAAATTGCTTCTTTTTCGCTGTAAATAATTCACTTCTTTAAGGAATGTTTTTATTTCTTCTGTATACAAGGATGTATACTGGAGGAAAAGTGAACAAGATTTAGCCAGTAACAGCTGACATGTTGGTGATGAAAAGTATAATTCAGATTTTCAGTCTGTACTTGAACCAGCAACTTAATTCTTACGTACTCTTGGTTATGTTTTTTGAAATTCTCCTGAGAATATGTAACTGTGGTCAAGCACTTTTAGATCCTCCTATTAAGTTTATCTTAGTTGCTTCTGAAGGTGAGACAATATGGGGCACAGAAGATGAGCATCATAGAGATCAAGTGAAAGAGTTGGGTAAAAGTAAATGGTCAGAGGATGTTGATGAAGATGACACTAAAGGGTCCAGAAATCTGAAGGGCGGTTTAAATTCTCTTTCTGGGTTGTTTCAAGTATATAGGAAGCAGGGAAAGTCGATTCGTTGGAGTGATCAGGTAACTGTTACTTTGCTGCTCTTATTTTGTAATATAAAAGTTATCCTCATCCTTTACCATCTTATGGCGTTCTGTTTATCGATATTGGAATGTCCGTTGAAGGTTGGAGATACTGGATTCTCTATAGGTGCAGCAAAGAAGACAAATATGCTTTCTTTGGTCATTGGACCAGGAGCTGGATACAACTTGGTAAATTAGGCAACTATCTTATGTCACTTTATATATGCACATTTTGCTTAATTGTTAGGATCTTTCTAGGAGTTTTTTGTTGGCCTTAACCTGAAACTGAAGTCCATCATAACGTTGTAGTATTTTTCTCGGTAATAGCGTTATTGTATTTTTACCTGCAGAAGAAGTCACTTTTTCCACTGGGTTTGCTATTTGATGGCATCTTCATTCCTTTCACTAACAAAACATAGATTGACGAGTTTTCATGATACAGAAATAAGATGTTCATACTCATGCACACACTCATATAAGTACATAAACATAATACAAGCAAAATGAGCATCTCTAGCTGGTGCTTTTGGGAATCAAAATTTATGATCTATTAAGCATGGTTGCTGCATTGGCAGAGATCCAACCCTTTACTAGAAGAAGAGAGCAAAGAATTAGCCCAAAGCATTGGCAAGTCAAGCATGCATAACATTTTCCAAGAGCAATTGCGTGCGGAGCGTGAGTCCTTTAGAGCTGTTTTCGATAGAAGGAAACAACGGATTGGTGGCCTTGATTTGGACGAGGAATAACCATTGTATCTAGATGTAGGACAACGTTCTCTAGTATTTGGCCAGAATCTTCTACACTTGTATTCTTTGTGGGGTTCTTGTCTATAGTAATATGAGTCCGAGCAAATGGAGGTTGAGCCCCTTAAATGTAATCCACTATTGGTACAATCATATCCATTAATTTGGCGGAAAAATAGAATTTTATAGACCATTTCATGTTCCTATTGTATTTAATCACTTGGGTTGTTTTGATGACTTGCTACAGGGAAAGTACTGCAAATTATAGAAAGCAGGTACTTGGCTGAACAACAGCAAGTTGAGTAATATCATATATTCAGCTTATAAGAATGGATTTTGTTAAAATTTTATATGTTTTATTTGAATTCATTCATATATTAAAATTTTTTTTTTTTGTATGCTTACTGATTTAACATGTAGATTTAATGATGAAATACAAATATAAGATGAAATTATGAACTTTGAAAGCAAAGCATAAATTCGAAAGATTTTTCAACTTAGTATCAAAGAAAAAAATAAATAAATAAAAACAAGCTGGAAAATGCCTTCAAAATGCACAGCATGGGAGTCTTCGTCTAGTTCGAAATGCAGTAGCTCATGTGCGCTAAGGAGAGCAGTTAAGCGTGTTTTACGGAGGCTTGAAACGATATCATATTAAAAAGCATTAAATGCCAGGCCAAGTTTGGGGAGAGCCGAATGCAAGAAAAAGAGCTCTTGCTCCCCATAGTGAAAGAAGTCGGCTGCACCTTATCTCCTTGGTAAAAGATTTCGACTGCACCTTGTCTTTGAAGGAGAGTGGAGAGCATAGCTTCTTCTTAGTCAACAATTTCGGCTGCACCATTTCTTTGGCCATTTGTCTTGGTTTTTGTTTTAGTTTGCTTTTATTTGTTCCTTTGATTTAGCCGTTGCTTTTCCATTAGCTTATAGATATTTCTTTTCATTTTGATTTCTTGTCTTAGCCGAATGTTATTAGCTTTCATTGTTTCTTTTACTTTCAAATGCTTTAAGTTAGCCTAATGTTCTAGTTTAATTTTAGTTCATAAGTTTAATGATTTCTTATGTAATGACATTTGGTTTCATGTAATTAATTTTGTTTTTATCAAATATTAAGTTAAATGTAGTTTTATTTCATGTGTTTAAATTTATTTTTGGTATCTTTAATTAATTTATGTTTGGTATAGGTTTTAATTAATTTAATTTCAGTTTATGTTCAATTTAATTTTGCTGGAATTTTTGTTTAGAAATTTAATTTAAGTTTAGTTGAATTAAGTTTTAGTTAATTAATTAATAGTTTAAGTAATGTGTGTTTGTGTTAGTTTAAATGTTGAATTGTGTTTTTCCTTTAATTTTTTTTAATTTTTCAGCTTTAGTTTAATTTAATTAAGTATGGTTTGTGTTAGTTTAATCTTTGTTTTGTTTAGTTTAAATATGTGTGGTTAGTTTCTTAAAGGGTTTGAAGGTATAAGAAGGATGAAGGATAATCAATTGTGAGAATGAAATTTGTTTTGAATTGATTTAGTGTTTTTAAGTTTAGGTTGGTTTGGAACTTTAGTTTAATGATATGAATGAGGTATGACATTTCTAGAGCTTATTAGAATTGTCTAATTGAGAGGAACTAAGGGCTTGAGAGCTTATTTGAG
>JAOXYD010000007.1:6196598-6212563 GCA_028565735.1 Pinacopodium congolense
TTATAACATTAGAAATGTTCAAGTGGTTTGACTTAACATGTCCATGCATGGTTATGATGTATAATTTAATCATTTCTTCATTCAATGTTTTAATTAGATTTAGAGTATGGAATTAGTGTCTACTTTAAATAATCTAATCATGTTCATTCTTACTAATTAGTAAATAATTTATAATTGATATTTGAAAATATTTTTTTCAAAATCTCAATTTACTCTTTTCAAAGATTCCCAAATCAGTACCAATCAAGAATAATGGAACATTCTCCCTAATTACTTTAGTGTGAAGAATATTTTATTGATCTACTCAACTATCTCCATATAGTTTATACTATACCCAATAACTATCAAATTGAACTATTCCAAAGAACAGATCATAAGTAGCATCAAAATACAATAATTCCTACACAAGATAACTTTGGTAATTTCAAGTTTAAAGATCAATGATACAACCATCATAATGAGATAATCTACAAACGCACAAGTAATGTTCCATTCGAAATTCTCATAATCAGGTCAGTTCAGTGAACTTATTTTCTAATAAGCACCCACATATTTGTTTAAGTATCTCCACACTTTAATCTATAAGATCAATTACTTTCTTCATAAGAAAGAAACAAAAAATGTACTGGTCTAATTGTTCCATCAATACCCCATGTTGATGAAACTATGACTAGGAATATTTTAGAAATAATACAAAATTGCAATTCAAATCTCATAATTATAATCGCATTATAATTTCTAATACCACAGTCATTATTCTTCTAGCAATTTTATCTTTATGATTAATAATTAGAATAATTAGCAAATACACAAAGATAAAGAATGTCTTTTATTGAATTACAATATGTTGCCATACAAATAAATTACAATCAACAAATTAGCTATAAGAGTATAAACCAACAATACCATCCATAAACGGAAAGGTGAATGAAAACAATAATTTTTCCAAGAGAATACGTGAACTCTCTGAAGTGGTTGCATGGGATGAAAGAAAGGCTTATGCCTTTTAAGTACCGACGGAAAATGAGTTCCTCTTCTTCTATAATTATGTTTGAATGGAACTAAAAGTGACTAAGACCGGACACTTTTACCAGTCGATGAGCATGCACTCTCCTTACGAGAGGTCACATGGCCCTTTGCCAGCTAATTCAGAATGGTAGTCCTAAGCTAGAAATCCGTAAGGAAGAAGATGATAAGAGAACCACAATGGCGCATTATTGGGATTTCATTTCTAGGGAATACTAGAGTAATAGGTTCAGTTATAACTAAAGTACCATAATGGCGCATAATAGTTTGTTGGGATCCGACTAAAATTGTTCAGAACTTGGACTGTCACACAGGGGCCTGACGACATTTCATTAGGTTAAAAGAACAAGAACTTGTAGAAATTGACATCTCCTAGGTAGAGGTTTTATCAATTGACTAGTGTAAATTGCATGCTACTTATTACTATTTACTTTAAAGAGGTCAAGCAAACACGACTGATTCTTGAATGTCAAACGCATGGTTTGTAGAACCAAGAATCCAACAACCTTTTGCAATGACGTCTTACACACTGTGGCAACAAGTAGTACTATTGTTACTTATTCCTTAGAAGTTTTCAGATTAACGCTGCCAAAATTAAAACGATTGGTGACTTCTTGTTCTTTCATCTAGGGAATGTGTCATGTGGTGGGTACCATTTGCTAATAACAAAATCATGCAAAAGGCAGTTGAGCTTCCAAGGCTCCAGAAGAAGAGACCTGTAGGCGATAGATAAATGACTTTGCAGTCGATGTGAAGCTTATTAGCGACAGACAAATGCCTAGGAAATTCTTGAAAAAAGTAAACGTCGAACTTGCATATATGCCGTCCCAGCGTTCGTTTTTATCAAGAAACCAACAATGATCTTCACCCAAGCGTAGAATGGATGCACTCCAGTTACTCTTCATAGTCTGTTTAACTGAATACCATGCAATTATTAACACTTGGTTTTAAGAATTAAGCCAAGAGAGGGTTAAGTGATGAAACGAGAACTCAGCTGGGTGGAATTCGTTTTCAGGCTACTCTCTCAGTTCTGGAGAGAAACTAGAAGCACGGCGTCTGAACTAAACGAAAAAAGAAGAGAGAGAAAATGGGATCCATATACACTGGATCTCACAATTTTTTTAAAATATTAAATGTGATAGGCAAAAATATATACTACTACTTAAATTTAAGTAAGGGAATATTTAGCATTACTGTCGATTATGATTTTATTGTAATTTTTAATTTTTTATTAATTTTTATATTTTTATATTTTTATGTTATTTTTTTAATTTTTGTGTTGTATTAGTATTTTTGTACAATTTTTTTATTTCTGTGTTTAAACAAATAAAAAATAAAAATAAAAATCACAATGATACCAAACATATTCTTAAAATTGATAGTCTTTTATCATTGTTAGTTTAAGTTTCTTTGGAAATTTATTCAAAACGTTAAGATTTTAACGTTTTTAAGAAATCTGATTAAAATATAAATAAAAAATTAGAACTTAAATTAATCTTTTTTCCTTAAACATTTTACGGTGTAAATCACACATCTAAATTTCCTTTAATTCAGAATATATGGTTATCCTAATTTGGTGGTACTACAACCGTTAATGAGGAAATCAAGGTGTTACCTTATTTAGCCGTTGTTATCTTGTCTGCATGGAATGAAATTTGCTTTCATCATAAATAAATGGCATTCCAATGATATTCCGTTTAATTAGAAATGTCTTAACAAGCAAAAATCAACAAATTCATTTCGCTTCCGAGTAATTACTGACCCAGATTAATGAAATCAATGGTCATGAGTATTAGCTTTCCAAAAAAGGTCATAGGCATAAGGTTCGTAAAAGCCTAAGCATAAGATTCAAGGCATCTACATGTGTCATTATCAACAGGAAACAAGCTTATTACAGGAAATTCATGCATATATTTGCAACGTTCGGAATTCAAGGTATCTACATGTGCCGGTCTATTATCAACAGGAAACAAGCTTATTACAGGAAATTCATGCATACATTTGCAACGTTGGGAATTCAAAGTTGAGTGAAAGAAGCCGAATATTGACGTTAACACGAGTGGAAAAATCCATTTATGTTAATCGTACAAGAGAAAGGGATTGGCATAGTTTGTCATCAGTTAGACACCATGCTTTCAGTTTCCTGCACAAAGCCATCTCCCGTCCAATCTTTGTCAGATTGCAAACCCTTTTTAACAGCTTTCCTCAATCTAACTGCTTCTTGCTGGCGTCGTACCAGATCCATATGGGTTGTAAAATATTCCAATGACACCCTGGTAGAGCAACCAAAGAAATTTGAGATCTAAAAAATCAGAGAGATCTATAAGCGTACCTAATTAGTGACAGGTATATCTTTCCAACATAATACATACCCTCTGAAATCCTCTATTGACGAAAAGTTGTGCATTTTCATGAAATCCTTCAGCTCAGAGCAGAGTTTCTTCACCAGGCCATAGCCATGCATCATAACCCCTGTGCAAACCTACGACAAACAGTTGATCAAAGATTTGCCCATGTTACAGGTGGAAATATAAGAGCAAAATGAGATTCCTGAAGATTAAATAAATGCAGCAGTCTATACAGCTATTTTAATGCACCAGTTAATTCCTTCCATCCACATTCATGAGAAACTATAAGAGAAGCCATCCATAACTCTTCTAAAATAATCATCATTCCTGCACCACCAGACCCTATGACACTAAAACTAAAGCAGATTGTCAGGAAATCAGCCTAGGATGCAAATTCTGTCCTTAGAAATAATTTACAGTGTCAATTACATATGAGAATGCTCATTCCCTGACTGCCTTCTTGTGCCTTCCCATGAGAAAGTATTGCCTTCACATGAAAAATTCCACAATTCTAATTTCCCTAAAGTTTTTTGCAAATGAATCATAATCAGACTAAATTCTGCTGAGTGGAGGCAAAATGCGCTTGCCTTCCAGAACCAAGAATGCAACGATGGGAATGGAGAAGGACCAATGAAAAAGTTGTCCATACACCATGAAGATGATAGTTACATGGCAAGCTAATTCTTCACTTCAGAAACCATGTGCTAAGTAATTCGGCACTGACTGCTACATCACTAAATCAGTTTTGAAACTCTGAAGTTCAACAGTTTAGAATAAAAGAATGGAGGCTTTCCTATGCATCTTGTAAGACCCTAACTCTGACACAAATAAAACCATGGCTATAAGTGCTGGATTCAGTCCACAAGTCTAGAACTTAATTTTTTCAACCTCTTATTCTTCATTTCCACCAATGTGAATATTATTTCATTTCAAGGAAACAAGTGTCTGAAAATAAACAGCACTGGTAAAATTCCTGACAACACCATAGCAGCAATCAGGTTTACAAGGCATTAGAATTCAATAATTGAAAACAATCACAAACATGTTACCAGGGAAAAGAAAACAATCGGACTTTCAGCTCAGCTAATCCAAGTTCTAGACACGATCAAACCGATGAACTTTCATATTAACAGATGTCCAATCCAAATGTATGGATGTCAAAAGTAAGAGTAACACAGATATTAGCTGCTACATGAAAAGCCAATTTTGAAATGTCAAAATGACTACAGAAGTAGAAGTTCAAAATTTCCAATCTACATCAAATGTGCAGGAACTTTTGTGGCTGTCAGAAACACACAGCAGGCATCAAGTTGTAAGGGAAAAATATAAAGGTGTGCCACTGTTTTCCATGAATTCAGAAATGAGACTTCTAAATTTTCCTTCCTTTTCCCTCCACTTTAAGAAAGAAACAGACAGATCATATTGAGTTATGACATTGGAAACACGTATTTCTAATGAAAGCAATTTGCAATAGCTTGTGGATTGCATAACCAAGAAAATATTCGAGCTAGTGCTCATGGTACATATGTTAGAACTAATTCAGTCTTTTATTGGCCTTTCCATGACAAGTCAAATTTCAAGGCTGTACAGAAACAAGATTGAGGCAAAACAAAAGTAACAATATTCCCTTCATAAGTCGCGCCTGGTTGATTTTAGGACAATTTTCTCTTGCAGTTTATGCATTTACTTGTTAAAGTAGTATATCTAAAACGTACAAAAGAAAACTGTTGACAGATACCTGAACTGTGCTTGCTCCTAAAAGAATGAATTCAGCAGCATCAGCACCAGTCTCAACCCCTCCAATACCAGAGAGAGAGTACTGATCATTAAATTCCAACCTCATCATTTTGGCAATACTCATTACTTTTCCAAGTGCAATAGGATGTACTGCTTTGGAAGAATAACCTCCAGGAGTCGAGTAGCTAATAACAAAAACTTAAGCATATAAATTTCATGCAAGAATAAAGTAGTTAGTTCTGTTCTGTGACTTCTTAGAATAAAAGTGCAAACCCTTCAACACAAGGCTCTGGCCGTAGGCTTTTCAGATTGATTCCCATTACACTCATGATGGTGTTGATAGCAGATACCCCTTCACATCCAGATTTTATTGCCACTCTGGCTGGCTATATGGCAAAGGAATCTGAAATTACTCATCAGTTGAATCAGAATCCTAGTCTAAAATGCATATGGAGGAAAATGTAGAAGAATTTTGGATGGTTTAAGACAGAAAAAAATGAACCAATCATACGCTTGACAAGTTTCTTTGTAAGCTGAAGTAGAACTCTCCTCTAAAGAAACACAAGTCAAGGGTGGTGGGCCTTTCAATTCTATTTAGAAATTGATTTCTTAAAAAAAGGACAGAAACAACATCATTTCATTTTGAGATTGAAACCAGTAAATTATAAACTGAAATAACTCAATAGATTAAGAATGAGTCACCATCAGATGCTAAACTTATCATTTTCTCTAAACAACCAAGTCTGTTATAAGAAATGCTTTAGCATGGATTAGGTTTCCATCTAAACTTGAAATGTACTGTTCTCCCCTGAATGATACCTTGTCATTACAAAAAGGTTAGCATGCTTAACCAGTTCCAATTCAGTAATAACTACTCAACATCTTTTTTTTTAGGTTCAGGTAAACTAAGTTCATCATATTTTGATTTACTGAATCCCAAATCCCTAAAACATCCATGTACATAAGTAATCCTCTTATTATCAACTTCTGTTAAAATTCCATTGTCAGTATTCCTTCGGAGAATTTAGTTTTTCATATTCTCCCAGAATATCTAGCTTTATCCATATCAACATTCGTGCTGCACCTTTTTTATACCCTTACGATATAAAAGGAGACTGACCTGTGTTATGTCTGTGATGTTAGGAGTCATTTTAGCCCACACAGGGACAGTAGCTTTTGCATTTATCCAGCCACAGACCTCTTCCAACAATCCGCAATCTTGTCCAACAGCAGCACCCATTTTACGTTCGGGCATTCCATGAGGACATGAGAAATTGACTTCAATTGCATCCTATGACACAATGTTTCAGGAACTCTAACCAATGGGAAAAAGAAAAAAACAAAATTGGAGAATACAGGATTAGCTTAAGCTCACAATTCCAGTTTGTTCAACCCGATCAATAAGCTCCTCCCAAGCAGCCTTGTCGTACTCCTCCATGATGGAGGCAATGAGAATCCTATCAGGGTATTCATCTTTCAATTGTTTGAACTCTTTCAACATTGTCTCAAGAGGACGATCACTTATGAGTTCAATATTCTCCCATCCAATAATCTGCCCCTTGACCGATCCATTTGCACCTACTCGTAGCTTAGCATATCGTGGGGTGACATTAACAACTTTCGCTGCATCTAGTGACACCTAGCATCGCAAATTTAAATAAAAACCTAACTTCACTGGGCATAAAACAAGTCTAAAAGACAAAAGTACGGCGCTTAATAGATTCACGAATATAGAAAGCCAAAAGATTTCATTTTCACGGAAAAAAAAAAGCCAAAAGATTTTGGGTTAAGACAACATGACTCACCGTTTTGGCAATGACACCACCCCAACCCTCATCAAAAGCTCGCTTCATGACTGTATAGTTGGTGCCCGGTGGACCCGACCCGATCACGAATGGATTAGGCATATGCAACCCATTAACGGTGACACTCAAATCAGGTTCTTTGCCTGCCTCCACTGCAGCTATCACCCTCATGAAACCAACACGGTTTCTGCCGCCGCGAGTTCCCAGACGAGTCCTGGGACCAAACTCAGCCACCGAGTTCCTACCTGAAATCTGAGTCAAACTGATAGAAGCCATGATTGGTCAGTTCTCTTAACTGTAAAATCTATCTCTTCACAGTTGTGAGATTCGGAGAAACGTAATAATGTTTGAGATTGATTGAATCTGAGTGAAGCAACAAAAGCTGTGATTCAGAGGCAAACTTCTGCGTCGTCTTTATATTTACAAGAGTCGAGCTTTTGACTTTGTACTCGGATATGGAGAGAACATATACTTTTTGAGTAAATTTGTCGGAAGATATTACTAGGTACGTCCATCGAATATATAATGTGATGTTGCGCCTAAATAAGTGATCGGGAAAATAAGATAGTTACCGAACCGATAGCCATTCACAGATACTTACGTATAAAAAAAGAATACTTTAATTTAAATATTTAAATATTTTTTATTTTATATAAAAAATGATTATGTATAATTACGAGTGATAGTAACGTCGTCAAATCTGTAAATGATATTAGACTATATAAATTAATCAATTTTATCTAACTTAATAATAATAATAATTTAATGCAATTTCATTTATATTTTTAATATGAGAGTTGTCTATGTTTCAGTTTAGTTATACTAAAACATTATCTGGCTATATCAAATAATTAATTTTCAATTAACAAATAGTTATTAAAATTATAAAAGAAGTAATATATATTTTTCAGTGTGCACTAAATATTTAAAATGGAAAGAAAATATTGGATATAATTTTTACTGATTAACTCAAATATTTTCCAGATTCAAAAGAATCTCAGAAATATATTCAATTCAAGAATGAAACTCCCCTAAAAGACAAAGCAGAAATAAGCTGTTAAACGTGGGGCACGGTGGCTTGGCAAAAAACATGGGTTATTTTATGTATAGAGAATCGGAATCCAATAAGTCCGATTTTTATATTGCCACATAAATACTTTTTCTACAGTTGAATTATTTGTTATATCTGATTGAGATTTTAAAACTAGGACATCGTATTAGGATTTCCTCTTCCCACGCTCCCATCAGTGAATCCACCACGTTATTTACATTTAAAATAATTTCTTCTCAATAATCCCTATAAAACTTCGACACTTGCTTTCCTGTATACAAGCCTAGAATTGTGTGGATTTTGGCTTATACACTTGCTTTCCTGTATACAAGCCTAGAACTGTGTGGATTTTAGTTTATGTTTTCTGATAAGATATTTTTTCATAGGATAGAAATTTTGAGACCATAATAATTATAAATCAAGTTGAATAAGTTAAATTTATCATAATTTCAATTTAGAATTTTCGATTTTCCACACGTAGAATTCTTTGATAATTAAATAAAATATGGTGACTAAATTAATAAAGTAAAATTATAAAGTTTGGCACATATGATATTATTAAAAAAATTTCAAAAAAATAGGATCATTTATTTGAAAAATAAAATTCTAAATATATTAAATTATGTAGGTAAATCAAAAAAATATAAATAATAATTAAAAACTGACTACATGACTAGTATTTTATAACCGATTATAATTAATTTTGGTACAGTTGCAAATAGAATTTATTAGCAAGCCTTGCTCAATGATGAGAAATTCCCTTGTTGTGAATCTGTCCCGTTACCGATCTTTGTTTCCTCGCACTTTGATTTGTTGCTATCTTTTCTATTCTCTGTTGTCCCTTCCATTTCTAGATGTCTTCATCTTTTGACCCCTTTAATCACCCCAAGCCCGCTACCCCCTACCCAAATCTACCATCTTCATCACAGTTCCCTCTTTTACCTTAAATCTTGGTTCAAACGCCTCGTATTCCCTTCACCAAGGTTGATTAATCTCTCAAGCCCTCCTAGAGTAAAGTTCTAGGCGATCCTCCCTCTCTAGGCAGGTTGCGGTTCATACCCAATGCCCTTGAGGAAGGATGTGTTAATCCTCCTAAAGAAATGCTTATGTTCGGTGCTAAGAAATGGGCCTTAGTGGTAATTGGATTTTTCATAGAAAAACGGCTATCTTTTTCCTCAAGTCCATTTTTAAGCTCTAAAGAATTGGAAAAATTAGGGTTAGAAAATGTTCTGGTGAATGAAAATGATTGCTTCATTTTTAATTTCAACTCTAAAGACAATGCAAAGAAAATCTTGGAATTGAGTCCTTGACACATCTTTGAAAGGCCCCTATTTGTGCAAAAGTGAAGATCCGGGATCTCCTTGGATAAATCCAAACTGCAAACCATCCCTTTATGGGTTGACTTTCATAAAGTTCCCTTAGAGTTCTAGTTTGCGGAAGGGCTAAGTCACTTAGCCAGCACAATTGGCAAACCGGTAAGTATAGATCAAAATACTGCTAATATCCAAAGCTTTGGCTTCGCCTGAATCTACATTGAGGTAAACCTCCAGAAAAAGCTTCTAGATAATATTAGGCTAAAGAAACTAGATGAAAGGGGTATGATTAAGGAATTTATTCCGATTTCCTATGTATGGGAGCTTCAGAATCGTGAGCAGGTTCAAGTATGGCGTGAAAAATCAACAGGGAGCTTTCCATCGATCCCCCTGCTAATCCTATGGAAACTTCCAAGACTGTGACAAATAACAATGGTGATGTCACCCTAAAGGATACCCAGGCCTTGGTAAGTGTAGATCTTAAGTCTTCTCAACCCTTGATAGTACCTCTGCCTATAGAAGCTTAGTCTGTGGCTTACAATCTAACTCCTGTTTCTATAGAGGGTGAATGTGAGGTGAATAATCATACCCTAGCCGAAGAGACAATCACTCTTGCTGCTCCTGACCTCCTTGAAAAGGTCTCACAGAGGGATTGTTCCATCCCAGAGGGTGGTGACCTTTTAGTCCCTGTTCCTCTAATCTACTTGAATTATAGAGCATCATAGCAGGTCCCTAGTATCATTGAGTGGTCAATGACTCCTACACAAACTTCTTTATCTGTAAATGATAATGTGAGTTCCAAGTCTTGCTTCTTTCATACTGTTAAAGCTAGTCTACAAGTAAGTTACACAAGCCTTAAAAATAGCAAGAAGTCTAGAAAGAAGAAGAAACAAGCTACTCTTTTACTAGATTAATCTATTAATGTGGAATGTTAGAGGTCTCAAACAAACTCAGTAAACAGCATGTTCTCAAAGAACTGCTTGAGTAGTGGAATCTTTATTTTGTTGGTTTAATTGAAACTAAAATAAAGATAAAATGGTATAATCAAGGTCTCTAGTTTTTGAAAAAGGGATGGCCTATGCTTTCAAATCACAAACCTCACTATAATGGTAGAATTATGCTCTCTTTTGATCCTACTATATTTCAGCTACGAAACTAGTACTACTCTGAACAATTCATTCATTGTGAATTTGAGGTTTCTCCTTCCCATCAAGTGATGTATATTACTATGATTTATACTTATAACCTTAAGTTTCAGAGGAAAAAGCTTTAGTTGGATCTAGCTATGCTCCCCATCAGACCCGTCATCTCCTAGACTTTAACTGGGGATTTCAACTGTATTCTCTCAAGCTATGAATGCTAAAACCCATTCCAACATGTGAATCACATAAATGAAGATCTCTCTAACTTGTCCAAATACCTGGAAGTTGCTGACTTGAGATTTACTGGAAACTTTTTCACTTAGAATAACAATCAAGAAGGTAGCAAATTAATCTAGAAAAAGCTTGATCATTGTATGAGGAACTCGACCTGGATGGATTTATTCCCATTAAGCAGTGCTAACTTCTCTAACCTAATGACCTCTGATCACTCTCCTATTCACATCTACATTCTAAGCAGTATTGGACTAAGAAGAACAACTTTTAGATTCTTTAACTCTCTTCTCACTCATCCAAGCCCGCCCTTTGAAATCCAAAACTGCTTGTAAGTCAGAGTTTCTGAAATACAAACTTTTCAGTTTGCCCAATTCTTGAAAAGACTCAAGATCTGTCTAAGTCAAGTTCATAAAATAGATACAAATTCCTTGCTTTCAGAGAAACATAAGGCCTTTAAGCGGTTCAACAAGTGTCAATCCTATTTAGTATCTAATCTTACTGATCCTTTGGCCAGAACCAAAGCTACTCAAACCTTAGAAGAATATGTCTTTGTTGTTGAGGTGTTTAATTCCCAACTTTGTCAGAAATAAAGAATGCTCTGGTTGTGAGAAGGGAACCAAAACACAACTTTCTTTCACAAAGGCATCCAAGTTAGATGAAACTCCAACAAAATCATAGCTCTTTAAGATGTTTCAGGCGCTCTGATAAGAGATCAAAGAAAAATGAAAGATCTGGCTCAAATGTATCTCTAAAACAAACTTGGAATAGAAACTCCAATTCTTCCTCTTTCGGATGAGTTAATTAGACAACTGCATAATGCTTTTCTTGAAGAGCATAGAATTGATGTGATCAGGGAGGTTTGTCCCTAAGAAGTTAGAGAAACTCTATTTTCCATGCATCCCAATAAAGCTCTTGGACCAGATGGTTTTAATGTTCCGTTCTTTCAAAGAACCTTGGATCATACTAGCCTTATGTCGATCAACTTTGTTTAAGAATTTTTCACTAGTGGCTGAATGCTAAGAGAGTTGAACAAGACATACCTCTGTCCAATTCCCAAAGTTTCTAACCCTTCTTCTTTAAGTGACTTTAGACCAATTGCTTGTTGCAATGTGGTTTATAAGGTAATCGCTAAAATCCTAGCAAATCGTCTAAAAGGTTCTCTTCAAAAAAATTTCAACCCTCGTTAAACTACCTATGTGCAGGGGAAAAGTATAGGAGACATCATTATAATTGCTCAAGAAATTTTCAAGAGTTACGACATTAGTTGCTCCATCAAAAGTTATGCCTTCAAGATTGATTTCACCAAGGCTTATGATTTTATTAACTGATAGTTTCTCCTCAATGCTATGCATGCCATGAATTTCCCCAGCAAATTCATTAATTGGGTTCTAAACTGCATCACTACGGTTTCCTTCTCTTATCTAGTCAATGGGTAACCAGCAGGCATTGTTAAAGCTGCTCGAGTGCTTCGCCAAGGTGATCCTCTATCCCTTCTTCTATTCACTCTCTCTTTGGAATTTTTTTACAAGCTTGTCCAGCTCCTCATCTCCAAGGATACTAAGTTCAAGTATCATTTTCAGTGCAAGAAGCTAAATACTTTTAACCTTTCTTTTGTTGATGATTTATTGTTGCTATATGCTGCAAATCCTGACTTGATAAACTTATGTCTTCTTGCTCTCAATCAGTTTAAAAATTATTCTGGTCTATCTTTTAATCCCACTAAGAGTGCCTATTATTTTTCGATGGGTTCTCACCCCTCGACTAAGCTTGTAGTTTCCTCCGAAGGCATTCCTATATTGTAGTTACCTTTCAAATACCTTAGTGCTCCTATTACTTAGAAGAAGCCCTCATATACTAACTGCTTACCTCTTATTGAAAGAGTTTCCAGAAGAATGAACACCTGGTGCAATAGAGCACTCTTCTATAGAGGAAGTGCCCAACTTGCAATCTCAGTTCTAGGCCATTTTCATTCTTACTGGCTTGCTCACATAGCACTCCCTAAAGAGATTATCAAAACTATAGACAAGTTGATCTGCAACTTCATTTGGAATGGCAATAGTAATTATAATCAGTCGCCCAAAGTGAAGTGGGCTGATGTGTGCCTTCCAAAGAAAGCAGGAGGACTTGGCATACCATCTACCAAAGTTACTATCAAGGCTTGTTTAATCAAAAGACTGTGGTAGCTTTGCATTGATAAAGAAAACCTTTGGGTGCAGTGTGTTCATCAAGTTTTTTTAAAAGGTAAGAATATTTGGTCTGTGAGCCCTAACTCAAGTTGCATCTCTTGGTCTCTTAAGCAGGTTTTGCTTACTAGAGACTTTGCTCAAACCAACACCAATCATAAGGTTAGATATGGTAAGAATACTTCTTCTGGTTTGATCATTGGCATGACCTTGGATCTCTTTACAAAAGAGTCGATTTCTAGCCCCTCAGGTCAATCTTTCCATTTTTTATCACAATGCAGCAGTTTGTTTGTGGAAATAGGTGGACCTGGTCACTTCGAATTATCTTAGGAGCTCTCTTACTACAAAAATCTATGCCTTATCAGCCCTTTAATGAAGGTAATTAGGATGTTATCCTTTGGTTGCCTAACTTCAAACACATCTTCTCTATGTTTTCTTGTAGGAGCCTACTCATAGGAGATGTCAATCCCTTCCCATTTTACAAGTTGGTGTGGGATTCCAACCTTTCTCCAACCTATGCCTTTATTCTTTGACTTGCTGCTAAAACCAAACTTAGTATAAAAGATCGTCTCAAATTTCACATTCCCAACCATCTGTGTGAGCTGTGCAAGGTCAGTAATGAAGATCTCAACTATTTGTATTTCCAATGCAAATTCTCAGCAAGTTTGTGGATTCTCCTCCTTCACTCGTGTAGCATAAATTGCCCTAATTTAACTTAGACTGATATCTTAAACTGGGCTTTCCAATTGAAATGGTCTTACAAAGTTGATATAGCTTTATTTCGACTAGCTTTTGGAACGATAGTCTATACCATATGGTTAGAAAGAAACAACCGGCTCATAGGTCAAGAAGCTCCTATTATTGAAGCTATTACTCATCGGTTCATTTATCTAGTCAGGAAAGCAGTGATTGCTAAAGGGCTCCTAGCCAACATTTCTCCTACCTTATTACACAATTGGCATCAGTAAGTTGCTTTGGTCTGTCTTAGTAATTTATTCCTAGCAGCAATCTAAATTGATATGTCCCTCCCCTCGAAGATCCTGTGAATTCGATTGTCTTTGTTAATTGTTTCTTTTTATTGTAAACATTCTTTTTTTCAATGCATTTGCTTATTTAAAAAAAATTAATTATGATCAGTTTTATATAATATTATTATTTATATTATTAAAATAATAATAATAATAATTATTATTATATCTAAATATTCCCGTAATGATTTTAAAGAAACAAATGAACATGTTATATGATATTTAAAAACAAAAAGGAAAGAGAAGACAAGACAAGAAAAGCAACAGATGCACCGTGCACGACTCAATTCCTATGTAAATGTTTCTTTTCTTTCTTTTCTTTTCTTTTGGTGTGCGACACGTAGCCATTACCATTAGGTCAGTCGTTAAATGATTCCACACGAAATCATGAGCACTATAAACGACAATCCACAGCTCTCTGTCTGATTCTTTGTAAGATTATATGGGTCAACAACAAACTTAATACCGTCTGGCTTTGGTAGCTCGCAATACAATTAGGTGGCGTCCTAATCCTTCAATCTAATATTATATAATTTTGCAAACATATTTAGTGATTGAGAAACCAAAATTGTTCCCTTTTGCTGACAGCAACATCAACCCCCAGCTTTAAATTTAATTTCGAAACAATTCAGTACAGTAAGTCAATGACCTTAATCTTAAGTTATTTATGGATCTTTCGCATATAAAAACTAAAGATTAAAACGTAAATAATTAATTAAATTTTTATAGTTAAAAAATTATTTGATAAATTCTTAAAATTCCAAATTATTTTTATCTATTAACTTTTTTATTATTTTTGTCATACTTGTACTATCGATATACTAATTAAGCATGTCTACTTGACATATTTAATATATATATATATATATAATTGCCAAATTAGCACTTTGTTAGTTCATATGTGATAAAAATAACTATGGATTAAAAAGTAAATGCAATTTGAAACAGTAAAAATCTTTTAATAATTTATCAAATTACAATAATTTAATTAATTATTTACCAAATTAAAGAAACATAATATTACTTAACAGTATATAAAATATTGATTTTTATCTAAAATAACTTAAAACTATTAGCTAATATCACCTAAAGTCTGAGTAGTTTAATAAATTATTAATTACATCTTTATATTTCAAAATTATTAAATAGATATCTAAAATTTCAAATTATTTTTATTTATTAATATTTAATTATTTTTTTAAGAAATAATGGAATAGCAATGTAGCAATATGATATATTTCAAATGGGGACATGTATCGTTGAATTTATGTTAAATCACGGAAAAAAGTAATTTAAAATTTTAACGATTTATTTGATAGTTTTAAATTAAAGAGACTTAATTAATTTTTTATCAAATTATAAAAAATATTGATAATTTTAACCCAAAAAAATAATATCAATTTCGTTATGAATCGTTATGAAATAATAAAACTTCATCGATTATAGATTTTCATTCTTTATCTCATAATATTTGTCGTTAGTTTTCGGAGGTTATACAAGTCTCATGTTATTGATACTATACTGGTCTCGTGTTAACTCTACTAATGATAACTCACTCATTATTTTCAAAAGATTTTTTATTAAATACAAAATAAATATAATATAAAAAATTTCAATAGTTTTGAGAAGCTAATGGCCTTACGTCTAAAAATAAATAAATTTGTTGGAAAAAATGTTATGTAGTATTATGTAATCTAAAATAAAAATGTGATTCTAGTTTACATATAAAAATATTCGTCAATTAAGTGATAAGTTCTTGATATTTTTCCAGTTAAGTAATCAAATTTTAAAAATTTTCAATTGCGTGATTAACATTTAAAAAGTTAACCAGTTGAGTGAAAAAACTTAACGCCGTTAATCATTGATCAGACCCGACCTAATTCGGCTCAATAACCCTGATCCGACCCAGCCCATTTTAACTTTTTTTACCTCTTTTGGTTAATTTTATAAATATTAATCACTCAAGTGAAAAAAATTTTAAATCTTAGTTACTTACCTGAAAAATTAAAAAGTTATATTATTAACATATTTTGAAAATTTTAATATAGATTCATTTCATAAATAAATATTTTTACATAATATTTATAAATATTCTTAA
>JAOXYD010000007.1:6216656-6240227 GCA_028565735.1 Pinacopodium congolense
TATTTCCCCTAATTCTTCTTCTTTCTCTCTCTTTCTGCAATCTATAGTGCCTCATAGCCTTCCTATCATCTTCTTTCCCAAAAGAGTGGAGTGCGTGCAAAGCTGCAGAAAACATGGCACAATCGTGACAGGATGACCACTTTCTATCACCCTTGTGACAGGCTATGAGGGTGACAATAGAGCTGACTCCTGGACAGGTCAAACTCAGGTTTTTAAGTTATGGGACCCTCCTTTGGACAAATTTAAGGGCTCTAAACCCTATGAGCTTCCAACAATCATTTAGAAAACACGCAAAAGTGGAGAAATGGAGGGTTTAGTGGCCACCTAAAGGAAGCAACTCAATCTTCCTTGGTAAACACAAAGAGACTCCACATCTAGATTCTCCAGCTCTCTTTGAGTGATGAGGAGGACTTCAAAGCTTTATTTAGTTTATTTCTTCTTCTCTTTATTACTTTTTTGTATGGAAAACATGAATGTTGGTGGATTATTTGTTATTATGAGTGGCTAAATATTTTCTAAGAGTTGTTCTTAAAATATTTGTGGAATTCTTATGTTTTTTATTCAATGAAAGATGCTTTGTGATATTTATTGTGCTTATACCATTAAATAGACTCAGAGGATGAGTTTAGGCATTTGATTTAAATAGTTTAACTAGAGTTCACTCCTATTGGACCTATAAATATTCAAGTTTTTCCAAATAGTTAAAGAGAGATCTTAGCTATTTCCTAAAAATCACTTATAGGAGTGTTTAAAATCTGGTTGGTTGGTTAGGAGAAGTTGGTAAGTCTAGGGATAGCATACTTGATTCTAATCTATTTCATCTAGGGTCAACTAATTACGCCTTGAGAGAGGGTAATTAAGCATTAGGAAATCTTGGGTCAAGCATAATTAGATCAAGAACACAGGGGAAGCAAAATAGAGATAGAGTAACTCCTAATATCAAACATTGGTTATCAAATTTCCGCACTTTGCCCATTTAATTGTTCATTGTTAATTTGTTTTATTTTATTTTATTTTTCAATTTTTAGCATTTAAATTTTTTTCTTAAACAAAATAAAACCCGAATTAAGTGGTGACTAAACTCAATCTCTTTGGGAACGATATATGCTCTTTACTACAAGTCATGACTCGTATACTTGTGGTTTTGAGTGTAAAACAACTTTGATAGTTTTGTGAAATCATCAACAATCAATTAATAACAAAGTAGCAAGCTTAAGACTAACCAGTGATAAATACTTAAGAATTACTTCTATCTTTGTTTTGTTTTCCCCTCACCTTATTTATTTAATGATACTTGACCCTAGATATTCTATGGTTTTAACTACACTCTTTAGAGATCTAACTAGGCAACCCCAATTGAAATAGATATGAATTGAGTTTCAATCCCTTAATTTCTCAAAACTCTTCCCAACTACCTAATTAGATTTGAAGCAATAGTATGTAGAAATAATAAATAACTAAGACCTCTCTTCAATTTCCCATTAATCTAATGTTTATACGGCTATTATGCTACTAACTCTCATTGTATATTATAACACAAATATTCAATTTAATCTCTTCATTTAAATTAAGAATTGTAGCTTCAATGTCTTCCCCTTCTTGCCCTTAAACTAGAAAATTTAAGACTAGATTTATTCTTGAATTTTTTCGATTATCTTCTGTTTCTCTTGTTCTAACCACCTCTTTCTTATTTTTCTTTTTTCTTTAGGTAGTCCGTAGATAGAAGGTTCATAAATGATTTTTTTGGTTGCTAGAAGTGCACGATTGTGCACAACTCACTTTTTTAACTTCTTCTTCATCTTCTTCTTGGAGTACATTGCTTTAACTTAACATAAAAAAAGTTTTAATTATCCCCTCAAATAAGATCAAATCCTTTCCCTACATCACCAATCACCATACAAAACACTAATAAGAACATAAAACATAAATCTAGGTCCTAAACACATAATTATTACTCCATAAACACATAATAACAAACACTTTAAAAAAAACTCTAATAAACACCTATCAACTTCCCCATATTTAAGACTTTGCTTGTCCTTAAGCAAAACTAAAAACACAAAATAAAACAATAAAAAAACTATATTCCCATGTAACAATGGCGTAAATTTTATTTTAATTAGCTTACCTAAAAGTATTAATCATTTAAGAAGATCTAAAACACTAAATTATTCCATTTTCTTTCAAGTTCTTTGAATTGAATATACATATTAACTAAGATATTGATACCCTATTCTTACCTCTATACCACTTTTAAGCATGCACCAAATCTTATTTACCTAATTAAAAGGTAGGTTATCACAAAGTATTCACTTATGATAATGTGACAGCACTTCATATGAAGATCAACAAGCTTCACTTTTAATATGAGCAAAACACATTTAAATTAACTTTTAATGATCACCTAGTCTTTTGAAATGATGGTTAACACCTTGTCATGAATAATCCCTAGTTACTTAACTAGGTTACATTCTTTTGAGCTTGGTTAGAATGTCATTCTAGCCTTTTTACATGGCGGCAAATATTTTGATGTGAATGTCCCCTGGTTACTTAGCTATGTCATAACTCAAAATTGGGTACTAGTTCTATTATTAACCTTAATTTTAAATGAGGCTAGATGAATAATAAAATTTATATTCAATAATTGATCTCACTTTGCATTTATTTCACTTTAGAAATTTAGCCTACACCATTTCTTCCTAATCAATCAATTCTCATGAGAGATCACTAATGATGCCTACCAAATTAAGTTAAATTTACTATCAATGCATCCAAAAAAGTGTCATAAGTGGAAGCATAGATACAATATCCTAATTAATTTATATATTCAATGGAAATACACCTAAAATACAAACTTCACATGTTAATGCTTTTTTAGAACTTAAATAATGATGCTCACAGCTAAGCTCATTACTTTTAATTCTATGCCTTTGACACACACACACAAATGCACACTCTACAAAATGCAATAATATGCAACAAATGTGCACATAAACAACATAATTAATGACAAAACATAATGCATAAGAAAATTCTCAAGAAAAATCATCATTTAAATACATGCACTACTTCCCTATGCTTGAATAGCATATTATCCTCAATATGGGAAACAACACATAACCAAAACAAATAACATAATCACTGTAATAAAAAAATAAAAGAGAAAGGGATAAGAAAGCTTATGGGAATTTTAGGGGCACTGGTGTTGCCAAAGCAACTTAGACCCTTTTTTTTTTAAATAACTTCAACAATTTTTATACAAATTGGGTGTATAAGATAAAATGGTGCTCCTCTTGGCTTTTTCCTAGACCTATTTTTCACACTCCAAGCTACGGACATCCACCAAAATCACAAGCAATAAGATATAATACAAAACTTTTATTTGACTTATCAACATCAAGAAATCCTAAAATAAAACATTTAAAGATAACTTAAAGATTAAAATTGCAACAAACAATCACATGAACTTATAAAAACCTATCTAAGAACATAACATGCTAAATTTAAAGTCACTAGCTTAACCGTTCCAAAATCTTAATATTATCAAACAAAGGAAAGGAAAGAGACCAATTCCCTTTATTGTGAGAATACTCCTTAAAGATATGGTTTGCATATGTGTCCATTAACCTTGAATGTTTCACCATTACCATTCTCCGACTCTAGAACTCCATACTTGTATACTTAGGTAACCTTGAAAGGACCACTTTAACGTGACTTAAGCTTACCAAAAAACAACTTCAACCTAGAGGTACATAGCAACACCAAATCTCCATTCTTGAATTCCTTCTTGATGTAGCATTATGCAATCTTTGTAAGCATCATGTTCTATGCTCTAACTCTACGAGTAAGTGACAAGCCTTTCAATAAATAAGTTGTAAAGGGGTTATATTTGTAAGTGTCTTGAGGGCTATTTGATATGCCCTTAAGGCATCATCTACCTTTAATGCCTAAACCTTCCTTGAACCATTCACTATTTTCTCCATGATTCTTTTTAATTCTTAGTTAACAAACTAAACTTGACCACTTATTTGCATATCATAAAACCTAGCCACTTTAAGGTAGACCATATACCTCTTAAGAAGAGGTTCTAAGGACTTGCTATAAAAATACACTCCTCCATCACTTATGATTGCTCTTGGAACTCTAAACCTAATCCTCATGATAAATCTTTACCCTAATTTGCCATCATTAGGTGGAGTTTCCATTTCTTTAGCCCATCTAGAGAGGTAGTCCATAGTAAATAGAATGCATGTGTTCCTTAAGGAAGATGGAAAGAATCTCATAAATTTTAATCCTCATACATCAAAAAATTTAACCTCTAAGATGTTAGATAGGGGCATCTCAACTTTCTTTGCAACATTCCTAACTTTTTGGAATCTATCAAAATTCATCCTAATGTATTCATGAGCATCTTTGAACAAGTTGGGCTAAAAGAATATACTCGTCAATACACGAGTTGCCATCTTATTCACTCTATAATAACCTACATAAGAAGAATTATGATAATGAGTTAGTATTTTAAGCATCTCTTCCTCTGTAACACATATAAGAATCAATCCATTAGAGAAAAATTTATAAAGAGTAGTTTCATCCCATCAACAATGAGTTCACTTAAATAAAAAATCGCTTCCCTTATTGAAAGCACAAGTTAAGGGGAAGAATACCACCTATAACATAAGTTATTATATTAGTAAACCATGGAACAATTAGGTGGTTTACCATTATCAAAGATTTATCAGGAAATTTCTCGTTGATCTCTACACCTTATTGTACCTTCCCTTCAAGACATTATAGGCCACTTACGACCAAGTTTTCTGCTCCTTTATTATCTCTAATCTCTATATCAAACTCTTATAGAAACAATGTCCTCTAGATTACTCTTGGCTTTGCATCTTTCTTGGAAAAGAGGTATCTCAACTCTACATAGTTTCTATAGATTATTACTTTTAAGCCTAAAATATAAGACCAAAACTTGTCATATGCAAATATCACTACTAACTACTTTGATCAAATCACAAATTTTTAGATTTAACATATAAAGACAAAGAAAGAAATGAAGAGAAGAAAAGAATTGCAGCTTGGATTTCTTCCCCTTCTTACCCTTATTTTGGAAAATCTTAAGCTTGAGTTGTCTTTTGTATTTTTCCTATTTTGATCTTGTGTTTCTCTTATTCTAGCTGCCTCTTTCTTCTTTTTCTTTTTCCTTAAATATGTTCTAACCCTTTTTGGGTGGCTCTTAGGGGTCTTCACTTTTTTTGTGGAAATAGCTTCAAATAATCAAAATCACATAAATTTCATGTCCTAGTACTTTCTAGTCAATGTATAATCGTTCAGACATAATTTTTTTGATTACTAGATTGTGTAGAGCCCCCTTTTATAGCTTCTTCTTCATCTTTTTCTAGGAGTTCCTTAATTTAACTCAACATCAAAATACAACAAATATCCCTTCAAATAATATCATCCTTGCTATACATTTTCGATCATCATAGAAAACACACAAAACACTAACAAGAATATAAATATAAGTGCTAAGCACATAACTATCATTCTAAAGACACCTAACAACAACACTATTTACAACCTAGAAAATCCATTATAATACCCACCTATCACATCGTATCTAAATAAGATCTCTCACACTTAGGATTATAATCCTTACTAATGGTAGCCTTAGAATAATCCATGCAACATCTTGAAAAAAAATATAAATGTTGGTAAAGCAAACTTCATTTAACCCACTAGCCTAAGAGTCACATTAGCAATAATAAGTTCCACCATTATCGTCTCATAAACCCTTAATTGTGATGTTGTGAATGCTCATTGGTTTATAGGTTGATTAAGGCTTAGTTTTATACGGCTTACATCGATTGAAAATTTGGGATCAGTAAATACTGAATCACTATGCAACATATCCTTCTGATACTCATATACTAGGTACTCCTAATGAAGTAGATAAAAAGGAATAAGTGGTTGCTTTATGAAAAGGTACTAAAAACTTGTTGTGGTTGCTTTATGAAAATTTACTAAAAACTTTTTGTGATTGATCTAGTTACTTGACTTAAATCAATCATTTAACACACTCAAATTCAATCTTAATTCAAGACCAATTTATTGGCAAGTACACCAACCAACAAGTAGTATAGTGGATTCAATTGGGAAAAATATTATAAGGTATTATAAAAACTTGTGGTTACTTTATGAAAAGTACTAAAATTTTTTTGTGGTTAATCTAGTTACCTGACTTAAATCAATCATTTAACACACTCAAATTCAATCTCAATTCAAGACCAATTTATTGGCAAGTGCACCAACCAATAAGTAGTATGGTGGATTCAATTGAGTTTGGATGTTGATCCTATAGGAAAAATATTATAAGTACTAGGTCCTCAAATCAAAATTATCTAGAGAAGTATAAATAATTGCATTACCAAATTAAAAACTACTAAATTAACATAAATAAATCCATTCAATGCAAAGGAGATGAACAATGAATTTAATAATTACCTAATTGAATTGATTAGATAAGGTTTAGGCTGTAATGACTTAATATTATTTGGTATGTGATGCCTTTACAAAATCAAGAAAACGTTGTGATTAAGACTATCCCTTTTCTTTATTGGTCTTATCTTACAGTTTAGTCATTAAACAAACTTAGGCAATAGGCATAAGATCAAAAATTTTAATACAAAATTTCCTTATTTCTATGTTAATACTGTTACAATTGACTAGAGTTTGGTAATTGTTGATTTAAACCATTTTCTTTACTTATTTTTCCAATAACTAAGGTAGATTTCTTGGATTTTTAATTATCTAATGACTCTTTCTTATGTGGCTAACTTATAAAAGAGATTTAGGCTCTCAAATAAATAAACATCATCATCCAACATGCATAAAAAAACTCAATTAAAGCATTTTCTAGCTTACCTTAGCTAGAAAGAGATTAAAACCACATATTAATTAAAGAACAAAAGATATAGAACTTAAACAACATATCCTTGATTAATTCAAATAAAAAAGTAAGATATAATGAATTAAAGAGTAAAAATAAAACCAAATCACATCTCCAAATGGCCTCTAACTCTTAATCATACATTTTAACCTCTGGAATCCTTAAAATCAAGCTTAAATCTCTAACAAAAAAGATTAAAAATAAAATATGTAACTAAAACCTAACCTAAAGAGAGAAACATGAAAATTGGAGAAAAGGAATGAATTTGGTAGTTGTAAACATGTTCTCCTATTGCTTATAAATTGTCTTATATGTCTTGATAAGGGTAGTTATATGTTAGAAGCAAGTTTGTATGAAAATCATCAAGAATCCAGCTAGAAAAACGTGTTTGTAGATATCAAGGGAGCTTGAAGTCAAGGACCAGTACCTTTAATAGCTATCGTTAATCTTATATATATAGGGTGGACATCAACGAGTGTTATTAGAGATCGATGGTGGCCCTATTGAACCCACGTTGAACTCCCATATAGACATCAATGGTAGGTTACATAATACCATCAACAACACCATTAATGAACATTGATCTCTTAAAAAATGTTCCAAACTTGATTCTTTTTACACTATTCATCATATTTGAATATTAACCTATAAATTAAAAATTTTCAAACATAAATTGGATATTTCAACATCCAAGTACTAGTAAATTTATATCAAATTTTATTAAATAAAAAGTATAAACTATAATCCTATCAATGATTTGAGGGTGAGTGGTCTAACTGAGGTTCGATTTGCTAATACTCGCATTCTTTATAAGATGTTACATGGCCTAAGAATTCTTTCGAGTGTATTGCTAGCTATATTCAATATACCACACATGAGTGATGTTTTTACTTCCCAAGCTTTTTGAGGATGATCTTTCAAGTAGCAAGAATTAGTTTTTAGAGAGAGGTGTCTGTGTAGTCTACTGAAGCTTTAATAATCACATACCCCATACATAAGTTATGGAACTATGCAAAAATTGTAAGATGTTAGCATAACTTACAACTTAATCCCTTATGAGCAAATGAGAGGTCCTAGGACCCTACTATCCCAGTTTCGATACTTTAGAAGGATAGTAGGGAGGCTACATCTTTGGTAGACACATCGAGTCCCCACCCTCCACCAGCAACTACAACATCCACTTTCGGGCCTACTAGCTCCTCCCTGCTGCTATTTGGAGATTTTTTTAAGGATGGAGACTAAGATGGGTGATTTAGAGCTTTATATGGGTTGCATGTAGACTTAAATAGATCACATGGAGAGCTAGATACATCAGTTAACAAACCATCATAATCTAGGGATTCTGGACCGAAGCCTTAGGACCTTTGATAATTGTACAGGTTAACTTTATTCCTTTTATTATTTTTGTTTTAATGATGTTTATTTTGTATTTTAATGCTCCTAGATGCACTCATTGATTATATATATGTATGTGTGTGTGTGTGTGATGTTGGAGCTTTCTTATTCCCATGTGTCTATTATATATTTTTATGCTTTTTTTAATATTTTCATATTCATTACAAAAGTCTCCCACGTGGATTTAGCTAATTCTTACATATATAATCTCATATTTAAGGGTGTATTCTAATGTTGGTTGGTTTAATACTTAATAAGCTTCAATAATTTAATCAATTAACATTCAACTCAAATCCAATGCAAAACCAACTTACAACAGTGTACTGATCAACAAGTAATAAAGTGGATCATTTTTATGACTCCAAAATTTCGAACCCATGGGAAATTAGGATGATTACTAAGGAAATCAGATTACAATTATCTAGGGAGCTCAATATTGTTAAATTAAAAGGGGTAAAACTACGAAATTAACTTAAAAACAACTAAGACAACCTAAAAAATTCCAAACATTGCTATGGATTCCAAGTTGAATTAAGAATACCAAATTGACTATTTAACTAAGGCTTATGCTTTAAATGGCTTAATTGAGTTATGGAAAGCACTGAAATGCCTAATCTAGGATCTTCACTAAATCAAAACAATGCTATAGCTAAGACAATGTATTGTCTCTAAAAATCCTAAATTGAAGTTTGGTTATTCATTTAATTAATGGGGACTAGGCTTAAAGTTCAAGAAGTTCTAATACTAAATTCCATATTTAAGATTAGCACCCTCATAATTAACTAAGGTAAATTTTTCAGATCCTTGATTTAAATCATATTGTTTACTGATTTTTCTAATGATTAATGTAGATTTCTCGAGTCCTTAAACATCCAAAATTTTATCTTAAGTGATCAAGTTAAGACAAGCTTTAAGAACTCATATAAAATAAGATTATCATTCAATCATACGATAAAAAATGTTTCAATCAATTTAAGAACTTGACCTTAGCTAGAAATTAGTTTAAAACATCATATATATGCAAGAATATTTTGATCTATCTTTAAGGCACATGTTCTTGAATAAATATAAACAAAGAGTAAGAAATAAGTATATAAAAAAAAAGGGTTTAGATTTCACCTAATGATATTCCAAAATGATAGATAACCTTCAATCACCTTAAAAAACTCTTGTAAATTCTTAAAACATCCTAAAAATACCTTGAAACAATTTTGAAAAAGAAAAGAGAAGAAAAAAACCTATCTAAAGAAAGAGAAGGATAAACCTTACGCTAAATCTTAGATTTTGCAACCTAAATTTGGCCTCTCTTTTTTAACTGCAAGTGGGAAGCAAGTGGATAACTTGTAGTCAATTAAAATTGAAGAACTAGATAGAAATGTCTCGACTACTACTTAAGCAGCACTTGAAAGGAGTTAAATGGCATCATTTAAATACCACAATTTGACTCCAAATGTTAACTTAAACGTGAGTCTAGAAGGATTAAATACAGGTTGGCTATAGACCCATGTTTTACTCTATTTTTCATCCCTTTTCTTGATTTTCACTTTAATTTGATGTTATCCTGCAAATTAAACACTTCAAAACATAAATAAAACATTTTAACATCAAAATAAGGGTGAATTTGAATCAAAATATCAAGGAAAATCATATGAAATGGACCCCTATCATATTCCTATTCCTATCTTTCCTCTATGTGCTTCTATTTTGATTTTAGAGCATTGAAGATAATGTTCATATTAAGTGTGGGGAAGAGAAATAAAATTAGGAGTGATTTTCTTACATTTACATTTTCTATGAATTTAAAAGTGAATTCAATTTTCTCATGATTTTTTCAATAACTAATAATTTGTGGAAAAAATTTTCTTTTATAACATATTATTAAAATTATTCTCTACGATTTTGATTATCTTAGTAATTGAAGATGTTCATATGATTAATTATAAGCATTGATGAACAAGTGGTTTTAACCTACTTTGTGTCCTTGTAAGATGGATACTTGGTTCTTATTAGGATTTTCTATATGTAAGTTATATTTGCATAGGTTATTATGTTACTTATTTTAAGTATGCTTATCATCAGAAAATAACAGAAAATGAAAAAAGTGTTTAATTTTTGTATTATTGTGAATAAGTGAGCAAAATTTAAATTCATTTAACTGGCTTTGTAACAAAAGGTTGAAGTTAAAGAGTGGTGTTAGTAACTAGTTGATACACGTTACTTAGTTGAGTAATCGAGAGTATTCATAATAAGATGTTTACTTTCACATCAAAAGACTAAGTGACTTCTCAATTAATTCATAAAAAGCTAACGACTTAAGTTTAATTTAATTAATAAATAAGTTAAGTGAATGTGTTTGAATATTAAAGCACATTACTTTTTTTATATTCATTTTATGCATGGATTTGAATTTTGTTAATTAATTTGAATTTTGAAAAGCATAAACTAAATTAAACCTATTTGTAAGTTGATATAAGTAGTCGGTTACATGACATCTTAATGATCTTTGATGATTAAATGATTAATGGCAAAGTTTCAATGTTTATGTTTGATAAGATGGATTATTTTCTTATAATTATTTTCTTTTAAATAATTATTAGTGAATTAAGTTACTTGAGGACAAGTAATAGTTCAAGTGTAGAGGAATTGATAAGGATGCAATCTTATAGAGTATTATGATATCATTTGGTGTATATTTACCCCTATTTCGATTATTATTATCCAATTTATTTTCATAATTGATTATTTTGTAGGTTTTTCCCAAAATTAGAAGAATTGTGCTAAATGGATCCAGTGTGAAGCTTATTTTAAAAAATCGACATCTATAATTAACGGTACTATTGATGTTATACAAAACCACCACTCTAGTTTTTAAGGAGATCAACTTAACCTTATAACGACACTGTTGAAAGTTATTGTTGTTTAATACAAATGTTTAGAATAGTATATTAAAGTTAAAGTATAATAGCTCCATTAATTTGTGGTACCAAAAGCCATTGAAGTCTTTAGAGGCATAACCTATAAAGGATTTCAAGGACTTTTTGGACAATTCATTGTGTAATCAACCTTAACCCTACTTGAGAAGTGTGAGGATATTAGAAGACCTAGTAACAAATATTTAGAGCTTATTTTCTTTTGAATTATTCTTAATTTTCTCTCTTTCAATTTAGTTTAAGTTTTAGGTAGTTTGTAACTTTCAATTGCTTGTATTGGAGATTTCAAGCACTTTTACAGATTCAAGGAGTTGAAGAAACATGATTCTGAGTTCATTTTTAATTGGAGACAAATCTAATGCATTTTAAACTCATTATTTCATGTATTTTGACTCCTTTTTATTTTTAATTGATATGCATATTCTTATTATTTAATACTTGATGTTATATAATTATTATATGTAACTAAATTTCTATTAGCCAAGCTAGGTTAGTAGATGTCTTAACTGAGTGATTTTTCAGGTATTAAGTTAAACTTAAGGAGGATTCAACCTTTATTTTGATGATAACAAAACATATATTCTACAAATTGTTTAAAACATATATTCTACAAATTGTTTAAGTGTTTGATGTAAGATTAAAAGATAAGTTATATGATGATGAAAGATTGGACTTTAATTATTAGTTTTGTGCAAGATTTATATATTGGAGTTGTGTATAAACTTAATGCTTCACATTTCTTGTACATCTCATGTTTTCCATTATATTTATACATTCCATACCTATTTCTGAACACTAAATTTATTTTTCATTGATTCCTTAAGATCTTAAAAGTGTTATGAATCAATATTTACCATTTAATTATGTTTCTAGATTAATTTTTCTTTTTTATAAGGTAAACTATTAGGATTATTATCTATTCAATATATTTTTTAGAATTTCTAGTTGAGTTTTAGTGTGTTTAATTGATTTTTTGTGTTTTTTATGTCCCTAAGAAGTGCCTAAATGTTTTCCATTTGATTATACTCTTAGTTGATTCGTTTTGCATAAAAAGTTTAAAACACTAAGCTATCTTGACTTCTAGATTTTTAGTTTTTCACATATCTTTATATTTAATGTTTTAAATATGATTCTTAAGCTATTAAACCATTATATTCTATTTTATTAGGGTTTACAAAGGGTCATTTTGAATTAATTTTATTTTTATACACTAAAGAGTCCTTAGTTTATTATGCTTCAAGTGAAATATCTTTATAAGTGTGTTTTTATTTTCATTTATGGGTTAAATTGTATATGTTCCCTCTTTGCCTTTTTTAAAAAAATTTTGAGGTTGCTCTTTACCTTCTAAGTGAAAACAAGATTTTGCATAGGCTGCTCCTTGTCTTAAAAAGATTAATATAAGGTTTCTCTTCACCTTCAATAAAGAATATTGGATTTGTAAGATATAAGGTTTCTCTTCACCTTCAATAAAGAATATTGGATTTGTAAGGTTTTTTCTTCTCCGATTGAAGAAGATTTGTAAATTGATACATTGGTAATAGTGCAAAATTCATCATCGTTGGTATTAGGAGTAGAGTAGGAAACGTTAGTATTATTGAACTAATAAATCTTTGTGTCTTCTCTCTTTCTTAGACTCCTCATTGTGTTATTGAATGTGTAATTGATTTGGATAGCTTGACATTTGTATTATTGTAAATTGAAAGATTAGTACTTATATCTTTGATATATTCTTATTCTATAGTTCATTGGGATATTAAAATTTATGGACATTTCTATCATTTTGAAAGATCATTTATACACATATTATTAATAATTAAGTGATTGTTTTATACTTGTGTTGTGTTAATTTGATTCCACGTTACATTTGGTTGGTTTTGGCTTAGGAACTTTCTTTGGTTTTGGATTTGCTTAAGTTGTTTAAAATTTCAGATTCAGTTCAAATTTATAGAATTCTCAATTCAATCCACCCTCCCTATTGGAATTTTAGGATTAAACTTCCTTATCATTAAGTTTGTCACCCAAGTTTTGTTACATGATCAAATTGTGAAAAAGGACTAATAGTGATCAGGCATTATTTTAATAATAATTGTGCCTTAATTCAGTGAAGATATCCTAGATTAGGCAATTAAATCACTTTTCACTAAATTAATTCATTGAACATTAAAAACCTTAGCTATACATTGGATTTGGTAATTCTTATAAGTTGTTTTGATTTCTTTTCATTAATTGAAAGTGGGTTAGTTTAAATTAATAGTTTTTATTTTAATTAATCAATTATTTGAATTAGAACTAATTAGTAGTTACATTTATATCTTTTTGGGAATGATACTTGGATTCCATTAAATCCATTATATTATTTTTTTGATAGGTATACCTGCCTTAGGTTAGTCATAGGATAAAATTGAGATAAAAAGATTAGTATAGGTAGACCACAATAGCCACCAAGAGAGAAAGGATGAATTCTAAGCCATTTTTACAAGGTTTTTGAGAAAATTGAAGAAGCAAATTGGATCCAAACATCAAGATTACAATATCAAGATTTAAGTTCCAGAACTTTTAATATAAGTTTCAAAGAGTTAAGCGTCATGAGAATGAGCTTCCAAACCTTTCTTTCTTTTATTATTGTTGTTGTGTTCTTTTATCATGTTTAGGAACTAAATTTTTATAAGGTCTAGATGTTTATGAAAAAGGTATATTATGAATTATTTTTACTTTGCAATTCTAGAATTTGTGAAATAAATTTATCTATGGAATAATTGACTTGGTTTCGATTTCTATATGAATTTAAATGTCAATTCTATGTTTGATTTTATGTATTTAGATCGAGATATCATCTATATGAATAGATTAATCTAGAGGCAATGAGTCTTATATGAAGATCTAAAGAAACATTTACTTAAGGCTTGTAGATTATGCGTGAATCTATTCAAAACAATAGCTTTTGTAGTTCATAGCAATTCTTCCAATTGATGTATTGATTAAAGAGAACCTTTAATTAATTTATCAAGAGGAGAGAAATTGTGTAACTCAAGAGAGAGTATGATTCACTTAATGGAATCTACAGTCTAAGTAAATCTAGAAAATCTGATGAATCGAAGTTTAACAATGAACATAAACATATCTTGGGGGTTACTCATTTAGGTCTTAGCTCCTTTAATTAAATCTTTAATCTAATGAATTTCCTTTGGATTCTTAATTAGTTTTTTAGTTAATTTAGTTAGTTTATTATCAAATAAATAATAAATTTGGATGGGTTAGATAGTGAAGAAAGGAAAATTACTAGTAGTTTATTATTTTCCTCATGAGAATAACAATCTAGACTCTTAATAGCTAAACTATTATATAATAGGTGCACTTGCCTATTAGTAGTCTTATCATTATTTGTTTTAAGATTTAAGATTTTATTTTATTTTAAAACTTATTAATATACTCAGACTTAAATAAACAATTTTTTTTGTGTTGTTGCCAGGGACTATTAATGGATATTAGGAAAATTTGATCATTATAGGCTAACCATTTCTGTTTTTATTTGTTTCATTTTTTTACATCTTTATTTTTCTGTGTAATTTTCTTGGAACTCTTCTTCTCTTAATCTCTTATTTGATCTTTTGATTTTAGGCTCAGGTATTTTGTTTTATGATGAGAATTCAATCCACAGATCTATAAGCACCTGGTCCTAAAGTTAAGAGAACTTTTTGTACATATTAAGGTTTAACCAACCAAACTAAAATCTATAATGGATGGAGAATTTGGACTACGAGCTCAACTAACTATTGGGGATTTATCGAGACCTTCACTCCAGGGTACTGAATTAAGCATATGTAAATCGAGGGTGGAAGCAACCAACTTTAAGAGTAAGCCACAAATGATTCAAATACTCCAAAACTATGTATAATTTGGGGGTTGCCAGATGAAGACTTGAATGCACACATAATGAACTTTTTAGGGATATGTTACACTTCCAAACCAGATGGAGTATTAAAGGATGTAATCAGACTCAAATTGTTTCCATTCACATTAAGTAGAATCAAGTCGTGGTTGAATTCGAATCCTCCAAGTTTCATTATCTCATGGAACCATCTTGTTGAGAAGTTTTTGACGAGCTACTTCCCATCGTCTAGATTGGCTAATTTCATAATGACATTATATCCTTCCAGCAATGGAATCAAGAGACCTTATATGATTTATGGAAGAGACATAATGAAATTTTAAAGAAGTGCCCTGAACATGGCTTTGACTTGGGGCTATTAATACAAACGTTCCATGGTAGCCTAAGCTATAACGGCAAACAACTCATTGAAACATCCTCTAGAGGGACTATGAGTTTCAAGACACCAGAACAGGTTCAGAAGCTCATTAAAAATATTACTATAGATAATTGTTACTGGGAAAACACATGCTAAAGGACTAAACCAAGTGGATGGGTTCACAATATTAATGTAGTCACTTCATTAGAAGCCAACGTTGATGACCTTACATGAAATTTGCATCAACTTAGGTTATGAGCTACAATGGAAGGTGGCAACTAAATCATGAGTTCTAAGAAACAAGATGTAGAGGGCAAATTGAACAGGTTGATTACGTTGGGAATAGGTGGAGCAACCTATATAGTAATACCTATAACTTAGGGTGGAGGAATCACCTTAATTTATCACAATCGGATTAAGGCCAATAGAGACAGAAACATCCTCTAGATTTTCAACTCCAATAACAACAACTTAGGCAACATATTTTGGAGGAGTTTCTAGTTAAATATATCACAACTTCAGGTGCATGCTTTTAAAATATCAAGGCATCAATAAAGAACTTAGAAAATCAAATCGAGAAATTGGTGAAAAGTGTATTAAAGAGATCACCAGATACCTTGCGAAGAAACACAAAGAAGAATCCAAGGGAACAGGCTCATATAGTCTATATGAAGGAAATAAGGAGGAAAGGTTAGTTGAAGAAGATGCTAAAGAGATTAAGGAGAAAAGAATTAAGGAATAAACTGAACAAGAGAGGATTCAGAATCAAAATAGAGAAGAAGAAAAGAAAAAAGAAAGTATTTGAGGAGAACAATCTGCAAATACCATATCATAGAAAGATATACATGGGAAAGTAAGAGGCCAATGCAGGTAAATCTCTAAACCCTACTAAGAATTCACATGTTAATATGCCTTTATGTAATGTCTTTTATAGGAACTAAAATATGCTAAGATTGTGATTGGTCTCCTATTAATAAAAAAGTAAAAGGGCTCTTTGAAGAAGATGATGAATGAGGAAAGTGTAGCAATATTTGTAGGAAAGATAACACAAAAGTTAAAAGATCTAGGGTTTTTTTTTAATCCCTTATACTATTAGTAGCATGCGTCTGAGTGAAACACTAAGTTATTTAGAAGCTAGAATAAATCTAATGTTGCATAAGTTAAGATTAGAGATTATGAAGCCTACTAGGATGAGTATTTAATTAACGGACTGATCTATTAAGTATCATATGGGTATAGTTGAAGACGTGCCTATAAAAGTGGATAAATTTAGATTTCCTATTAATTTTTCAATCTTAGATATGTCGGACTTAGGATGAGATACCTTTGATTCTTGGCAAGCTATGTCTAGCATCCTTACAAGCTTTAATCGATGTTCTAGGAAAAAAAATTAACTCTTAAGATCGAAGATGAATTCATTCCCTTTTTTAATGATTAAATAGTGAAGTCTTCTTTAAATGAAAAACTATTTTCTTCTTCTTTAAACATGTATAATGATGGAACTCTCAGTGTTTTGTAGGAGGGTGAAAAACATGAGCCACCAGAGTTTGAATTGTTTATTAGACTTGGCAACGAGCAACAAGTAGTAAAGAAGAGGCATATCCTTAACGTGAAGGAGCTTGATGAAAGGAGGAAGGAAGATAACAAGGATGATAAGAGCTTTAAGGAAAAGGCTAAGAAGAAAAAGTGTGTTCTATCCAAGAGAATTGACAATAAATGAACCAAATGAGGTCATTGAGTTTACGATGTTAAAAAAGCACTTGTTGATAGGTAACCCAACATTTATCTTACTTATTTTGTTTGTTTTTAAATTTTTGTTTTGGAATTAACTGCATTTAGGTTTGCATTTTGGCATACTTTGGTTGACTCACTTGCATATAAATTTTCTTTTATGTTTCTTTGGCATTTTGATCAATCTTGGTTGCTAATTCATGTTTATTGTAAATGATGTTATGTAAGATTAAATTAGAGAGGCTTTGGAACATAAATTGAGTGAAAATTTTCATAGTTTTATAAAATTGTATAGAAGGTTCTATAGCCTAGACCATGGCTTAACCCCATGATATTTAGGTGGAAGGGATCACAGCCTAAGTTATGGTTATGACCCAAACTATGATAGGCACGAGTTCTAGGTTTTAAAACTTGCCAACCCCAGTTTTCTCCCTTGTTTTCACTCTTCTCTCATCTCTATCCCTATCCTCTCACCTCTTATCACTTACCTAGCCTCAAATCCACCTTTTAACTTCACAATTTTTTCATCAAATCAACAAGGCATTTCTTCTTTCCTTCATTGAACACATAAAAATTGGGATTTATCTTTTAAACTAGGGTTTAAACATGAATAAGGCTTCCTTAGTTATTTTTATGTGAATTTCCATCAATGTTGAAGTTATTTGATGATCTAAGATGTCCTAGCATGTAAAAAATCACTTTTTTTTCATTTCCCATCTACCTATGAGTTGATTCACATGAGTTTTCATGTGGGTGAATAGTGTTGTGAAAAATTGATGTCTTTATCTTTCATAAATTGTGGTTTTAATGTTTTGTTTGAGTTGTTTGTAAATTTTTTATGCTTAAGGGACTCATGAAATCACTTGTGATGTTAAACACTCTATAGGAACTCGTTTTAAACCAATTTAGATGCATATTAAGGCTCTGAATGTTTATGGACTTTAGAATTGATATACATAATGCTTAAATTGGATAAGGATAACATGTGTTCTTTTAATTGAGATTGGTATTTTCATAGGTGAGTAAAGGAGTTTACACGTTACTTGTGATTTATGATCATCACACTTAAATTGTTAGTAGTTTAAGGGTGATTTTTTGGACAGTTCATCTTAAAACTGATATTTTTATTATGAGTTAACTCTTAATTATGGTATTTTAATCCAATTAATTTTTTTGATTTATTAAATTCAAAACAGCTCTTGATTGATTTCTAACCCTTAACATTTCTTTTTTTTGTACGAATTGCATGTGTTTAATGATCCTTATGTATAACATCAGGTTTTTAAGGACATTTCATATAGATTGTTATGTCAATTTGAAATAGTGTGTAGTTTAATGTTTAAATATGTGAGAGAATGTGGTTGTTAATAAAATGAGTATAAATTTTTAGTCCACTAAGTTTGTACTAATAACAAAGTTGAAATTTTTTAATGAAAGACTTAGCTAAGTAATTAGGAGTGTTCATAATAAAGTGTTCATCTTACATTAAAAGATTAAATAACTTCACAAACAAAGTAAAAGAAGTATCTTAATTGAGTAATCGAAAATCATGACAAAGCATTTTCCTTCACATCAAAAGACTAAATGAACTCTTCATAAATGCTCTAATAGAATTTTAATTTTGTTTTGTTTTGGTTAAATATCCTTGACTCAGTTTGTAGATCATAATGACTGATCTGAAATTTATGTTGCATTAATAATTGTCTTTAATAAGTGTCATTTACCAAACCTTCAGGAGATGACGCACACTTCAATAAATAGATAGATGAAAAGTACTAACTTGATTGCATACGACTGGTAAAGAAACCACACGGCACAGTAGCTTCCATACAAAGGATCAATAAAAAATATATATAGTTGTTTACAAAGGATCAATCAAAAAAATAATATTTGCAACACCACCATACAGGTTATCAACATCAATAACGTGACTGATACAATCCACACAATCAAGCCAAACACACTGTTTTCTGAAAAACATTATCTCTCTGCTTGTGTTCAAATCTAATTATAAACGACTAGCTGCAAACCTATGGAACTCCACCTTTGCACATGACCCTATTGGTTAGGTCCTAGAAGAGCTAGAAGGAATGCCCTGTAATGGCCAGATGTGTCCGAGTGAACTGCATCATTCAACGTCTTCTTGTACTTCTTCAGGTACTCCGCTTTTATATATTGCATATCAATCTCAGTCCTTGTCACGATTACTCTCACAAGCGCAGTGTCATTGGTCCCCAGACCTTTCATCGCTTTATGCAACACCTGCAATTCATGAAGAAAAATATAATAACTTGGACTTCCACCCACAATTCCGTTTCTACAGAGATACCAGAATTATAGTTTAAGAGAAAAAGGAATGCCATTAGCACAAGTTTTTGGGCAATCCTAGTATGATAAATGCATAAAGTGGGTCTTGATGGTAGAAAACAAAGTAAAAAATTAGCATTCCAATGGAGCATAGGATCAACCTACGAACAATATTATCTTATATAAGAGAGAATCACAGATGAAAACATTCTTAAATCCTCAAGTTGCAAAATCTCCAGTCCATGTGGCCAAATTTAAGTTAAAGCTTCTACATAATATTCTCCCTTTTCATTATCAACCTTCACATATGATCTTTTAATTGAGACAGTTATAAAACATGAAGCAAAGAATACCATAACACAAGTTAAGCTCATTGGTCATATGACTCAGTATTATCTGTATTCACGGTCACCAATAAGTCAGTTAAACAATATGACCCTTCTAAACAAGAGCTGATATCAAAGTATCTCTTTATGATACCAATAAGAACAAGAACTATTAATTATGCTGAATGGTGAAATTTTTACCTTGGCAAAGTACCGTGCAGGATTTTCTGAGCATTGCAAAATTGTCAATAGACCATGTTTAAAATGTCCTGATGTTTCCCTTTTTACTGCCTGTTTTAGTTTGAATTAGATTTCACATCATAAAAATGTTTTAAAAAATGAATAATAGGATTTAAAAATGTTTACCTTCTTCAGTGAATTTCCATACAAGTTATTGTAAGCAAAACTAACAGCAGCCAAATGGGCAGCACTTCGTTCACAAAAAATTTGAATGAAAGCCTTTTCATCAGTCCCCAACCTCCTTTCCCCTGCTTTATACAAAGTCTTGGCATCATTCTCAGAGAAAGCTCTATCAACATCAGGTCCTTCATAACGAGGGGTGCAAAGGTATGCAAGTAAGAGCTTCATAAAACATTTTCCATAAATAAACAACTTCAGTATCCTATCTTCAATACCTAGAGAATCTAGACATATAAAGACACAGGCACATTAACAAAGGAAGAACAAATTCAAATTATCACTTTCTGCAGCGAGTATCCTTAGTAACAGAAAAGTATATTGGCGAGTATCCTTAGTAACAGAAAAGTATATTGGATGAATTGGCCAATTTTCCCAGTATATAAGCAAAATCTATGTTACATTCTTACCTCACAAGGAATAGCAAGAATTCATCCAGCTATAAGAGTCTATTCTATAAATTTCAAGAAGAAAATGCTTCAGACTGCAGCTGTCTACAGTCTTGCAGAAACTTCAATTTATTGCATTAGGCTATGTCTAGAGTGGATCTAGAAAATCAAAGATGAAAATGAATTGTCCAATATGATTTACTACCCAATTGACAGGTTTATATCAAATTAGTAACCACAAATTCTGCAATCTTTTGCAATCAAAGGAAAGCTATAAGTGTCTGTAACTCCTCTAGTTTAGCATTGAAATAATCTGAAACTTACGTTTCTAAATTGTAAGTCAAAGCTCGACAAGTATATCTCACTTTAGTTCTATACTTGCCAGATGAACAATGAAATCACAGAATGTTATCAAGGGGAGGTAATAAATTTCTTAGCATATGTTTCTAAGAAAAATTGCCGATGCAAGAAAAAGAGCTTACGCTTTTATGATCTCCAGAGGTCTGTGCTTGAATATCATGCTCAAGGTAGGTTCCGAATTTTGCATAATAATGTTGTTTGAATACCTGTATTTGCGACGGAGTGCGAGAGCAAATTACCTCAGTTACAGTGTCCAGATTTAACGTGTGCACAATTATTCCTTGTCTGATAACTGTGGCATCACGTCCAGGTGGATCATGCATCCAAAGCAGAACCGCTGTCTAGAAAACAGATAAATGAATTTGAGATGTCACTGACGTCCTTATTCACTTGATATACAAACTATAAAATTCCTCTTATGGTACTTGTTAAAATATTGGGAAGTAAAGTCCATGGTACCAAAAATGAAAAAAAAAAAAATTCAAGCAAGTATATAATTGGTACCTCCAATTTCCCCTTCAGCTCAGAAGACAAGCGTTTAAAAAGGTCCTCAGAGTACATTGTTCTATATTCGTGTAGGATGAGCGAACGTTGTGTTGCATCTCGGTGAGCAAGGATATTGATTATCGCAGAAGTGTCACATCCAAATCCTTTTAAAAACCAAGAAAATCTTCCATGTTATAACAGCACACAGGATTATAAAGTGCATTACAAAACGTTTAACCCATTTATCGCATGACTCTTCTGTGGATTTGGACCAACTGTTGCCGTTAACAACTAAAAGTCCCATAGAGAGTAAAGATAATAATGTAGCTATCCAGAAAAGGAATCAAACAAATGTTCTGGACAATTTCCACATGATAACATGTTTTGAAGAAAAATTGAAATAGAGAGAGAAAGAATGGAAAGAATTCAGAGAAGGAAATCAAATTTTCTATTTTGTTACTTGATAGATACATAAGAGTAACCATTCCTAGATTGACATATATGTTCTTTGTTATATTTCCATAATAGTTAAACGATGCGTATACGTGAAATAAGCAGGGTATAAAAACGACATTGGCTGCTCTCATTTAACCAATGCGTTAACTGTTGTTTCCTACGACTACTATTCATCTTTCACAATAATTATTTTCCCCTTAAGATCCTTGTCCACCAGGTTAACTTCAGGAAACCTTCGCTAAAGTTCAAACAGATATTCCCAAGTTGCATTTTTTGGTGTTCCATCGAACCATTAAACCCAAAGTTAAGTCACAGCCTTGTTTCAATGTTTAACCATTCTTTTGCCTAACGTAGCTAAAGGGACATGCTCCATTACCACCAAACTCTCCGGTAAGTCACTCCCCATTGAACCTTAGAGACATGTGAAAGGTAGGATGAATGGAGGAGTTTAGCAGGCAGCAATAGCTTATAAGCCACCTAACCAATTCTTTCCACCACCATATAAGGGCCATAAGGCAATGGTGACAGTTTATGGTTAACCCTCCTCTGCAGAGAGTGGTGCCTGTAAGGCTGAAACTTTAATAAAAACCCAGTTGCCTCCCTAGAATTCGTGATCTAACCTTTTCTTATCAGCCTGTTGCTTTAACCTGTGTTGGGCTATTCTTAAGTGGAATTTTGTGATTGCAAAAGTTGCCTCTCTCTCTCCCTCTCTCTCAACACTTGATTCACCATCAACAACTTCGAGTCTCCAGTGAAGTAGGATAAATGTATCAGGGGAGAGTAGCTATCTAGAATCCTGAATGGGGTTAAGTTGATAGCTATATGGTAGATGGTATTGTACCACCATTGTCAATGAAATCCACTCGACCCATTTGTTCGGTGCTTCACTGAAAAAACACCTCAGGTGTGTCTAAGATCTTATTAGTTGATTATGTCCAGCCATCTATTTGTAAATGGTAGGCTGTTAAATACTTGACACCTTGGAGCTTGAACATCGCTTGCCAGAATTTACTCAAAAACAAGGGATCTATGTCACTTATGATAGCTTATGGCATTCTGTGCAGCTTGAAAATGTGGAAGGGGAATAACTGAGCTACCTCCAATGTTGAGTAAGGATATTTCATTGCAATGAATGTGCGTATTTTACAAAGTTGTTGACAACCACTAAAATTACTGAGTTTTCTTTCAATAAGGGCAAGCCTTTGATGAAGTCAAGACTTAACTTCCTCCCGTAGCCCTCCAAAATGGATATGGATTGCAGAAGAACTGAGTAAGCCACATTGTCATGCTTGCTTCTTCGGCATTTGATGTAATTCTGAACATCCTTAGTAAGCCCCTTCCAATGGAATAAATCCTAAAGCTTGTTTGTCGTGGCTAGAACTCTAGCATGACCACTTTGAACTTCGTCATACCCTATGGAAATTAGATTAGCCCTCAAGTTAAGAGTCAAAACCCACTACTAACCTGTCCTTTCACCTCAACGATTTCTCCCTCTATTCATAAACCCTTAGCATAGTTTTTCATCCTTGAGTTTCCTTATAAGGTCCCAGATAAAAGGGCCTTGTTTCCAACTTTCAG
>JAOXYD010000007.1:6240327-6252687 GCA_028565735.1 Pinacopodium congolense
AGCTAAACATGTGAATAAGAAGCTCTCGCCTCAATTTTTTGGTACTTATAAGATTCTCAAGCGCCCGCTAACACCAAGTTGCATCCTATTTTTCATGTTTCACTACTTAAAGAAGCTAAGGGACCACTCCCCACCAATCCGCTGGCTCCATTACCTTTAAATTTCAATTGGGAGTTTGATGTGGAACCTCAAAAGATATTGGGTCACCGTTGGATTATGCATGGTGATGACTCAAATCTAGAATTGCTCATCTTGTGACAGAACCGTCCTTTTGAAGATGCCAACTGAGAATCATATGATCTACTACAACAACGATATCCTTATTTTCACCTTGAGGACAAGGTGACTTTCCAAGGGCGGGATACTGATAGACTACTAAAGACATTTTCGCAAGAAGACTAAGTCAAGAACAGATAATGTAATTAGTTGGCAGTTATTAGAGGAAAAATAGGAAGTATTGGTAGTTTCATATTTTCAGTAGAAGTAGGTTACTTGTTAGTTTTTGATTTTCAGTAGAAGTGGGTTACTTGTTGTTACCTACAATTAGGATTTGTTATTATCTATAATTGGGTCTCTAGGAGTCAAAGTTTATAAATAGGTCCCTAGTAATTATCATGAGTGTGTGCAATCTTTCTATTTTTCAGTATATTCTTGGAGTTTAGGCAGCTCAAATTGTCTTTTGTTACTGTGTAGTTTGTGAGATTCTCCAATACTACGTATATTAGTTTATTTGCATTCAATAAAAAATCGTATTTCTCCTTTCCAAAGTGTATTCCTTATTTTCTTCTAGTTCTACTACACTGCTTGTTCATAAAACAATCTAAATTTTCGTATGCACAAATTCAAGTCTCTTACTTCGGATATCTGATTTCATCTTGGCAAGAAAACCCCCAAAAAGTGATAACAATGTTATAGTGGCCACAACCAATAACCATTCGGGTGTTACGAGGTTTCCTTGGTCTTACCGAGTATTCCAGGAAGTTTGTGAAAAATTATAAGGAAATTGTTGGGCCGTTGATAGCCATGTTGTGAAAACATCCCCTTATTCGGACGTGAGAATCATTGGCTGCCTTTGAAGCATTAAAATTGGCCATGACCCAAACTCCAATTTTAGCACTTCTAGATTTTGAAAAAATCTTTGTAGTAGAATGTGATGTCTTAGATTATGGAATAGGAGCTGTCCTATAACAAGAAGGCCAACCAATTGCTCTCTTCAGTCATACAATAACTAAACGACACCAACACCTACCTACCTACAAGAAGGAATTAATCGGCTTAGCCAAAGTTGTGCACCTTTAGAGATCTTATGTGTGGAGACGACAATTCCTAATAAAAACAGACCATTACAGCCTAAAGTTCCTCCTAGAGCAATTTAGTATTACCTCACCACCACAACATTTGGTTAGCATGTTGATGGGTTTTTGACTTTATGGTGGAATATCGAGCTAGCCAAGAAAATGTTGTGGCTAACGCACCATCACGTAGAGATGAGGATGTTAGAATCTTAATTTCAATATCTATGCCTCTATTGGGTTCATTGATTCAATTCGAGAAGAAGTGTCTTAACTCACAGGAGCTACAACAGCTAGCAAAATGTATTACCACTAACAAGGAGAGCAGTCTTTGGTTCTATCATGAGGGGTTGATATTCATCAAAAATAAAGTTTATTTTTCATTTGTCAACTTCTTCTACCCTTATTCACGTAATAATTTCAGCAATTCATGCTCAATATCATGAATGCTATCAAAAGATTCTTCATTGTGTTTCATCAAACTTTTACTAGAGGGGAATAAAGCGCCAAATTCAAGACATGGTCAGACCATGTTAAATTTGTCAAAAAAATAAGTTAGAACACTTATAGCCAACAGCCTCTCCTGATTCCAATACAGATTAGGTCATATATTTCAATGGACTTTATAGAAGGGCTTCCACCATTGCATGGGAAGGCTGTCTTACTAGTTGTTGTTGATCGTTTCTCCAAATATGCGCATTTCGTGCCTTTAACACACCCTTATTCAGTTGTCACCATGGCTCCACTCATCTTTAACCTCATCTTTAAATTGCACGGGCTACCAGAAACTATAGTTAGTGATCGAAATGTCACATTCACAAGTTCTTTTTGGACAGAGCTGTTCAAGTTAAGTGGTTTCAAGTTGTCATTCATCTCAGCATATCATGATCAAAGTGATGGGCAAATAGAGACAACTAACTGTGTTATCAAAATGTATCTTCAATGTTTTACAAGAGACTATCCATGCAAGTGGATGTATTGGATATCTTGGGCTGCATGTTGCTACACCACTAGTTACCAATCTTGTTTTACTAACTGTGTTATCGAAATGTATCTTTAATGTTTTACAAGAGACTATCCACGCAAGTAGATGGATTGGATATCTTGGGCTGCATATTGCTACACCACTAGTTACCAATCTTCTTTGAAAACTACTCCCTTTGAAGTGGTTTATGGCCGTCTTCCACCTCGCTTACTTTCTTATTGTCTAGGTTTGGCACGACTAAAAGCTATTGATAATGAATTGCATAACAGAAATCTGCTGCTACAAGAGTTGCGAGAGCATCTTTTAAAAGCTCAAAATGTTATGAAATTTGCCTATGATGCTAAACATCGAGAAGTATACTTTGAGAAAGGTGATATGATTCTTTCCTATTTGTCAGCTCTATTTTGGGTATCCGTCAAAATCTTCTCATTCCTAGTTTGCACTTCCAACAAATTAAAAATGTTCTCCATTAGCCATAACTCCACATTTCAGGTTCGCTATGCCATCTTATTATTGAGGTTTAACCCCTCTAATAACAATTTGTTTTGAAGAAAAACTGAAATAGAGAGAGAGAATGTTAGAGAAACGATGTCGGCTACTCTCATTTAAACGATGCATTAACCATTGTTTCCCGCGGCTACTACTCATCTTCCACGACAGAATACACTCAAACAAAGCAAAAGCCATGGAACACTCAATTGCATGCCTTAAATAGATATTGTTTAGCAAAAAGTGCTTTTTGAAAACTAATTTTGTCATCTATATTCAAGTCAGATCTTAACATTTTAAAAAAAATTAAAATGTTTTACAAAACGTTAAAAAAGAACTCTAACATTTCAAAATCGTTTAAAAAGAATCCTAATCCCTTATACAATTAACTCTCCTATTATGTGCCATGTGACACAATTTTATTACATAGAAGTTATTGATGGGCCCCACACTGCCAAGTGTTGATGTTTTTCCCCTCTCGAATTAAAACTGTGCCACAACATATGCTCCTTGCTCCACAATCAAACCATTAAAATCGTTTTAACTAGAATGTCAAACAATTAAGGAACGATAGAGAAAAAAATAGGTGTTAAATGTGATTCAATGTTGCACATTATTGTAAGGATTGGACATATGGAACCGGTGAAAGAAATTTTAAGGTTATGCCCAAAAATGATTATTGCTAAAAATAAGAACATGGTACTCCATTTCATAAAGCTTGTCATTGTGGAATGTCGAGATGCTCTTCGAGCTATTAGAAGTTAATCCTTAGTTTACATGCAAGTTTAATTCAAAGAAGCAAAGTGTGCTTTTTATGGCTTGCAATTATGGACATCTTGACCTAGTAAGGCTCCTCTTAATCTATGTAAATTAGTGAAACTAGAGGAAGATGGGTTTGATCAAACTCGCTTTCCACATTGTTGCATTGCATGGGCACACAAGTAGAAATAAAACTTTTCTACCATTATATTATAGTATTAATCAATAACACCTCCTCTTGATTTATTTCAACTCCAACAGACCTCGATTAAAAGAACAAATAAAAACAAAAGGGGTAGTGGATTTATGCTAATCTATAAATTTCGTGTAGGTATTGTCCATGGGTTGCTACGTATGCTCCCATGTTCGGCTAAAAACATTGACAAAAGTGGAAATTCACCATTGCACCATGTTTGAAGGGAAGGGCATGCATACATAACTCGTTTGCTGTTAAGACACGACACAAGTGTTGCTTTTCAGTACAATGCTAATGGTTACTCATCACCGCACTTGGCAGTCATGAATAGCAAAGTTCCAATTCTTGTTAAGTTATTGTCAAGGGCTCCATCCTCTTATATCAACAACTCACACAAGATGGGAAGATTATTTTTAGTAACAATGAAATATAAACAAAAAAATACCTTCTTATTCTTAGCCCAAAAATTCACAATCACTAACCTTTTGAATTGTCAAGATAAATATGGTAACATCATCTTGTACCTTGCAGTTAAAGAAAAACTATATCACATAACTATTTGAGGTTTTATATATGCGTATGTTTTTAGGCTTTTAACATAGTTTGGCTTGCTTTGTTAAAATGAACTTTAGAAGAAAATAATTAGCAATACAGAGTAGTTAGCTCATGTATTGAAGACTGTGTGCGCATGTTTCCAACCAGACTCCTAATGCAAAGTCTATTTCAAATTGCAACGAAATTGATTAGGAAAACAAAATTTAAGCTTAAGGCTAGGAATTGTGATGATCTCACAATTGTAGACATCCTTAATGAGGTTGAGGTCAATGGAGAAAGTCATTCCGTTCAAGACTTGCTCATTGGAACCAGTAAAAAAAGCATTGAATTAGGACTAATGCCAACTATGAAAGGATCACTACATAGTGAAGACTGTGTTGATATTTTGAAATCTTTTCCTCCTAGTCCTCCCTTTCCTACAACCAGTTTGACTTCAATTAGCGGAAATTCATCACCAAATAACCAACTTGGAAAGTAAATGATAGTGAAATATCTCAATCAATAGGCATCCACCATTCTCCTAGTCCTAATAGCTTATGGTACTGGAGCTATTGTGTGCCCAACAAATGAGATTTTGCAATAGCAACAATAAACCAACGTTTGGAGACGAAAAAGGAAGAAAGATATGTAAATCCCATCTAATATGTAGAACAAGCATTCTACAAAAGTCTTGTGCAATCCTCACAATTGACGCTAAAAGATGCTTCAAGAAGTACATAATAAGGCATTATAAAATGCAATTAACACCATTTTAATTGGAGAGAGGCAAAGAACACAAGTTGTAGTGCTGTTTTAATTGGAGAGAGGTAGTAGTGTGGGTCCCAAACCAAATCTTGTCTAATAGAAATGTGCCACATGGCATGCAACAAAAAAGGTTAAGGAGGATTCTTTTTTAATATTTCTACAACATTAGAGTTCTTCTACAACATTAGAGTTCTTTTTCAACATTTTGGAATGTAATGATTTGACATGAATATACGTTAAAACGTTAAGTCTAATATGAGTATAGGTGAAAACATTAGGGTTCAAAAATTACTTTTTGCTATAGTGAATTTCCTTAAGGATAAAACTAGATGGGCTGCAATTCATAGACATCCAAGGACTGCAACCCATATAATAATAATATTTTATTATTTTAATAATATATATATAATATATTAGGACCAGCCATGCAATCAATTCCTTTCCTTAAATGAAAAATTTTAGTAAAGAAGTAATGAACATAAATTGTTCTGGAGATCATAATGACACTAAATCTTACAAGTACATGAAAGAAGGAACTAAAAGAGAAGAATTAGTATTTTAGAAAGTTCACATTTCGTAATACTCTCACATTTGTGATTCAGATTAGCATATGAACTTTTGTTACATGCATTTATGTTATTAGATCAGTCAACCTGTTTCTAACATGCATTACTATTTAGCCACTATTTCATGCACACTTACACATATAAAGGCATATCAATTTAGGCATGTATGCACATATTTAAGGTTAAGGATATGTTCTGTATATGCAAAAAAAATATACAAAAGAACTTCTAACTTCCAAGGCAATTAACGCTATTTTCTATATCAGTGACTTTGAATCAAATGGCCATTTACCAAACTAGGAGAAAGGCATCATAAAACTCTTAACTAAACATGAAAAATTATGATCGAAGTGATTTGTAATCCAATTCTGTGGTTGTATCGCACTTTACTTTCTAGCTGCCAAAATTCTCAAAATTACAAATAAGAATCATCACCCTCTTTTTCAATTTTTAATACAAGTAGCGAGTCCTTGATACAAGCAACTAATGTAGGGTAACCGGATTTTTCAAAAGCAAATCTAGATGAGTTGCAATAAAATGATCATAGTGAGGAAAAACTGACTGAATAACAATTCTTAGGAAAGAGAAATTATTTCTCCTAGACTTGCATCATCACCATCGGCATATTTCATATCTCACTGTATCTCTCAACGGAAACATGCATTACCCCATAATTAAAGCCTATAGTCACGCCAATATTCCGGCAACTGATAGGGAAACCAAACTTTTTTTATTTTTTTGGAGAAAGATAGGGAAACCAAACTTGTACATTTCAAACACCTATCCAAGACATCAAACTGCTATGAAAGCTCTCAAGAATCAAGATACCCAAGAAAGCGTGCTCCAGTCTTTAATTCATGACTAGAGACATCAAACTGATATGAAAGCTCTCAAGAATCAAGATACCCAAGAAAGCACGACCCATTCTTTAATTCATGACTACAAGAAAGTAGAACGCGCAGAAACTACAAACACAGCCACAAAGCAAGAGAAAAGGAATGAAATCTGAGAGAGGGGAGAAGAGGAGAATGTACCTTTGAAAGCCTTGTGAAGTTGAATGGCATCATCTCTTGGGGAGCTCAACACTGAAGGAACGGTTAAAGTTGTCATTTTAACACCTCCTTCCAGAACCCGTGACACCGAACAATCGCAGAAACAATCTCTATGTAATTCTACCCTTAATTTTATTTCCGTTTTTATAGTAAGCAAACCAATAATAGTTACGGACAGAATTAAACTGTGGGATTTGGTGACCGCCCTCATTTCTTCTACTTGTTTATTGGTATTTTATTTATTACCAACGTTTTCTGGAAATAATGATATTCTTCAAACATTTTTAACGTCGATAATATTTAATAATATCAGTAACAGTTCCACAGCAGAAGATAGTTTGCTTGGAGGACATAATTTTTTTATAGAAATGTACTTCAAAACAAACATGAATTATCATATTTTTAAATTTATTGAATTTGAGACTATCAATTTCATAAGTCTAAAGTGATAACGTTGTAATTGTTTAGAATTGTTTGGTTGAATTTTTTATTTTTGTTTTCTATTTCAATTTTTATATATTTTCACTAATTTTATATATTTTTTATTTTTATATTTTTTTGGGTATTATATTTGTGAGTTACTTTTTTTATTTTTATTTTTATTTTTATTTTTTAAAAAGAAAAAGAAAAACTAAAGCAAACGTCCCCGAAGAAGCACTCATCACTCACGTACGCGAGTTAAGTAGAAGCAGGATGCCAATACTTTGTAGCTTAGAGATTTAGACAAACTCGACCATTTTGCAGGCCACGAGCTGCTTAGTAGTAGTAAATGTGGCAAATATCAACCCATATTCCAATACTTACCGGCTAATGATTGAGAATAGAATACAATATCATTATTCTCTTCACTAAATCGAATCTCAAGTGGTGGGTTAATTAACTTCTCTTGTCTCTTCATTTGCATTATAACCATGTTAAGAAAGCTGATATTTTTCTCAAACAAAATTTGCCCACTAAAATTGATACGTACCAAAACTTCTAATAAATTTAGACGACCGCACCTCATATATTAAATTAGTGATTCACCAAGCATTTCAACTAAAACTACTACTAAGAGTTTTCAGTGGCTAACTTTTATTTTGCATGTTTTGGTCCCTTGAAGTAATTGAGGGCATGATCATTTCAAGAGCGTTTCAGAAACAACGAGATGGGAAGAATCCGAGACGTTTTTGGGTATACGTTTAGCGTTCAATTGTATTTCTTAAGAGTTCTTTTCTAACGATTACATTTCTTTATTTTCTATTTTAGAGTTAAATTTTTGCAAGTATTGTATTTTTTTTTTTTTTTTGGGTGAGTAAAATCATTATAATCCTATTGTATGTGATAGCTAGCCTAAGGGCTTATTATTCTACGTTGACATGATTGTAATTGTTCTTTGTTATATGTGCTTTAAATATTTAGGGTCCTCTTTTTTTTTTTTTAACTGAAGTTGCTTGGTTAATACATTTCGATGCATTATTTAATGATGCATACTAAAATGTTCATAGAGTTATGTAGTAGGTAATTTGGTGTTCATAATTTTTAGAGTGATTTCTCATAAGCTAAAGTATATTGTTATCCATAATTTGATCTTAGTGTTGGGCGTTCAATAAGATAAATTTGGTGTGTTTAGTTTTTAGGGATTTTTTTTGAAAAATTAAAAAACCTTTATTTACTTAAAAGAAAGAGGAAACCAACGAGACCATCACAACAAAAGCTATAATGCAACCATCAATGCCTAAAACCAGCCAAACTACACGGAAAAGAGGGCAACTAAACAAGCAACAACCAAAACTAAAAGAAGGCTAGGAGTGAAACCAGCAGAAAACTAGTAGAGGCTAAAATGCAACCTCAACTACAACGAGACGTAAAAACAACTAGTAGGCCACAACCTAACCAGAGCGACTTCAGCTGGGAACCTTGAGCAGGGTGCACTGCTAACCTCAAAAGGCAGAAACAATCAATAAAATAACAAATCATTGACAAAACTAATAGATTAACCATCTTGAACGTCCAGGTTAAAGCATTAAAGAGAAACTGGAATGGAGTCTCCGTTGATGCTGCAAAGTGACACTGGTGCCCTCTTGAAGTTGGTAGGTTAACACTTGCTCTCCGGTAAATTGGATCAGTGCCATAGTGAGATCATCGACAGACATACTTTGTGTTGAAAAATTTTGTCATTCCTTTACTTCCAAATGAAATAGATTGAATTAGCCAAAGAAAATTTATTGATTAGAAAATTAATAGGCTGCAAGTTGCTTTCCTTGAAGAACCACTCCACAATTCCATTGAATTTAAGACGAGGAGTTATTATGATGCAAAGGTGCTGCATAACTAGCCACAATCTAAAGGAACAAGGGCACTAAAAAAGAGATGATTGAGGGTTTTTTCTTCGTCACTGCACAAGACCCAAGTAGGTGAGATGGTAATATATCTGCCATCCCTGTCTGCTGTGTTAATCTTACCCTAAAGAGCTAGCCAAAAAATCGTTGCAACCATTGGAAGAGATTGAGAGAACCAAACCAATGAGAACCAAGGCATGTAACGATGATGATCCAATAAAATATCTTAACATGAGCGATATGTAAAGATCTTCGACGAATGAAGAGCTGACTCAAGCAAAGAATGAAGAGCTGACAGGTACTCAATCAAATCATCCTTCAACAGCATCTGAGAAGGAATGAAAGGCTAGGCATTGGAGAGGACATCAAGCTCTCAGAGGGGTCTGAGGTTACTAACTGTCATGCCAAAAGTAGTAGTCCATCCTATTACCAGGAATAGTAGAAATAAAAGGTAGAATGGAATCCCGCATTTTCATTAAATTATAAATAGTATAAGAAGAGTCATACCTTGGGGAAACCATCTAGAAACTTCTATTAGTAAGATAGTAAGAGTAAAGAGATTGAACCATAGAGCTTCTTTCTCTATAAAGACTCTCTAAATATGCTTAGCCATTAAGGTTTATTGAGAATGCAGATGGAGGCAATTCCAAGACCACCTTTATCTAAGGGACAACACACCTAGCTCCATTTTAGCTTAGCCATGCCTCTTGTAGAGGTGTCTCCAACCCACAAAAAATGCTTAAGCATTTAATCAGTAGATTTGATGATGTGTGCAAAGCCCAATAAACTTGCATACTACTGATGATAGACTTGATAATCTGAACCCTATTAGCTAAAGAAAGAGAATTGTTGCACCAATTTTAAACTAGTTATGAATCCTTTCTAAGAACGGCTGAAAGTCTAATTTCATTGGTCATTGGAGAGATATTGAGATGCCAAGGTAATAAAAAGGAAGATGGCCTAGTGAGATTCCAATAATGGCAGCAAGCCAATTAGATCTGTGACTAGCTTTTTAAGCGATAAAAATGCAACTCTTACTTTTATTAATATCAAGACCGGAGATGGTAGTGAAAGTGCGGATGGTAGCCATGAGATAGCTCAGAGAGGCCCTAAAAAACATAATCAAATCATTAGCAAAAGACAAACTACAAAGGCTAAGACACTTACACTTGTAATGGTATTTGAAGTTGCTATCTTGAGAGACGAAGTGCTGAAAATTTCAAATTATAATTTCCATTGCTAAAGCAAAAAGATAAGGGGAAAGAACACATCCTTGACGGATACCCCGAGCACTATGAATGAGATCAGAAGGCTGGTCATTAATAAGAATATGATAAGAAACAATATTAATGCACTGTTCTATCCATCGAACATAGATCCTCGGGGTTGAAGTGTTTGGAGAATAAGAGACTAATCAATAGAGTTGTAAGCCTTAGAAAAATCAATTTTAACCGCACAGTAACTTTGAAGTGCTTCTAGGTGTAATTTTTAAATAACTTCTGGGTAAGTAAGGTTTTATCTCCAATGAGACGACCTGAAATATAAGTACCTTGGGTGTGGTTAATAAAGGGACCTATGATAACTTTAAGCGGAGAAGATAAAATCTTAGAATTGACTTTCTATATAATATTGCAGTAGGAGATGGGCAAAAATTAGACATTGATTGAGGGATAGCCAGCTTTGGAATTAATGTGATAAAGGTTGAATTAACATGTTTAAGGATCTGACCAGATCTGAAAATTCCAACACTGCATTTGTAAAGGCTTCATGAATAGTATTCCAAGACTCTTGAAAGAAAAAGGCATTAAAGCCATCGGGCCATGGTGCTTTGTCGGGCTTAAGAGCAAATAATTCTGATTTGACATCTACTACGATGACTGGTTTAATGACAGTTCCTGATCCTGAGTGCTCAGCTGAAAGGGAAATAGAGGCTATAAGTTAGTGAAGGAGGGAAACCCTATATATTAGATGGCTTCTTGAAAAGGTTGATAAAGTAATGCACTGCTTCAAGCAAAAAATCCTCTTGAGTCTAGGCTATAGTGCCATCTTCCCGCTTGAGGGAGGTAATTCTATTGATGTTCTTCCTGGCTAAAACTTTAGCATGAAAGAACTTAGTGTTCCTATCTCCATCCTTCATCCACTATACCCTTAACCTCTGCTTAATTAGGCTATAATGATTATCAAGGGCCTTAATATAATGATTGAGAGCCTGTTGCTCATGTTGCATCAGACAAGCATCTCCTAGTTATAAGTTGAGGGCAGTATGCTCGCGGATAAGGTGATCTCGAGAAAAACTTCAAAAAAATTGGTATCACCAATATGCTAAGTGATTTAAGAGTGAATTTGATGGCTTACAACTCCTTAACTATCGGAAAACATTTAGACACTATGGACTGGGATTGCTAAACCTTTCCTGAAAACCTCCTGAAAACCATCTACCATAAATAGAAAATTATTGAAACGGAAGGCGAAGCCAAGGTGTTGATGAGTAAGCAAATCCGGAATCAAAATTGGAGAGTGGTTAGACATAAGATAAGGAAGGATTGATGCTCGATTGTCTGGAAAGTTATAGAGCTAGTAATGATCAACAAGAGCTTGATCAAGCTTCTTGCAAATAAAAGAGGAGCGTTTCTATTTATTGGTTTAGGTGATCAGTTCTCCCTTTGTTTTAAGGTCTACAATTCTCATACAATCTACATAATTAATAAATTCATTAGAAGGAAAAGAAAAGTTGGTTATACCTTCAGCTTTATAAGAATACAAAGTACTATTGAAGTCCCTCATAATAATCCAGGGCTCAGTGATGCCACTACAAGTCTGCTTGAGCCAATGTCATAGACTAGCTCTTTGAAACTCATAATTATAAGCATAAACAAATTTGATCTAAAAAGAAAGATGAGGCATTGTCTTTGGAGTAATAGCCAGATGAATAGATTGATCAAAACAAGATAAAGAAGAAGCTTCATAATAAAGAGAGCCATAAGCCACCAAGATACGACTAGACTGGTGTGCTTGATGATTGGTTATCAATTTCCAATAATTATACAAAAAAGAGAGCTTGGTAAATCTATCCACAAGCAACTTGGTTTAAGCAAGCCAATAAGACTAGGTTTATGTAATATAATGAAATATAATAGAGTTAATTACTTTAAGGGCTCATTAATCCCTTGAACATTCTAAGTGAAAATCAACATTAAGATACTTGTAGGGAATGGAAGGTCTTCTTCCTGCACTTGGATTTTTTCTTGATACCAATAGTCACACAATTGACACTCAGGACCTAGGAGTTGGACAGACTACCAAGGATTAGACTGGATTTTTTCTTGATACCAATAGTCACACAATTGACACTGTCATAATATCACATGTTTTGTCATCATCAAAAAGGGGGAGATTGTTGA